>JAJPUD010001190.1:274834-328825 GCA_023553655.1 Myrmecobius fasciatus | reverse complement strand
AAGAAATAAAGGAAAGCTGTAACACCTGACACTGGCAATCATCCTTGTCTGGATCCTCTCTTTTTTGTTGAGATACTGCTTTCTTTGGTTCTCCTCCCACCTGTTCACCTACCCTTTTCTAATCTCTCTTGATGAACTTCATCAAGATCATTTCTGTTGACCTCAGAGGTCCCTCAGAATTCCAACCTGGGTTCTTCCTTCTGTTTCCTTCCTTACTACTGTGTCACTTGGTGGTCTCATCAACTTCCATGGATTTAAGGATCATCATAAGTAGATTCAAATCTACTTATCCACAATTAAAAGAACTTCCAGTTTCCTCCCTCTTTTCCCCTTTCTCCCTTTCCCCACTTTCTTTTCCTCTCTTAAATCCAATAACGCAGCCATATTCAGGCTCTTTATTTTGTCTTTTTATTCTTCCTTGAAGATGATGAGATTCTGAAAAGGCATTTATGTCTTCTTCCCCTGGATTTGAAGGTGAGCACTTGCTAATTATTTAATCCTTTCTAATTGCTCAAATATTTCTAGTTTTCCTTTGATTTCTATGTTTGTATTTCAGAGACTCGGCTCAGCTCTAAGTCTTTCAATCACAAAAGCTTATAAGTCTTCTCTTTTATTAAAGATTTATTTTTTCAGCATGTAACTATACTCAATTATACTTGGTCATAAGCTTCTTTCTTTTTTTTCTTTTTTTTTGGCATATTACATAATATTCCAAGATTTTACTTATTGTAATTGGAGGATCATCATGTGTGATCCTGACTTTTCATCTTTGGTATTAGAAGTCTTTCTTTCTAACTACCAGGAGTATATTTTCTTTTACTTAGAAGCTCTAGATTTTGGTCATGATCTTTCTGCCTGTTTTCATTCTAAAAATCATGCAAGAAGCACCTAGCAAATTCTTCCTGTTTTAATTTTGCCTTCTGTTTCTAATAGTTTTTGGCAGTTTCATGATTTATTGAAATATATTATCTAGGCTTTTCATTGTTGTTTGCTCATATTTTTCAGGTAGTTTGATGATTCTTAAATTATCTCTCCTTGACCTGTTTTTTAAATTAGTTTTTTTTATTAAAGCTTTTTTTTTTCAAAACATATGCATGGATACTTTTTCAACATTGACTTTGCAAAACTGTGTTCCAAATTTTCCCCTACTTCCCCCTCCTCCCCTAGATGACAAGTAACCCAATATGTGTTAAACATGTTAAAATATATGCTAAATCCAATATATGTATACATATTTATACAGTTATCTTGCTGTGCAAGAAAAATCAGATCAAAAAGGAAATCAGAGAAAGAAAACAAAATGCAAGCAAACAACAACAAAAAAGAGTGAAAATGCTATGTTGAGATCCACACTCAGTTCTCTCTGGGTTTAGATGGTTCTCTTCATCACAAAATCACTGGAACTGTTCTCAATCATCTTATTGTTGGAAAGAGACACATCCATCAGAATCGATCATTGTATAATCTTGTTGCTGTGTATAATCATCTCCTGGTTATGCTCACTTCACTTAGCATTAGTTCATGTAACTCTCTCCAGTCCTCTCTAAAATCGTCCTGCTGATCATTTCTTACAGAATAATAATATTCCATAATATTTATATGCCATAATTTATTCAACCATTCTCCAACTGATGAGCATCCACTAATTTTCCAGTTTCTTGCCACTACAAAAAGGGCTTCTACAAACATTTTTGCACAAATGGGTCCCTTACTCTCCTTTATGATCTCTTTGGGATACAAGCCCAATAGAAACACTGCTGGATCAAAGGGTATGCACAGTTTCTCTTTGAACATAGTTCCATCTTGCTCTCCAGAATGGCTGAATCAGTTCACAACTCCACCAACAATATATTAGTGTCCCAGTTTTCCCACATGCCCTCCAACATTTGCCATTATCTTTTCCTGCCATCTTAGCCAATCTCAGAGATCTCACTATCTCTTTTTTGGAGGGTTTTGTTGGTCGTATATAGAAATGATAATGATTTTGTGGGGTTTTTTTTAATATCCTGCTACTTTGCAAAAATTTTTGTTTCAATTATCTTTTTAGTTGAATCTCTAGAATTTTCCAAGTATACTATCATATTATCTGCAAAAAGAGATAGTTTAATCACCTTATTGCCCATTCTGATTCCTTCAATATCTTTTCTTACTGCTATTGCTAGAATTTCCCATACAATATTTAATAATATTGGTAATAAGAGGCATATTTGTTTCACTTTTGATCTTTTTGAGAAGGCTTCTAACTTATCCCCATTGTAAATAATGCTTGCTGATGATTTTAAGTACATGCTTCTTATCATTTTAAGGAAATTTAAATCTGTGCTTTCAAATATTTTTAATACAAATGATTGCTATATTTTGTCAAAAACCTTTTTCTGCATCTATTGATACAATAATATGATTTTTTATATAATCATGATTACTCTTATTATTGATAGAATAAATTATGTTCATAGTTTTCCTTATGTTAAACCATCCCTGCATTCCTGATATAAATCCCAGTTGGTCACAATGTATAATCTTTAAGATATATTGTTGAACTCTCCTAAATAGTGTTTTGAAATTGATCTACAATTTTCTTTCTGGTTTAGTATCAGTACCATATTTGTTTCATAAATGGTCTTTGGTAGGACTCATTCTTTGCCTATTATTCCAAATAATTTATTTAATATTGACAGCTGATTTTTATATGTTTGGTAGAATTCACTTGAAATTCATCTAGTCTTGATTCTTTTTTTTATTAGGAAGCTCATTTATAGCCTGTTCAACTTCCATTTCTAAAATAGGACTAAAATAGCATTTTCCATCATGAATCTTTTTGGAATTGTCTTAGATCACTGTATTACTGAAAAGAGCAAAGTCTTTCAAATTTGATCATCACACAATGTTGTTACTGTGTACAATGTTCTTTTCCTCACTTCACTTAATATCAGTTCATGTAAGAATTTCCAGATTTTTTTAATATTCACTTCCTCATCATTTCTTATACAACCATAGTATTGCATTATATTCATATACCACAATTTATTCTGCCATTCACCAATTGATGGCCATCCCCTCAATTTCCAATTGTTTGTCATGACAAAGAGAGTTGCTATAAATGCTTTTACACACATGTATCCTTTTCCCTATTTTTGTCATCTCTTTGGGATATAGACTGATCAAAGATCAAAGGATATGCACAGTTTTATAGCCCTCTTTAAAACCCTCTCTAAGTGTGCCCCCTCCTATAGGCATGGAGCACCAAGAAATCAATCTCCATTAATGAGAATAATTTTATGTAAATGGACTTTGAACCAAGGATTCCAAAAGATAATTTGAGGAGAAAAAAGATCACTTTCTTCTTTTTCTTTTAAATAGTATTTTTTCTAATTACAAAGATAATTATTAATATTCATTTTAAATAAAATTTTGGGATACAAATTTTCTCCCTTCCTCTTTTCTCCCCCCTCTAAGATGGGAAACAATTTAATAATGATTATATATGTGCAATCATGCAAAACATTTCCACATTTATCATATTGTGAAAGAAGAAACAGAACAAAAGGGAAACACATACATAAAAAATGAAAATAGTATGCTTCAATCTGCATTTGAACTCCATCAGTTCTTTTTCTGGATGGGGATAGCATTTTCTGTCAGAAATCTTTTGGAGCTGTCTTGGATCTCTGTGTTGCTGAGAAGAGCTAAGTCAGTCATGATTGATCATCACACAGTGTTGCTATTACTATGTATATTGTTCTCCTGATTCTACTCATTTCACTTTGCATCAGTTCATACAATTCTTTAAGAGGATCATTTTCATAGGGTGGCATTTTGAAAGTGTTGAGCCTTGAAGGAAGATGGGGATCTTAAGAAGAAGCACATTTCAGGCATGTAAGACAGCCTGTGCAAAAGCAAAGAGATAGCAGATGTAAAGTTGAGTTACTGGAATAATCTGACTAGTTTGGCTGAAATATTAAGAGCAAGAAGGAGAGTAATATGTAAGTCTGGAAACGGAGAAGAGCCAGACTTTGAAGGACTATAAATGCCAAGCTGAGAGGTTTTCCTATTTATCCCAGAGCCAAAAGGTAAATATTCAATCTTTTTAAGCCAGGGAGTGTTCAAGTGCCCATGCTTGGAGGAAGATTATTTTAGCACCCATTTGGAGACTGGATTAAACAAGAAATCAACTAGAAATAAGAAGGTAAATAGTATATACTCTGACAAAGTCAGACTACATCTGGAATATTGCATATACTTCTGGGTATTTCATTTGTAAATAATGTCTAATTTATTTCTTTTTTTAATCTACTTTCAGTTACATTATTTCCCAAATCCCTCCTAGAAAACCATACCTTATACTATATAATCCCCACAAAGAGGAGAAAATGGCCAGAAAAACTAACCAAAAGATCAGCACAGCAATTATCTCTCACTTCTGTAAAGTATTAAAAAGGAAATAACTTCTCATATTTTCTTTTTAGAGTAAAACTTGGTCATTTTAATTTGCAGCTTTCAGTTTCAATTTTTTTCTCTTTCCATTTATATTTTTGCACAGTAGCCACTGTATTCATTATTTTCCTAATTCTGCTCATTTCACTGCAAGTAAATTTTTCCATAAATCTTGGGTTTCATCGTATAAATCATTTGTTACAGAACAGTAGGGCAACTTGGTAATACAATAGATAGGGTATCATGCCTGGAGTTAAGTAAACTCATTTTCCTGAATTCTAAAGAGAACTCAAACACTCACAAGCTATATGACCCAAAGCAAGTAATTTAGCTCTGTTTCCCTCAGTTACTTCATCTGTAAAGCGAGCTGGAGAAACAAATGACAAACCAATATCTTTGCAAAGAAAACTCCAAATGGGTTTGCAAAGAGTCAGATATGATTGAAAAAAATGACTCCCAGCAATTTCATCACATTATTATTCACATACCACAATTTGTTTAGCCATTCTTCAATCGATGAACATCTATTTTGCTTCCAGTTCTTTATTACTGCAAAAAAAAATGATGCTATAAGTATTCTGATATATATATAAAACCTTTCTTTTTTGCCACTAACTTCTTTATAATATATGCTCATCAGTGTAATCTCTTGGATAAAGGGCATAGATATTTTAGTCATTTCTTTTACATAATTACAAATTGCTTTCCAAAATGGTCAGACTAATTCAATGACTTCACCAACATTTTCATGTACCTATCTTTCCACAGACACTCAAACACTGATTATTATCACCTTTTCTCACCTTTGCTAATTCTCTGATTATAAAGTTGTTAACTTTAAGATTGTTTTGATTTACATTTCTCTTCTTTTTAGTTATCTGGAGCTTTTTATGTTAGTTATTAGCTTTCTATTCTTCTTTTGAGAACTATTTGTTCATATCTTCTGGAAATTTATCTACTAGGGACTGGCTTTTAAATTTATACAGTTTGTTAGTTGTCTATATGGCTTATATAATACAACTTTTTCAGAATGGTCCAACCATTCTGGTAAGTGATTTGGAATTATGGCCAAAAAGTTATTAAACTGATATTGATCTTATGGTCAAAAAGTTATTAAATTGATATTGATCTGAAAGATTAGACATAGCTTAATTTAAATTTATTTCAACAGATATTTGATATTTTTTTCTCAGTTAACTATTTCCACTGTCCTGTTGACATGAATTTTTGTATTAGTAAGTGCTTTTCAGTTTCATATAATAAAAATATTATTTTATCATTTTAATGGCCTCATTCCCTTGTTTGGTTAAATTTTCACTCTCCACCTGAAATGCCCAGGTGAGAGAAAATACAGGGCCGCCAAAATAATTTGATTTTAAGAGTGTTTATTAGCTGGCCAGTGACTGAACCCCGCCAGTGCAAGACTAGGGGGTCAGCCCCAAAGGAGTTTTAGGTACATCTATTTATGGGAGAAAATCACAAGAATGTTTAGAAATATTTATCACACTAAAAATTCCTTTCCCAGGCAGGCGGCGAAGGTTAACAGGGAGGCAGCATTTCTTTAAGTTCTATATTCGTCAAGTAGTCAAGGTCTTTGGTTGTAGATAAGGATAAGACAGTACATCTGGAGGCCATCTGGGCCAGTGGTTAGAAACAGAGAACATCACCTGCATTAGGAAGTGAAAAGCTGGCAAAACAGTTCTAACTTCAGACAGAGTTTTCACGGAGATAACATTCTCACAGTCTCATGAGTGCACAAGCAGTTTCAGGGACAGCATCCATTTTACCCACAGTATCCACACTCATAGTTCCATAAAGCATATGATTTTCTGGTCTAATTTTTTTTTGATATACCAGAAATCCCATGATTTAGACATAAGAGGTACACATAAACAAATAAACAAGAAAAAAATTACCTATCACATCTATGGAGAAAGGAATAGTACTTGAGTAAAAAAGCAAAAGAGAGGCTATCAGAATACAAAAACAGACATTTTTTGATTATGTAAAACTAATTTTTTTTCATATAAATAAAACTATTGAAGTTGAAATTAGGGGGCAGCTAGGTGGCACAGTGGATAGAGTACCAGCCCTGAAGTCAGGAAGTCCTGAGTTCAAATGTGATCTCAGACACTTAACACATCCTAGCTGTGTGACCCTGGGTAAGTCACTTAACCCCAATTGCCTCAGCAAAAAAAAGAAAAAAGAAAGAAAGAAATTAGAAGGGAAATAGATTGAATGAGGGGGAAATCTTTGTGGCAAGTTTCTCTGACAAAGATAATCATATTTAAGATATATAAGAAACTGACTCAAATTTTAAGAATGAAAGTCATTCTTTTACAAATAAATGGTCAAAGGATATGAACAGGCCATTTTCTTTTCTTTTCTTTTCTTTTTTAAAGCTTTTTATTTGTATAACATATGTACGGGTAGTTCCTCAGTACTGATCTTTACAAAGCTTTCCGTTACATACTTTACTCCCAGTCCCCTCCCCTCCCTTAGATGGCAGGAAGTCTACTACATGTTAATAATGATAAGATACTTGACAAGTTGTTTTGCAAGAAAAATCATATCTACCAGAAAAAAAATCAGAGAAAGGAAACATAATGCAAGCAAACATCATTAGAGAGCATGAAAATGTTATGTTGTGGTCCACATTTCATATCCCTCTCTCTGGGTGTATATGGTTTTCTTCAGTGAACAATTGGAACTGATTTGAGACAATTCTTTGTTGCAGAGAGCCATGTCCATCAGAGTTGATCATCATGTAATATTGTTGTTGCTGTGTATGATGATCTCCTGGTTCTGCTCGTTTCACTCAGCATCAGTTCATGCAAGTCTCTCCAGGCCTCTCTGAAATCGTCCTGCTGGTCGTTTCTTACAGAGCAATGATATTCCATAACATTCATATACCATAATTTATTCAGCCACTCTCCAATTGATGGGCATCCATTCAGTTTCCAGTTTCTAGCCCCTACAAAAAGGGCTGCCACAAACATTCTTGCACATGTGGGTCCCTTTCCCTCCTCTAAGATCTCTTTGGGATATAAGCCCAATAGAAACACTGCTGGGTCAAAGGGTATGCACAGTTTGATAACTTTTTGAGCATAGCTCCAAATTGCTCTCCAGAATGGTTGGATCCGTTCACAGTTCCACCAACAATGTATTAATTAGAGTCCCATCTTTCCCGCATCCCCTCCAGCATTCATCATTATCTTTTCCTGTCATTTTAGCCAATCTGACAGGTGTGTAGTGGTAGCTCAGCTCAGAGTTGTCTTAATTTGCATTTCTCTGATCAATAGTGATTTGTAGCAACTTTTCATATGACTAGAAATGGTTTTAATTTCCTCATCTGAAAATTGTCTGTTCATATCCCTTGACCATTTATCTATTGAAGAGTGGCTTGAATTTTTATAAATATGAGACAATTCTCTATATATTTTAGAAATGAGGCCTTTATCAGAACCCTTAAATGTAAAGATGATTTCCCAATTTATTGCTTCCCTCCTAATCTTGTCTGCATCAGTTTTGTTTGTACAGAAACTTTTTAACTTAATATAATCAAATTATCTATCTGGTATTCAATTAAGAGTTCCAGATCTTCTTTGGACATAAATTTATTCCATCTCCACAGGTCTGAGAGGTAAACTATACTACGTTCCTCTAATTTGCTTATATCACTCTTTATAGCTAAATCATGAGCCCATTTAGATCTTATAAACTTGGTATGTGGTGTTAGGTATGGGTCAAGCCCTAATTTCTTCCACACTAGTTTCCAATTTTCCCAGCAGTTTTTGCCAAATAGTGAGTACTTATTCCAAAAGCTGGGGTCTTTGGGTTTATCAAACACTAAATTGCTATAATTATTGCCTACTTTGTCCTGAGATCCTATCCTATGCCATTGATCCTCTACTCTATTTCTTAGCCAGATGGTTTGATGACTGCTGCTTTATAATATAGTTTTAGATCTGGTACAGCAAGGCCACCTTCATCTGCCTTTTTTTTCATTAATTCCCTTGAAATTCTTGACCTTTTTGAATAGGTCATTTTCAAAAGAAGAAATAAGGTATAAATACTATGAAAAAATGTGTCACACCTCTGATAATTAGAGAAATGCAAATTAAAGCAATTCTATAGATTCTACTTTATGTTCATCAGAATGACAAAAGGGAAGAATTATAAATGATATAGGGTCTTGGTGGGGAAAGGCACATTTGAGCTTGGTGGAACTGTGAATTGGTCCATCCATTCTGGTAAGTGATTTGGAATTATGCCCCCAAAGTCATTAAATTATAATTAATCTGAAAGATTAGACTTATAATTTGAATCTATTTCAATTTCCTATGTGCACCGGTTTTGGGGATGAGGAGTTCCGAAAAAGCAGAGCTGTAATTAGCACAAAGCCAGTAAGATGTTGCTGGTTTCCTACTTTAAGGTCAGGGTACTGACATCCAGAAGCACAACTGCTCCCTAGGGTTATGGAAAGGGATTTGTAGAGGGCTTTGCAGTATGGAGAACTACTAAAAAGATAGGAGATGCATTCCCTACACTTGTGACATAACTTCCCAAAAGTCTCTTTAACAGCATTCCCCTTCACAATATGTGCATACTATATCCAGTCAAGATAAAATGTACCTCTCTCCCTACCTTCTACTAGAAGCCTGGACTTGACAAGGCACTCAAGATCAGTGCAAATGAGAATGTACAGCAGCCTTGGTAAGTCCAGGGGCTTTTGTTCCTCTCTTCGAAAACAAAATTTGCCCCCAGGTGCTGGAATTTCCAGTTATGGCTCTGTATCAGGGCAAGTGAAGTAATGCTTCCTTTTAGTAATACAAACCTTTCATGTTTTGAAAAGTACCCCTCTTTGTCCTAGTATTTGGGATTTAGTGAGCAAGTCTGAATCCAGGTTCTCCATCCTGTTCATGATTTTTTTTTTTAAATCATACCTCCCTTAGCCTTTTTCTTTACCAAATCAAGAGATCTAAGGCTTTTTGTCTACCCTTATAGAACAATCATCACATTTCTCTGCTCACTCTAGTTATCTGGGTGTTCTCTAGTTTCATTTTTTTCTTCCTGAGAATAGAAACTTAAATGATATACCGTATTCCTGTGTGCCCAGGAAGAAGCATCATTGTTTTATAAAAAACAGGAAAATGTTTCTTGTTTTCTCAATGCCTTTTTTGATGATGCCTGACATTTTGTTGGACTTTCTGATGATACCAATACATTTAGCTGACAGGCTTCAGAAATAATCTACATTGACTTCCAATTTTTTTCTTGGGCACTAGACCCAAGAATCATGATTCCTTTATGTGCTTCTTTTGGAAGCCACCATAAGTCATTGCATGAAACATATCATGATTTTAATTTACTAAATGGAATGAAAGAAGACAAATAGTATGTAGAGTAAAATAGATTATACAATCAAAGGTTCATTGCATTTTTATCCAAAAGAAAGAAAGATTTGAATTTACTAGAACTGATGTGTTAATCAGCCTACAGAACTGCTATTATGAGCTCAAAACAAAGCATTCTAAAATAAAATTCTAAAATTATTATTCTATGTATGGAATCTCAGAGTTAAAAGGACCATCAGAAATTTTCTGAGAATCCCTGAGCATCTGAGTCAGTCTAAGGAACCCTGATACAAACTATCCCTAATGAGTGGTCATCAGCCTGGGTTTATTCTCCTTTCATAGGTACTCATTACTTTCAGAAAGTAGCCCATTCCATTATTTAACAGTTCTGTGCTATTTATGCTGAGTTGAAATTTCCCTTTCAACATTTCCCCCCCTATTGCTTCTAGTTTTGCTTCATAGCCAAAGCAGAATATGTCAAATTTCTCTTCTAAATGACCATTCATTAAATATCAAAAGACAACTACCATAAAGGCATACTCAAAGAGATTAAAGACAGACCTAAATAGGTTCAGGCCTTCTCTTTTCTAGGACAAACAAGATCCCTTTCTTTGACTATTTCTTATATGAGATAGCCATATAAGGCTTCCATAGGTCTCTGGATTTTTGCCAACTTGTTCTTAAAATGTGGTGTCCTAGTACTATGTTGGGTATTTCAAATGTGGTCTAAGACAAAGCATAGTAGGTCTTTCATTTCCCTTGCTTGAGACGCTTTTTTAAAAATTAAGCTTTATTTTCAAAACATATACATGGATAATATTTCAACATTAACCCTTGCAAAACCCTGTGTTCCAATTCCCCCCTTCTCCCCACTCCCCCCCTAGATGGCAAGTAACCTAATATGTGTTAAACATGTTAAAATATGCGTTAAATCCAATATATGTAAATATATTTATACAATTATTATTTTTTTTTTTTTTTTGCTTTTTGCTGAGGCAATTGGGGTTAAGTGACTTGCCCAGGGTCACACAGCTAGGGAAATGTTAAGTGTCTGAGACCAGATTTGAACTCAGGTCCTCCTGACTTCAGGGCTGGTGCTCTAACCACTGCGCCACCTAGCTGCCCCTTTATACAATTATCTTGATGCATAAGAAAAATCAGATCAAAAGGGAAAGAAAATGAGTAAGAAAACAAAATGCAAGAGAAAAACAACAAAAAGAGTGAGAATGTTATGTTGTGATCCAGACTCAGTTTCCACTCCTCTCTCTGGGTGTAGATGGCTCTTTTCACCACAAGATCATTGAAACTGGCCTCAATCATCTCACTGTTGGAAAGAGTAATATGGGACACTTCTTTTACTCTGCCAAAATACTTACATAAAAACACAGACAATTTTTTGTGTTTCATGTTTTATTCTCATAGAGAAGTCCAAAAAGTTATGAAGTTGGGAATAAATAAACAGGAAAAAAAGTGGTACAGCCAGACCTATGTTCTGAGGACTAGAGAACTCTGAGGACATTTTTGATACCAGTAGAAAGATCCTTATATGAAGTTCCATTCTCTTGATACCATAAATATTACAACTGAAGGAATGAACACTTGAAATCTGCCACCAAATTTTTTCATTTCTATCAAATATTTTCTTTTGGAAACTACAATAGCTATACTCCAGCATTATCCTAGAATTTACAATCACATTAATTTCAAAAGAATTTTGATTTCATTAGTATTGATAGTTCTTCCATTATACAAACTACAACTCTTCCATAAGTTGCTTTGGCCAAAAAAATTCATCACCAGATATCCCACTGTTTAGTGATAAACTGTAGGAATTTAAGTAGGCTGATCTTTAGACAATTGACTTCCTTCTAGCTTAACAAAAATCTGAGGTCCTTGGAAGAACTGTCTAAGAGAATTCAGGGTCCCCTTCATGCCACTATAAATCATCAGAATAGCATTCTAATTGAGCTTAAACTAAGTTTTCAAATTATTACAACTCTTTTAAAATCTTTATAGCCCTTGTTATTTTAGCCAATTAAAAGGATATTTCTTCTCTCACTTTTCTGTTTTGTAATTTTCCAGCTCATCTTGGTGCTATATAATTCTTTGTTATCATGGCCAATAATAATAACTCATTTATATAATCACTTTGCAGTTGATATATGATTATTTATAGATGTTATTTTATTCTATTATATATTCTTATGACAATACTGTGAGATAGTTACTGCAAAAAATCTTTACCATTTTACAGGTGACAAAAGAGCAAAGTTAGCATTTGAAGAATTCAGATTTTCTGATTCCAAATACAATGCTCTATTTTTCAACTAAAATTCAGATATTTGATGGAAGAACAATGTCTCCTTTGAAGCATCCAGGACAGTTATGCAAACAAAACCAAGAGAATGGACAAGCTTGGCACAGAACCTGGCAGGCATCCTGAACAAGAAAGTAATTAATACATGCTATTTGAATGAATGAATGTCATATGGCTAGTGTGGTAAAAATAGCAATGATGAGATACCTTCTGGTGATTTTTCACCGATTATGGAGGCTGGTTTTCAGGCAGCTAGGAAAATCATTGCTGGTACTGTTGTCCTTACCCTGTCATATACCTGTCCTGGAATTCCCCTGACATTTCTTTTTGGATTGTTGCTATTTAGAATGGGAAGGTTCCTACAGGGGGCCTCTAAATTAGAAGTCATCAACACTTCCAAAGAGGGTGGATCTTAATCCACCATAGATCATTAGTTTCAGCAAAATGCAGAGACATCTATCATCACTTTCCTTTCTTGAACCAATTATTTATCTGCTAATTATCTAGGATTAAAAATTGACATGGAATGACACGGTTATTAAGCACATATTTGCAAGACTTATTCATGTTAGTTAGTCTGCATGGTCTTACCTGAATGTAACTGAACACTCCCACACTAGACCTGACACATTTATATCTTCCTGGCTATCATCAGCCAATAAAGGACTTAGGAGGCGTTTTTAGTTTCAAAGTGACTTGGCCTTTGGCACTTATCTTCTGCAGGTACATTATGTTTGTGCTTCCTGATGCCACAAATGGTAGCTTAGCTCATGGTACTGTCATTTTATTACAAATTGCTGGCAGAGGCTAGGAAGCATGACTCAAAACGATTTTTACCAGGCTCTGCTGATGCTCACCACTGCGCTTCTTACCAAAGGCCGTTTCCTCCTGAATGAATTTATGTTATTAACCTCAGGGCCAGTAATATAAAATTAGCTTTAGATTATATTTTCTATTGCTTCTAAGAGATCACAGACACAGAAACAACAGTATACTCACAACCTTGTAATTCACAGGAAAAGATTTAAATAAAACCCTATGATGGAAATAATTTTGGACAGATTAATCACAATAATCTCTTTCCATCAAGATTAAGATTCGTTGTTCTTGTTATTATTATTTGGTCATTTTTCAATCATGTCCAACTCTTTGTTGACCCCATTTGGGGTTTTCTTGGCAAAGATACTGTAGTAGTTTGCTATTTCCTTCTCCAGATCGTTTTACAGAGGAGGAAATTGAGGCAAGCAGGGTAAAGTGATTTGCCCAGGACCACACAACTAATAAGTGTCTAAGGCTGGTTTTGAACTCAGGTCTTCTTGACTATGCACTCTAGCCACTGTGTCATTTAGTTGACCCAAAGAAATTCTATATATTGAAAAATTTCTAGAGAACCCAATTCCATTTGCAAACAAAATCACATTTATACTTATTTTGCAGACATAACATCTCTTTGATGTAGGTTGAATGTAAGATTCCTTGATGTCAAGAACTATTTGGTTTTTTAAATTTGTATTCTTAATACCTAGTATGGTGCCTTGCATATATTCCAATGCTTCAACAGATTTGTGATCTCAAAGATGTGGGTTTCTTCTCTTGATTCAGATGGCAGCTCATCCTGCATAACTCATGTCCATATCTTCCCACAAACTCACATGAGAGAACATCCAATCTTCATGGGAAAGGGGGAACCTTTGTGGGGACTTGCTTTGTATTCTCTTGATGCAGTGAGAATGCCAGTGGAGGTTGAACACTGGCCATCAGTTGATAGGATCACCAATCTAATTTTGGAATGACCTGAGACCAACCCCATAATTTTTCATTTGAGGAAACTGAGGCCCAAAGAAATGAAGTAATGTGCTCAAAGTCACACAGATACTATCAGAGGTAGGATGAGAACTTAAGATTCTGGCAATAGATCCAGAATTCTTTCCATTGTACCACACTGCTTCTTGTAATAGAATTATCTATCCTCCTCCCTAAGTTAATGACCCATATTTTGGAGGTTTTGGTTGTACATTTCTTTGATTATGTTCTTTTCACATGCTTCTCTTGTGTAATTCTTTATTTGTGATATGTTTTGGCTCACAACACCCATGCATCTTTATTGCCTTTTGAATAATCATCATTTAAGATAGCTAGGTAAGCATAGTGGATAGAGTACTGGGCCTGGAATCAGGAAGATTCATCTTTCTGAGTTCAAAGCTGGCCTTAGATTCTCTCTAGTTGTGTGACCCTGGGCAAGTCACTTAATTCTGTTTGCCTCATCTATAAAATGGCAAACCATTCTAATATTTTTACTAAGAAAACCTTAAATAGGATCAAATAAGACTGAAAAAATAACTGAACAACAACAATCGTAAACCTTAAAGCAGGCATTATTTTTCTTTGTCATTTCTTCAGAGACTATAACCTTCCATGACTCACATACATACAACATCACCAAACACATGCTGTTGTGCTTTTATTTTGGAGAGAGGCTTGGAATACTTAAAAACATTTTGAAATTTTCTTTGGGAAATTGGATTACCTGTAGAATGAAATTAATACATGTTGGTTGAACTGAATTATCATCACTGCTGATCACAATCATCATTTTCTGTAGGTACCTAATAAATAAATAAATCATGGTAGGCACTTAATAAATGCTTATTGATTGACTGATGGGGTAGCTCTAAACAGAGTTTAGAAATTGAAAAATTTAGACATTAAAAAAATGTATGCTTCCCTTTAAACTTATACAAAACCACAATAACATAAAACAGATGGGGGACTAGGTGTGAACATTCTCTTTGCAAAGGATTCTTCACCTTTTAAAGAATTAATGCACTTCAAAATCCTTTTAAAGAATAAGTTCCCCTGGAACATTTAAAATATAACCCCTTTTGTAAAAATTCATTTTAGAGTATAAAACAAGGTACAGCTGTATGCTCCTTGAATGAGCCAGGAATGTGTTCATTCATTGGAGTAATGCTTCATCACACTGTAAGCACAACAAAGGATTCAGAATATGACCAGCCCACCAGCATTGAAGCAATCCTTGTTATGTCATAACCAAGCTAGGCTAGACATGTCTGGAGGATGAATGACAACTGGACAAGCAAGAAGCCAAGAAATAATGAGCCAAAAAGAAGCTAGCAGGACTAGAAAAGTGGGCAAAAGAAATGTTCTGAGGACATAATGAAGCATGGTTATGGGTAGACTGGAATCTGAAAAGCAGATTAATAAACCACATTAGGCTATGTAAATAAAAGCTGCTGTTACAAATCAAGGGAAAGTCTTTATGTACATGTAACAATTCCTCCAGGCTACTTCCCTAAATTTGCACAGGAACTTGAAGGTTGGGTCCCTTACCTCAGGTTCTAGATGTAACTCTATGGGTAGATTCACCTACTCCTTAGCTCAAGAGCCCTCCCCATTTTGTTGTCCATGAACAATCAACCAGTAGATCAATTAGCTCCTATCAAAGGAGCTATATTTATTCCATTTTAATGGAATAGCATTAATGGATTAGCAAGAACAGTTGATACAAAACATCCCCCCCGAAAAACATGAGATTCACTCTTCACAAATATACACACTCAATGGGGAAGAATAGACACAAATCACAATTTACTATTGAACACATATGGCTCAAGGAATCTCAGGGCTTGATGTTCTCTCTGATAGATACTCTTTCTCACTTGGGAACCCAAGGAACTCAGCGCATATTCACAAAGTTCACTGGAAGGCATGGCATCTATTGTGGACTCCCTGCTTGGTTGATCTTACTCTTCACAGGGCATAGAGGATCCCTCTGGTAGATTCCCTAGATTTTCTTCTTGATGGGCAGTTGTGTTCTGACCACTCCCAGCTTCTAGCTTAGCCAAAACCTTTACCTGGAGCACTGCTGTGCTCTTTCCAAAAGGACTGAGACTGTTAGCCTAAGATTGGTATAAGTCTTCTGTCTCCATTCTGACCACACAGGGCTTCTGATGTTTTTTTGCTTTCCAGGTAGGAAATGGGAGAACATAATAAGCATGACCTCTTCTTTCTATAACTTACTGGTTCACATCTTTTGGTCTTTGAAAATTAGTGGGTGTGGGGGGGGGATGTTAAGGAAATCAGTGCTGAGAACACTTTCTCTGAATTGTCTGACTCCTTGCCCCTAATATTTGCTAACGAATAACTGGGGTACACACTTATATATGCATGAAGTGGAGAGGACTATGAGTCTTGCATTAATTTTTTCACTCAAAATCAAAAGCAATGTTCTAAATGCTTATTGTGTATGCAGTGCTGGGCACAATATTATAGAGAAATATCAAAGATACAGTAGTTGACATGATGCCTATCCTTGAGGTAGTTATCAGAAAAATTATAGGAAAAATATATACTATTCAGCTAATGTGATGTCGATTACAGTTGCACCAAACCATTTACTAAAAGAGACTGAAAAGTTGTGAGACTATTAGGAAAGTCATTTAACCTCTGTATGTCTGTTTCCTCATCTGTAAAATGAGAATAAAATTGTATCTACTTTGTAGGGTTTTTATGAGGATCAAATAAGGAAACATTTGTATAGGAATTTGCAAACTTTAAAGCATTCTATAAATGCTTTATATAAACTTCATATAAACTCTTATTATCACCTATAATAGTGATGCTCTAAGGTTGATTCATGTGTTCATTTTTAGACTCTTATAATAGTTTTATCTCCCTGCCTCCTATTCACAAGATCTTCTTCCCTAAATAATTCTGCATGCCTCTCTGAGATCAGTCTTCTTAAATCACAGATCTGATTGCATTACAATATGATCAAAAACTGTCAGTAGTTCCTCATTCCCCATGGATATAACGATTGTATTTTCCAAACAAAAAATATTTTCCAAAAAAAGAAATGTATAGGTCTTTTGTGTCCATAAGGTACCTGGCATACCATAGGCAAACATCTCAAGGGCACAACTACAGAGATACATTTTACATGAATTTTCCTTGATAATTATAAACTTCAACCATCATATTCATATTATGTGGCATTTAATATTTTGAGATGTATATTTTATGGTAATATTTTAATGGTAATTTTAGAATTACAAAATTTCAAAGTTGACCTCTGAGGTTATCTGAAATCTAATCTTTACATGAATAGGAATTTTCTTTTCTTTCTTTCTTTTTTTTTTTTTTTTGCTGAGGCAGTTGGGGCTAAGTGACTTCCCCGGGGTCACACAGCTAGGAAATGTTAAGTATCTGAGACCAAATTTGAACTCAGGGCCTCCTGATTTCAGGGCTGGTGTTCTATCTACTATACCACCTAGCTGTCCCCTGTATAGAAATTTTCTATAAAACATTTTAGGCAAATGTTCATTAAGCCTCTGAAGGATAAACATCCAATGACAGGGATCCTATTGTTTCCCTTTGGACAATTTTAATTGCTAGACATTTTTCCTTATATCAAACTGAAACATGGATTTCTGAAACTCTGAAAAATCATTTTTAATGCTGCTTTCTGGGTCTAAGCAAAGTAAACTAAATCTCTCTTCCAAATAAAAGAACTTCAGACACTTGACCTCTTCAGGCACAAGTATCATCAGTTTCTTTAGCTAATTTTTGTACAATATTGTCTCGAGTTTCCTCATGATCCTTTCAACACATTCCAAATAATCTACATCCTTCCTAAAGTGCTGGGCCCAATATTCCAATATTCATATCATCAGAATACAAAACAAAAGGAATTCTCACCTTTCTCATTTTGAATACTATGCTTGCTTCAATGAGTTAACTTTTTTTTTTTTTTGCTTTTTGCTGAGGCAATTGGGGTTAAGTGACTTGCCCAGGGTCACACAGCTAGGAAGTGTCTGAGATCAAATTTGAACTCAGGTCCTCCTGACTTTAGGGCTGGTGCTCTAACCACTGCGCCACCTAGCTGCCCCAATGAGTTAACTTTTAAACTTCCACATCATCATACTGATTCATATTGAGTTTTCAATCCACTAAACCTCAGATCTTATGTCAGATGAAGTAAACATGTCTTAGTCTGTACTTGTGAAATTGATTTTTTTAATCCCAAAATAAGACAATATTTATCATTCATTAATCCTATCTTATTTGTTCAGCCCATTACTCTAGCCTATTAAGATCTTTCTGGATTATGATTCTATCCTACTACATTTTAGCTATTTTTTTTCCTAGCTTTACATTATCTGAAAAATTGGCACCTGCCATCTATCTACAACTTTAAAAAATGATGAAAATGTCAAACTTTACAATGTGAAGAATAGATCCCTTGAATATTCATTTGGATCTTGCTGGTTTGGTTTTAATGACTTCTCTTTGGGTCCAGTCATTCAACCAATTTTGAATCTTCCTACCATCTAGCCCATATTTACCCATCTTGCCAACAAGGATAACATAAAATACTTTGTCAAATGTTTTATTAACATCTAAATAAATTATATCCACAGTATTATCCTGATCAAGCAGTCCATTAACACTGTCAAAAAAAAAAGGCAATGAAGTTATTCTGGCATGACTTGTTCTTGGCAGAGCAATACTCATTCTTTGTTGCCACTACTCCCTTTTTTACACATTCACTAATCATTCCCTTAATAATGTATTTAAGTCAACTCAGTGATCTACAGTTGCCTATTTCAAAATTCAGTACATTTTTCCTTTTCAGGTTCAGGCGTCTCCTCCTCACCTCAGTGATGCAACTTTCTCACCTGCCAGTTCTTTCAAGTCCTTGGAATACAGTTTGGCTGCTCTTGACAATTCACCAGGGATCCTCTTATTTTCTCCTTATTTATCTCAAGTTTTTTTATTCCTTATTAGTCACTTACATTCCAAAGATTATTCTTCATGGCAGAGAAAAAAAAAGGATCAAAATAAGATTTAAATAGTTCTCCCTTCTTTCTGTCTAGTTCTCCCATTATCATTCCCCTTCCACTGCAAGTAATAATTTTATTTACCTTCTTTAATCTTCTCTTTGCCCAATATGGGGTAGCTAGATGGCATAATAGATAGACTGTCAAACCTGGAATTACATCCAGCCAAATCAAAAATACAAGAACTCATCTTGGACCAATCCTTCAGTTGTATGCCTTATACTGGCTTTGAGAGTGTTCCTAAATAAATGTGAAAGTAGATAAAGTCCCGTTCCCTCTTTTAGAAATATTAAGAAAACATTTAAAAATGATTCTAGTCTGAAAATTTTGAATTAAACCTGAAAACAATGCTTATCAGTCTTTTGTTAACTATCAATTTCAAAACAAGACCCTGTTCCCCTCCCTTCCAGAAGAAGACTCCTCCCTGTAGTAATTAGAGTGTGACTAAACTGGGCTGGGGGCCTTAAATGGAGCCACCATAGCAGCCTCTTTCCCAATTCCCAGAAAGGATTAGGGTAATGATCTATGGAATAAAACCAGGAAGTCTCTCTGATTACTTCAGTTAATAAAGTTGTTCATAACTTTGACCTGGTAAAAATTAGAATAGCAAACTACTTTATAAACATGGTCTCATTTGACCTTCATAACAACCTTGTAAGGTAGGTACTATCATTATCTATTTTATAGATGGAGTCTGAAACAAGCTTTTCTAACTTCAAGCCCAGGGCATTAGCCATCATGCTACCCAGCTCTCTTTATGCAAATTAGAGGGTAAGTAGTTTGAGTTTTCAGCACTTTCCTTCAAATGTAGCAGATCCAAATTTTGACTTTCCTATCTAAGAAGCCATGGGATCATAGGATCTCTTCTTGGGCTAGTAGCACACATCTTATACTGTATTTGGTGCCATCTCTTTGCCCAGATATCTGAAAGCATTACAAAGGCCAGAGGTAGCACTAATTGCATTCTTGTACCTCACAGAATTGATTATAATCCAATTTTTTAGACTCTCTTAACAATAGGGTATCCTTAAAGGACTCACATGAGCAAAAATGTTTGTGGCAACCCTTTTTGTAGTGGCAAAGAACTGGAAACTGAGTGGATGTCCATCAGTTGGAGAATGGCTGAATAAGTTTTGGTATATGAATGTTTTGGAATATTATTGTTCTATAAGAAACAATCAGCAGGATGATTTCAAAAAGACTTGAAGATACTTATATGAACTGATGCTAAATGAAATAAGTAGAACCAAGAGAGCATTGTACACAGCAACAAGATCATGTGATGATCAACTGTGATGGATGTGGCTCTTTTCAACAGTGGGGTGATTCAAGGCAATTCCAATAAATTTGTGATGGAGAGAGTCATCTGCATGCAAAGAGAGGATTGTGGGGACTGAATGTGGATTACAACATAGTATTTTCACCTTTTTGCTATTTTTTTCTCATTTTTTTCCTTTTTGATTTGATTTTTCTTGTGCAGCATGATAAATGTAGAAATTTGTTTAGAAGAATTTGCACATGCTTAATCTATATTGGATTACTTGCTATATTACTATATGTATATATATACATACATACACACATGTATAGATATATCTATACTCATATACATATATATACATGCTCATACCTCTATGTAAGGATATGCTACACTTGTTTGGTCTCTATTTCTCTGAAGCTGGAGAACATCATCCTTCTTAGGTCCAAGTCTTTCCATATTTTTCTAAATCCATAACTCATCATTAACAGCTTAATATCTAACAGCTAGTATCATTGTCAACTGCCTAATTAGGAGATGACTCCCAGATACCCGTTCCATATCTATGTATATGCTTTCTTTTTTCTGTTCTGAGTTTTTGTTGTTCTCTTCCAATTAATACTGTATCCTGAGCCCAGAGCATAATGAGAAAATGTGTTCTTGGCCTTCTCCAACTAAATCACTTGCCTCAGACTGATGGCAGTATGGAAAAATAAATCTTTCTCCATTGGTTCCATACTTTAGGTTCATGCTATTATTGGAAAGTAGGTCCATTCTCTATCAAGCAATGCCCATTACCATAGAAATATCTCTATCTAATTATAGCATATAGGATTTATTAGGAGATATTAAAGATAAATTTCTAAAGCTAGTACTTTTAAAAAAAATTTGATGAAGAGACTTGCGTCTAAAACAAAATTTGAGATAACTATGTAATCTAGTGAATAGAGTCTTGGGAAGACCTGAGTTCAAATGCAGCATCAGATACTTACTGTCCTATCCTGGGCAAATCATTTAACCTCAATCTATATCAGTTTCCTAAACTATAAAATGGGGATCATAAGAGTGCCTACTTCACAGGGTTGCTGTGAGAATCAAATGAGACTGGTACTTAGCATAGTAGTCATCATATATCATATGTAGTCATAAATGCTTGCTCCCTTCCCAGTGTGATTGATTTATGTTTTAATTCTACAAGCTTAGTAAATTTCCATTCTTTTTTTTTTCCTGAGGCAATTGGGGTTAAGTGACTTGCCCAGGATCACACAGCTGGGAAGTGTTAAGTGTCTGAGGTCAGATTTGAACTCAGGTTCTCCTGACTTCAGGGCTGGTGCTCTATTCCCTGCAGCACCTAGCTGCCCCCCTCATTCTTAGTTTCAAAGAAAGATTTTTGAAATTGTGAGTTGGATATAATCTGCCAAAGTTTAGTACGAAGGAATATGTTTAAAAGGTAATCCTTTTATTCTTCCCTAATTCATCCTTGGGACAGCTAGGTGGTACAGTGGATAGAGCATAAGAATCATATTTGTGAGTTCAAATCCAACCTCAGACACTTCCTATCCATGTGATCCTGGGCATATCACTTAGCCATTTTGCCTCAGTTTCCTTATCTGTAAATTGGGCTGAAGAAGGAAAATGCCAGCATCTTTACCAAGAAAACCCCAAATGGGATCACAAAGAATCTGACAGGACTGAACAACAAGAAGTTGATTTCTCAAATTTCCCATATCTCCTTCTCTCTCCTCTAAGCTGAGGCCTTTGCCTCATACTTTACTGAGAAAACAGGAACCATTCACCTTAAACCCTTTCTTCTCCCTTCTACATCTTAAAACTTTTTGACTTCATCTTTCATTCCCTCCTCCTTTGCTCCAGAATTTCATAACGAACTGACCTTTCTCCTCACCAAAGCCAGACCCTCCACATGCATCCTAATGTATTCCATCCCCAACTAGCTTCTCCAGAACAATTACTTTCTCTACCATCCCCCACCTCATTAATCTTCAATCTCTTCATATCCACTTGTTTCTTCCTTGATGCTTTCAAACATATTTAAGTCTCCTGCATCATTAAAAGTGTCCCTGACTATGTCATGTTTTTTTCTCTACAATCTCTTATGACCTAATAAGTTCCCATGGATTTAATTATAATCTCTATGCAGAGAATTGCTAGATTTATATATCCAATAGCTTTCCTGAACTCCATTAGCTATCTATTGGACATTAGAAACTGGATGTCACATAGATATCTCAATCTTAACAACCTAAATAGAATTAATTCATTATCTTTCCCCCCAAAACTACCCCTTTTCTGAACTTTCTGATTTCTATTGAGTTATCATCCTTCTAGTTGCCCAGATTTGCAATCTTGAAATCATCTTCCACTTCCCAATCTCTCACTCTATATATTCAACAAGTTGCTGAATTTTGCATTTTATACCTCTATTACAATCTGAAAACCAATTCCTTCTCACTGATCATACTACCACCCATTAGTTCAGGTTCTGATTACCTCCAATAGGGACAAGAATTTTGCAAAAGGATGGCTGCCAAGAGAAGTGTCTGAAGGAAGCTCCTGAGAGAAAGGACAAGAATTGAGTACCTAGTAATATGAATAAAAGATTAGTTTATTGCCATCCATCTAGTTATAAGACCCTCTAGACAGACCATCAGGATTTACCATTTGCCCTTGTCTTACCTTTGTCTTTCTTTGAAGAGGACCAAAATGATATCACTATATTAGTGTCAGATTAGTGTGTCCAACTGGGGGTGATCAGACTAATATGAGCTCAGAATGCTCTGCCACAGGTCAGACACTAACAATCCATATGAATATTTGAGGTGGAGTCTTTAATTTTACACATCTCATGTCTTTTCTGAGCTAACTCAATTCTGCTTTGCTCATAGAGCACAACACCTTCTACTAATAAGGGCACGCCATGCTGGGCAGTCCTGTGCCAGTGTCTCCCATGTCATACAATCAGCTCTAAACTTCTTAAGAGAGATGTCCTTTTATTGCTTTTTCTGATCATCTTGTGAATTCTTTCCCTGTGTGAGTTCTCCATTTTTTGGCAAGCATATATTTAAACAATATGGCTAGCCCAAAAGAGTTGCACTCTCTACAACAGAGCTTTGAAAGCTTGCCAGTTTAGTTTGAAAAAGGACCTGAGTATCTGGTATCTTATTCTGTCAGGTTATCTTCAGAATCTTCCTCAGACAATTCAAATGGAAGTGATTCAGTTTCCTGGCATGGCACTACTGTCCAGGTATCATGGGCATACAACAATGAGCTCAATACAACAACTCTCCCAAACTTTCCTTTGGAGTCTCATGAACACTGAGCTAGTGCTAGAAATGCATGTGTCAAACTCATTATAAATGTGGACATTCTTGGAAAGTATACTGGCAAGGAAAGTGAACTTATCCACAGCATTCAAAACTTCTCCATTTGTGATAACTGGTGATTCCACATATGGATGGTGTGATACTGACTGGTGGAGTACCTGTGTTTTCTTGGTGTTAATTATAAGGCCAAATATCATAAGCAGCAGAGAATCATTCCATACTTTGTTGCACTTCAGTTTTGGAAGCTGTTCTCTGTTCTGCTCCTGGCATTTCTCCTGGAGTTGTTGGGCAGCAAAAACCATATTGATTGTTCCTCAGCCCTTTCTAAAGCCACACTGGCTCTCGAGTAGATGATTATATATAAGCAATGCTGGAATAGAATCAGCATCAGATGCTGTGAGAAAAGATTGAATGAGGAGTCAAATGAAGGAATATGGATCTGAAAATAAGGATTCAAGGATAAAGTTGACAAGGTAAACAAGAAAAGCAAATACATTGGTAAATTGCTAAGTAAAACCAACTAGTGAAACAAATAAGGACATCATGAGGTTCTTAAAAGAAAAAGAAGGGTCAATGCTCCACAACCTGAAACTAGCATCATTCTCAACTTGCTAGAGCCATTGTCCTAAAAATCCCCTCCATAACGTCCCCACCAAGGCCCTCTTTTGTCCCCCACAGAGTTTCCACATAATCTGTGATGTTTGGGCTAATTTTTCAGGATGGAAAGAGGACAGGTCCCAGAGTGTAATAGGGGGGAAGGCTTGCTACAGAGGAAGAGACACCACAAGAAACGCAAGATAATAGAGACACAACTAACAATAGAATCTCAGAAATTGCCATACCAGCTAAGTTAGACAAGAGTCCAGATGTCAGCCAAAGTCTGTGGCTTGAAATTAACTAAATCTGCTCAAATGACTACAATACTGAGGGACTTTGAAATGAAAGAACTTTTTAGCCTAACAATTCTTTTTTTTTCTAACTCAGTTCTTTGGTTTTAATACAAAGATTTTTTCTTTAGCTGTGAATTTAATGAACAGATTTCTATCCAAAATGAAGGGCAGCCCAAACATCTTGGATATGTGGGATTAAGTTGCTTCTACATGGCTATGAAGTTGATAGAGGAAGAGAAAAAATGTCTCATTAACTACTGATTTGATCTGAATACAAATTCATAGTTTCTTACTTGATGAGAATGGAAAAGATTGTATTAGAGAAAGTAAGTTGGAAAGTCAAAATGACTACTGCCTTTCAGTTTCTATAGCTCTATTATTCACTCATTTATGAAAAGTTACCATTTGAAAGGAGAAAAAATCAGCATTTTGGAAGACTGGAAGCTCAGCTTAAGGCATACCACTGTAGGATTATGTTTTCTAAAGCAAAGCTTCTCTATTGGCATATCTATAATTGTACTGGAGATTCAAGCACAGAAGTTTGTAGAACTGACAGAAGGAATAGATTGTGTTCGGAAACATTTCAAGATAAATTGCAGAGATCTGACCTGCCAGCAAGAACTTGAAGGAATATGCCTAACTCAATACTCATCAAACAAGTGTTCTAAACCAAACGTTCAGAAGCAAAGTGGATTGTGGATGGGTGTACTGCAAGTCAGTTGAGACAGTTATTACAAAATCACTCATCTTCCAACAGTCCCTGAAACTTGGTCTTAATAGGAAGAAATTCAACTGTTTTGAAGTCTTATTTCATATCAGAACTGAGAACTCCAATATAAGAATGGATTGAAGCTGTGAAACTTGAAACATAGCAATAGATTAGCATTGATGGTTTCAGACTTGAAGAGAAAACAATTTACAGTTGGAAAGTAATTATGTATGATGCAATTGGAAATGTATTCAGAGCTAAACACATCTTTTTGGAAGCATGTTTGTAAAAACTAAAATTCAAATATGAAATTTTAATGTAGTATAAGAATAGGAGATTATACTACATATTGACAGTTAATATTAATCCAATCTAGAAGTATTGGGAAAAGTACACTGATTATTGATAGTATTGATGTCAAGGTGTGATTGACTTTAATTGATGTTATTTGATTGGTGAATTGATGAATCTGAAAACAGATCAACTCCAGAAAAATGGTATGATGCACTTTAGTTCAGTCAGAGTTAATAGTTTTTAGGCAAAATATACACAACCCTGTTAAAGACTTACATAATTGGTTAATTGAATGATTCTAAAGGTTTATTTTTGGCATATTTTCATTTAAATTTGATTATAAAATTCCATTAAAGGTATGGACAGACTTGTTAAATTTAAGTGAGCTTCAACATTATCCTAGGACAGAAGTGATAGGGTATTAAAACGTTTTATACAGAATGATTTTTTATCTCAATATCTAGTCCATAGGAAAAAAAAAAACATAATTTCTATGGTACAAGAACTTTCATAGTCTGCTGATCTGAAACCTCAGCTGTGCCCTTCTAAAGCAATATATGCTGATGTTAGCACTCTAGAACTTTTGAATTTAATCCTTTAAATAAGGATTAGTCATGGTATGAAAGGGACCATTAGCATAGAACTTTGAATGTAAAAATATGGAGTATGCTATTGTCTTAATGCTCCTATAATAATTCAACTTAGAAAGACTAAAGTTAGTTGTCTATCCAGATTTAAGAAGGCAGCAATTTAGTCAACTAGTTGTGTGGTAGTTGGAGAACTTAAGTCTAGCTGTATGTAGACATATGAGGTTGGGAAAGCATATAGTTATCAGTACAATATACAGTTTAACTTCTCCAGTAGCTATAACTAGTTCAAATTTCCCTTTGACGTCATGTTGTGGGGAAGAAAAAAAAAACTTCTCTTTAATGATAAACTAAAGAACTTCAGCATGTCATATGTCTTTTGCTTCATTTTGCAAAGTATTTTGCAGATGCACCCCAGTTACTCCTACACACCTGGTTCATTGAAGAATTTCCTTTCTAATTCATCAATGAAAACTTAAATTGGTTGAAATAACCTAACAAAGTAAGATTATGTTCTGATATTAAGAAAATTATCTTTCAATAAAACTATTGAAATAAAAAAAAAAGAAAAAGTAGCTAACGTCCTGGCTATAATGTTGTTAAGATGGCTCCTTTAATGAGAAAGTTGAGGTGGTTGCCAACTTGTTAAAAGGTTATATTACATGTTACAAAAAAAATTAATCTACATGGTAAGAAGATGTTGCTAATATCTAGAAACAGTGTAAAAAAACAATAGAGAATCTTAACAGTATGGAAAGGATGCATTTTGTATCAAGTGTGAGATGTGACAATCAAGTAACTAATATTTATATTCTAAATCTAAGCTCTGATCCCTCCTAGACAAGGTATTCCTTTGCTTATACAGGTTATTAGAGAAAATAAAGCTTCCTTTAATAAAAAAAAATGAAGTGGCAGAACTTTACTTTTGTTGGGATTAAAAAGGGAGGAAGAATTTCAGAAAGAGAGGAAGAAAAAAGACAAGGTAAAAACCCCACATTTGAGACTCTTCCTAAAAAAAAGTAGTTGCTTATCTTCTAAAGAAGTAGGAGTAGATTCACCAAAACTAGCAGGTGAACATCATCCAATGAGCTTCAAGGGTCAGAGGAAGAGGAGAAGGGTAATGATACTTGGTGACTCTCTGCTCAGGGATACTGAGGTACCTATATGTTGAGTTGGTAACAGAGATATAAAGATCTCTTGTCTTCATGGGGCACATTTCCAAGACATAACAGAGAACCTAACAAAACTTGTCAAAATAGATGACTACTACCCACTACTGACAATTCATGTGGGTGCTAATGATATTGCCAAAGGGAACTTAGAAAGCATTATGAAACATAATGAAATCTTGGTCAAGAAACTGAAGACTATACTGAGGGGATAGCTTTATCATTGCCACCCACTAAATGCAAGAGATACAGGGAAGAAAAATTGCTTTAGGAAGTTAATATCTGGTTAAGAAAGTTGTATCTATGGATGGAACATGAATTTCTGGATCATGGCCTAGAAGGATATGAGCAAACAGTTTTCAAAAGAACTGCAACCTATAAATAACCACATAAAAGCACATTCCAAATCACTAATAATAAGGGAAATAAAAATTAAAATAACTTCGGTGTTCCACTTCACACCATAGAGACTGTAACTTTATATAGATGATAAAGATGGCAAAGGATAGGAATAGTCAATGTTGGATGGACTTTATGAAAATAGAAACCAATGTCCTGTTGGCAGAGCTGTGAAATGCATACTATTTCTTTATATCAATTTGGAATTAGATAAGTACTGTGACTAAACTGTACATAATCCTTTGGCCCAGCAATCCTAACGCAGGGCATATATCCCAAGGAAGTCAAAGTCAAAGTAAAAGTTAAATATATATCATAATATTCATCCACAGAAATACTCTATATTAGCAAAGAACTGGAAATAAAGCCTATCAATTAAGCAATGGCTAAAATAAAAGGTCTATGAATGTAATGAAATAGTATTATGCAATAAAAAAGGAGAAGTTCAGAGTAACATGGGAAAATTATTATGAGATAATGCAAAGCAAAATTAGAAGAACAAAGACAATAATGCATATGACTACAATAATATAAATGAGAAAAGATCATTAAAAAAATCAAACTTCCAACAAAAACTTTCAACTGGAAAACAAAGAAACACATCTTCTGATTCAGACCAGTTTCAATGATCTTGTGATGAAGAGAGCTATCTATACCTAGAGAGAGGTTTGTGGGAACTGAGTGTGGTTCACAACATAGCATTTTCACTCTTTTTGTTGTTGTTTGGTTGCATTTTATTTTCTTTCTCATTTTTTCCTGTTTGATTTGATTTTTCTTCTCCAGCAAGATAATTGTATAAATATGTATGCATACATTGGATTTAACATGTATTTTTACCATGTTTAACCTATATTGGAATACTTGCCATCTAGGGAGGAGGTGGGGGAAGGGGAAGGAATTGGAACACAAGGTTTTGCAAGGGTTAATGTTGAAAAATTATCCATGCATATGTTTTGAAAAGAAAAAGCTTTAATAAAAAAATAGATAAAAAAGAAACACATCTTCCTTTCATTGTAGAGATGCAGATGACTACTAAGACAAAATATTGCATACATTGTCAGATGAAGTCAATGTATTGGATGCTTTTTGCTTAATTGTTTTTCTTTATCATAAAGAAAGGTAGTTTCTTTATGACAAAGGTAGTTTCAGGGGGTGAGGTAGGAGTGGGATTTGAAATTAAGGTGATGAAAGATATGTTCTAGACAGATACAGATACAGACACAGAAAGACAAGAAAGGGGGGGGGGGCTGTGAAGAGGAAGAGAAATCCAGAAATGCTGCATCCAAGAGGTATTATATGTAAACTGTAGGAACAGATAATGGACCCCATTAGTACCAGGAAATGTGAATTGACTTAGCCACATGTATTCTTCTGCATATGTGAAAATGTGTACTCCTGGTTTATGAAAGTTATTAAAAGTGTTTATGTCATGTTGGTAAATGACTTTCCTAAGAGCTAATTGTGTTTACTGTCTTATTGTTAATGGTATGCACATTCTGGAGGGGCTTATGAATTATGGTATTAAGAAAAAAAACCCACAAGGTTAGCTATAGGACCTAAGATAGCTCTCTCACCTCCAGGAATCCAGCCAGTGAGTTCAAGTACATATTGATGTAGTAATTTGAAGAACTACTGTGGTTTTGTTTTTGTAGAACAAATCCTGTCTTACTAAACTGTTGATCAAAGCAATGTTGCAAATATAGTTTACCTAAATTCTAGCAAATATTTTGTCGAAATATCTGATGTGGAAAAGAAAGAGATCTGTGAACCAATGATAAAACAGTTAGATCAATTTAACTGATCTGATGGTTGGATTCAAAAAGTAATCATTAATGATGCATTGTCAACTTGGCAGGAGGTTAACCATCAAGTACCCCAGGAATCTGTGTTTGGCTTTATGCATGTTTGTATTTTTTCTTATCAATAAATTGGATAAAGGTATGAATAAATTCTTCACAAATTTGCAAGGGACCCAAAGCTGTCATTTTTTCCTAAGCCTTTGAATCTTCCCTTCCTTCATAAACTTTGTGAAGTAATCCCTGAATGTTCCAACAGTTGTTTCATCTCTACGACCAATGAATCTCTCTATGTATACTTCATCTAATCCAGCTACAATATCCTGTCTTTGTTGTCTTTACTTTCATTTTATTTACCTTATAAATTCATCTGGAATGGTGATGCTAGAATTACTAATAGATGACAGGTAGTCTTTCATAAATCATATTTCACAATAGCCCACATCTTTGTCATCACACATTTGATTAAAAGACATAAAAAATTAAAAATCCCACTTAACAAACTATTAATTTGGTCATTACAAAAAGGCACTTGATTCAATGAAACAAAACATCCCCTTAAAGACTCTGTTACAAAGTATCTCCCATACACACATCAAAATAATGAAAAATTCCTTGAAAAATATAACATACTTGTGTGTGATTATAATAGAATACTATTGTTCTGTGGGAAATGATGAACAGGAAGCTCTCAGAAAAAACTTGGAAAGTCCTCCATGAGCTCATGCAAAGTGAAATGTAGAGTGTACAAAGTAATAGCAATATTGTGGGATGGTCAGCTATGAATGACTTTGCTATCCTCAGCAATATAATGATCCAAGACTACTCTAAAGGACTTATGATGAAAAATGCTATCCATACCCAGAGAAAGAACTGACTGTGTCTGAATACAGATTGAAACATACTTTTTTTCTAATTTTATTTTTATTGAGTTATTTTGGGGGAGGGAGCTTTTCTTTTGCAATATGACTTTTATGGAAATGTTTTGCATAACTTCACATATCTTTTCTCAATGGAAGGGGGATGGAGAAGGAGGAAGGGAGAAAATCTGCAACTTAAAGTTTGAGGTGTTTTTAAAATGATAATAGCTTTTTATTTTTCAAAATATATGTAAAGATAGTTTTCATTCACCCTTGCAAAACCTTGAGTTCCAAATTTTTTTCCCTTCCCTTCCCAGTTCTCCCCTTCTCTAGATAGCAAGTAATCTAATACATGTTAAACATGCAATTCTTTTAAACATATTTCCACATTTATCATGCTGCACAAGAAAAATCATATCAAAAGGGGAAAAATAAGAAAGAAAAAAAAACAAGCTAGCAGACAAAAACAATTTAAAAAGGTGAAAATACTATTGCTTTGATTCACACTCAGTCCCCACAGTCCTCTCTCTGGGTGCAGAGGGCTCTTTCCATCATAAGACCTTTGGAACTAGCCTGAATCACCAAACCACTGAAAAGAACCACATCCAACAGAATTGATTATTGTATAATCTTGTTGTTGTCATGTACAATGTTCCCTTGGTTCTGCTCATTTCATTTAGCATCAGTTCATGTAAGTCTTTCAGGCCTCTCTGAAACAATACTGTTGATCATTTCTTATAGAAAAATAATATTCCATAACATTCATATACCATAACTTATTCAGCCATCACCCAACTGATGGGCATCCATTCAGTTTCCAGTTCCTTGCTACTACAAAAAGGGCTGCCACAATAACTATAGCAATTTAGTGTTTGATAAATCCAAAGACCCCAGCTTTTGGGATAATTACTCACTATTCGACAAAAACTGCTGGGAAAATTGGAAACTAGAAGAAATTAGGGCTTGACCCACACCTAACACCACATACGAAGATAAGATCTAAATGGGTTCATGATTTGTATATAAAGAGTGATATAATAAGCAAATTAGAGGAACAGACCTATGAAGATGGAAAAAATTTATGTCCAAAGAAGAACTGGAACTCTTAATTGAAAACCAGATAGATAATTTTGACTATATTAAGTTAAAAAGGTTTTGTACAAACAAAACTAATGCAGACAAGATTAGGAGGGAAGCAATAAATTGAGAAATCATCTTTACATTTAAGGGTTATGATAACGGCCTCATTTCTAAAATGTATAGAGAATTGTCTCATATTTATAAGAATTCAAGCCATTCTCCAATCGATAAATGGTCAAAGGATATGAACAATTTTCAGATGATGAAATTAAAACTATTTCTAGTCATATGAAAAGGTGCTCCAAATCACTATTGATTAGAGAAATGCAAATTAAGACAACTCTGAGGTACCACTACACACCTGTCAGATTGGCTAAAATGACAGGAAATGATAATGATGAATGTTGGAGGGGATGTGGGAAAATTGGGACACTGATACATTGTTGGTGGAACTGTGAACAGATCCAACCATTCTGGAGAGCAATTTGGAACTATGCTCAAAAAGTTATCAAAAAAAGTTATCAAAAGTGCATACCCTTTGATCCAACAGTGTTTCTATTGGGTTTATATCCCAAAGAGATCTTAAAGGAAGGAAAGGAACACACATGTGCAAGAATGTTTGTGGCAGCCCTTTTTGTAGTGGCTAGAAACTGGAAACTGAATGGATGCCCATCAATTGGAGAATGGCTGAATAAATTATGGTGTATGAATGTTATGGAATATTATTGTTCTGTAAGAAACGACCAGCAGGATGATTTCAGACAGGCCTGGAGAGACTTGCATGAACTGATGCTGAGTGAAATGAGCAGAACCAGGAGATGATTATACACAGCAACGACAATACTATATGATGATCAATTCTGATGGACATGGCTCTCTTCAACAATGAAATGTTTCAAACCAGTTCCAGTTGTTCAGTGAAGAAAGCCATATACACCCAGAGAGAGGGATATGAAATGTGGACCACAACATAACATTTTCATGCTCTCTATTGATGTTTGCTTGTATTGTGTTTCCTTTCTCTATTTTTTTTTCTTGTAGATAACGATTTTTCTTGCACAACAATGATTGTGTGGAAATGTGTATACATATATTTGATTTGTCAAGTATTTTAACATAATTAACATGTAGTGGTTTTCCTGCCATCTCGGGAAGGGGTGGGGACTAGGGAGGAAAATTTGTAATAGAAAGCTTTGTAAGGGTCAGTGTTGAAGAATTACCCATACATATGTTTTGCAAATAAAAAGCTTTAATAAAAAAAGAGAGAAAAAAAGGGCTGCCACAAATATTTTTGCATATGGGGATTCTTTCCCTTCTTTTATCATTTCTTGGAAATACAGACCTATTAGAAATACTGCTGGATCAAATGGTATGCATAGTTTTATAGCCTTTTGGGCATAGTCTCAATTGCTCTCCAGAATGGTTGGATCAGTTTACCATCTACCAACAATGTATTAGTGTCCCAGTTTTCCCACACCCCCTCCAACATTTATCATTATCTTTTCCTGTAATTTTAGTCTACCTGAAAGGTGTGAAGTGGTAACTCAGCAACTCAAAGTTATAAAAAGAAATATTTAAAAAGTTTTATATCTAATTGGAAAGATTAAATATCAAATAAATAGAAAAAAAGAAGTTTTATTCATTTGATTTGGTGCAATGATGATGTTAGGGTTCATATTTCCAACACTTAGGAAAGTACATATTGTAGGTAATAAAGAAAATTTATTGAATTGTATTAAACAGAATTATATATTTTTTTGTATCTTTCCCAGTGCCAAACGTAATTCTGGAAATCCTTGATTGCAAAGTACAAAGAATGTTGTAATCCAAAGCCCTTTATAACCTAGCCCTCTCTTCCTTATTTCTCTCTACCTACTCTGCCATCCAGTGTTACTGACTTCCTTGTTGTTCTTCCCACATGACAACACGTCTCCTGACTCAAAGCATTCTCTGGCTGTACCATGTCTGCAACTCACTTCTCATATCTGCCTCCTAACTTTCCTGGCTTCCTTCGAATCTCAGCTAACGTCCTACATTCTTCAAGAAGTCTTTCCCAATTCCCTCTACTGGTGGTACCTTCTATTGATTATCTCCAATTTATCTTCTATAAATTTTGTATGTTTATAGTTAGTTGTTTGTATGTTGTCTTCTTCAATATAGAATAAGCTCAAGAGCAGGGATTCTGGCCTTTCTTTGAATCTTCAGCTCTTGGCACAATTTCTGATAAACAGTAAATGTTTAATAAGTACTAGTTGACTGACTAAATGACTTAAATATTCCATACCCCAGAAAATTCCCTAAAACTATGAGTTACAGTTAAATTGCTGATTTGCGTTGTTGGAAAGGGTTTTCATACTGGAAACTCCTTTCACCAATGGAATCAGTATTCTGGACCAAATATACACTCAACCTGGAGCAAGCATTTAACACAGAAGGAGGCTATGCAAGAGAGTGGGGGTGGGAGTGGAGCAAGATTTATATATGTATACACAAGCTCGGAGACCCTTTCCACCTTTTTCTACCCCCAATTTGTGTTTATGGATCTTGTCTAAAGAAAAATACCCACCATTCCATGTGAGTTTCTCCATACTCTGTGAATCTGCAAACAGAAGCTAGTCCTTATACTTTGTGATTTTGGACTTTTCCTTCTCTACAGCCAAATAGAGAAGTTTCTGAGAGACTGGGAGCCTTAATAGCGAAAGATAGCCTTAGGAATTTATCCTTTCCATCTCCCTACACACATTATCACCACAAGCATGACCACTGAAGCACAAACAAGTTGGAACAAAAAAAGCGCTTGAACCAATCTTGGAGATCTGTTGCAGCCAGGATCTGAAGACAGGTGGTTCCAAATGGAGGGGATGAGCAATACTAGTCAGGCACACTATCATGCTCCTCAGTGTGATGTCATTGCTAATGTCCATCCAGCACTTTCCTCTCCTCTGTAACCTCTCATTTCTCTAAGCTGAGCTAATATTAGTTTCAAATCTATAATCCCTTTCTGGTTCTTCTTCCCATGTTCCAAGCATTCAGAGGATGGAGAAAAAGAAGGAAGATCAGGCGAGTCTGTGGCTTATTTACATCTAGTTTACCATATTCTAATAAATCACATGTCTATTGAAATATAAATTGTCTAAGTCTTGAAAGTAGGGTTAATACTAGGAGGTTTCTCTTAAGTGTGGTGGTGGCTCACAACAGGGATGATAAATGTTTGTATTTCTTGAATATATTCCAGGGCATGTCCTAGATCTATACTAAACCCTGTCATGGCTACAGCAACCCTAAGGGTACAGGAGAGATAAAGGCAATAGGAGAGGGAAGTAATCTGGCAGCCTAGCACCCTCTGTTTAAGAAAACTGAAGCATTTACACTGAATACTCTCGGATGTAGTGGGATAGTGGTCTGACAATAGCACCACCTAGTGGCCAAAATATGCTAAACTCTCTGGTTAATTAAAAAAAATTATTTACTAATTTTCAATATAAAGGATGACATCCTCATTCGATCCATATATCAAAATAGTCACATGCCTCATATGATACATGAAGCGTCCTGAGAGGGAAATTTAAGTTCCATAATATGAAGGGGTTGACATCCTATAGCAGATAAAAAGTTCAAGATGTAATTTCTAGGTAATCATTTTATTAGCTAGCAAATAATGAAAGGATTTATATTTGTTACATGGATTTACTGATTATGTAACCTAGATTTAATGAAACTAAACTTCACAAAATGGATAAATAACTTTAAAAATTTCTCTTAAAAATTTTTTTTTAATTTCTACAAAGAAACTTTGGAGTAAATTAGATAAATCTAATAATGAGCACATAGAATAAACAAAAAAATTGCAGAATTGACAATTCTTCTGGAATATTTAGTGCTTTATCAGTCACACTGCAAGGTAAAAAAAATGACAGTCTAAGAAGTATTGACATGGAGTCAGTCAAAAAAATAATCAAATTTATCAAGATTAATTGAACTATGAATTTGTTATTAGCAAATAGTAGCATGAAGTCATTACAACTAACAAAACAATTAAAAACTAACTTTTGTTGTCCAAATCTATAAAAATTCATCTCTCCTTAAAACTTTAAAAAGCATAACTTTTAAAAATTTTGTTTATTTATTTATTGCTTTTTGCTGAGGCAATTGGGGTTAAGTGACTTCCCAGGGTCACACAGCTAGGGAATGTTAACTGTCTGATCCAGATTTGAACTCAGGTCTTCCTGACTTCAGGCCTCGTGCTCTAACCACTGCGCCACCTAGCATAACTTAAAAAAAAAATCTTTCAAATAAATTTAAGCAAGTTTTGAATCCATTTGTTTATATATGTATATATATATATGTGTATATATATATATATATATATACATATATATTTTTGGCTTAGGCAATTGGGGTTAAATGACTTGCCCAGGGTCACACAACTAGGAAGTATTAAGTGTCTGAGATCACATTTGAACTCAGGTCCTTCTGACTTCAGGACTGGTGCTTTATCTACTGCCCCATCTAGCTGGCCCTATTTGCTGGATTTCAATAAGAATCTTTAAATAATTAGTGTATGAGATTGAAAAATTTGTATCTTGATTTAGTAAGCAGAGCCAACAAAGTACTTCATTCACTTTGATCTATATCATCTTTGTGAGTTTTTTTTTGTTTGTTTGTTTTTAGATACTAGCCATTTAAAACCAAGTTCAGAAATATGAAATTTGAAGTAGACCTTCAAATGCCTGTATTACAAAATAACCAAGATGTTTTAAAAATAATGAAATATATCCAATCATATTACTTTCACTAAAGCATTATTAATAATAATCTTTTAGGGAGGGCCAAAAGGATTTTGCATCATTTACACATAAAAAAATCTGAAATAAGATTTATTTCATTTTTATCACCTTTTAATTTCTATTTTTGTGGATGTTTTATACTGCATATATTAGTATAATGATATAAACAGTGTATAAATTAACATATGTTGGTAATTCAAGCATAATTGTATTGTTTTATTTTGTTTTTTGCTGATAGGAGAGTATAATCAAAAAATTTTGAGACCACTGCTTTAAAAACTTAGCTACAATGCCACCTTCTATAAAAAGCCTAACAACTGAATATCATCTTTCCCTTTTTTGAACTCAATTTTTCATGTCTTGTGGCAAAAAATATATGCAGAATCACATAGTTGTCTATAACATAAGAAATTGAGAACATACTATAATGTACTTGCTTATTCATAAAAAGAAATATGAACTTCCAGATTTTTCAATTCACAAATGATTTTAAAATAATTTAGAGTTTGAAAATCTAAACTGTAATTCTCATCCTTCTATAGATGCACACAGGCAAAATAGGAAGAGATTAAACATGGGTGGGTCTCTAGAAAAGTTTCAGGTCCTGGTTCGAAATAGTCTTGGAAAAAAGATTAATGGAGAGAATCCAAGTAGTCATATGGACAGATTCCACATAGGGTGGCTGTGAGGAGCAGTAATAACCAGCTTATTGAAGACAATGGAAATGAAATAAAGAAATAAGATATAGGCTGACCAGGCCCAATAGGGAACAGAGGGGAGATCAAGCCAAAACAGCAGATGTATGTAGGCAAGATATCAAGAGCCAGTCCATATTTGCTTTTCCCCCCCTTTTCTTTCCTAGAAGGTTGCTAGGGGAAACCAGTATCATTGATCTTATTTATCCTCTTACTTTCCATTTCCCCTTGGACCAGTAGGAGGATGTACAGTGAAAAAAAAGATATTTATCCTCCTCTTTACTGGTACTACTGTTAGGAACTGGAAGCTTAATTCCTTTTCAAGGTTAATTTACTTTACAATGAACTTGAAGCTGTTCTTACACTATATGGCTATTTACTATGATGTTAGCTCAAACCTTTGACCAGTGAGTTCCAGGTCTTCTTGGGAAGAGAAATCAAAAGAAAAAAAAAAATTCCCATTACAAGCTGGGAGTTGGAGTGAACAAACTGATGAGAGAGATAAAGCTATTTTACTAATATTCCACAATAAATGTGTGTATACATCTATCTATGCCTACCAGAGAGACCTGTTAATTCTGAGAGAAAAGTTAGTTTTTTAAAAAATTAATCATAAAAAAAATTAATTATAAAGGGGGCAGCTAGGTGGTGCAGTGGATAGAGCACTAGCTGTGAAGTGAAGAGGACCTGAGTTCAAAAATTAATCATAATGTAAACTAGGGTGGGGGAAGAAGAAGTTGGTGCGATTTTTTTGCCTGATAGTCCCTTTGGTACTACAGTAGCTAAATCTGTGGCTACTATCACTAACCTGGCCTGGAATTATCAATTTTCTGACTATTGCCTTCATGAGATGAGTTTTTCCTTCACAGATAAAGAAAGCTTCCTAGATCATTTCCAGAATGGTTGGGAGTCAGTGAAATAGGTTCTGTGAGTTATTCCTCAAATATATCCTATTTCCCATTTATTTAGTGAGAACACATGTGTTCTTCTCCTGGGCTTCTCCTCAACCAGTCCTTATATTCTTTCAATACTAGGGAATTCCCACAGTAAAAGTTACTGGGACTCCCTTCTGAATTCTAAGAGCCAGTGTTCTTATGATGTTGCCTTCTTGCCTCTTTCCAGTCAGTTTCTAGGCTGCATCTATGGTCAAAACATGTTTGTTTCTTGGCCATATCTTGCTAGTACTTGAAGATGAAGATTATTAATAAGTATGTGATTATCAATAACCCTAATCATAATAAATATTAAATCTCCTCCCTTGCCCTGACTGTAATTAAAAGGATATCCAAGGACTGATCTCACTCTGATTGGCATGGGAGATTTGGTCAACTTCAATTATGATTTAGGATAGTTTACATTTCCTCTTCACTCCCTCAGGCAACATGGTGGCTCAGTGGGGGGGGGGGGGAAGGGGGAGAAACCAAGTTCACTAAATTAATGCAAAATTCACCTAATCAGCTTAGTCCACTGTAGCTCAGAACTCCCAAAGTCAAGATCTGCCAGTCTCCTTAGCATCAGGGATTTTACAAGTTTGTGCTACTGTGCCCAGTCCTTTAAACAGGATGGTATTAGAATCATAACTCATATAACAGTGATAGTTGGACATACCAGAGACAAGATGTTTGCCTTCTTGTTGATAGCAACTTCCTTAGGCAATTTTAAGCTTACCCTATAAGCTTAAATATCCCAGGCATAGATTATTTTGTTACTTAGCCCAGCTAGTCCTAAGTCATTCATTGACTATTAAGATACTTCCTTCAAATATTTCCAATAGGATGATTTAGGTGATGATGGTTGTTTTATCTCAGACAGTAGTTTATTCTACATTCTTGATCTTTATCATCACTTTTGTGCTAGACTGTATGAGTCCAGATGGAATGAATCCATAAGAAACTGATGATCGAACTTTTGGGAATGGAGTTATTTGGGTTTTTTTCCCTTCTTGTTCCATCTCCACTTCCTAATGCTCAGTCTTGGGAATTTATTCTCTTAACACACTAGTTCTACATTTCTCTCAGGCACATGGCTCATTCATGTGTCCATCTAGGCCACAACTATAGCAGAAGATTTTCCATGTTATCCTGCTGGTGATGTTTTTGTGTCAAACTTGTTATTTATTTTTCTTTTTTTGGGGGGGGGGATTTGTTATTTGTCTTTCAATGTGGAATGGTATTGTCCAGGATTCCATCTCTCAACAGGTTTTCTGTAGATCTTGCGTTCAAATCTGTGTTTGCATTAGGGTCCCATTGTTTTGTTTCTGTGACCCATACCCAAGAATATATCCTGGATATACTTGAACTTTCCCAAATTCAATTTATCTTTGCAGCTCTTCATCTGCTCTCTTATTGTTCCCATCAAATAGCCCAAACTTCTGCTGTAATTCAATGCTAGCGAGGGGTTATTGTAGCCGTTATTGTAGCCTTCGGCCATATGTCATACCTTTGTTTTCATGCTCCATTCTGACCACTACTGCTGTCTCAAGTTTTATTTCCCCTATTTCTAGTGATATATAAGTCATGTAGAAGTACAGCTGAGAGTGTGCAGCATGTATGAACCTTGTCGCATTAATCCAACCTTCTTTTTCACAGTTGTCTGAGGAAGATTGGCATAAATAGCAAAGATGCTTTATGAAGGACTTTAAGAAGCAATATAAGTCAAGAAACAAGAAACTGAGTCAGGTTCCATTCCCTTTAAGGACAGTTTACCATTGAAAGAATGGCAGAAACTGGAGCTATTCAAATGGGACCACAATCCCACACACTGGACCACAAAGTAATTGGTGCTGCCCAGTGCATATTACAATATACATATCACTATAAGAAGGCACTACATAGTGACTTGGACATATGGATCAAGAAAAAAACCTTAGATTTAGTAAGAAATAGATATTACTGGTCTAAAATGGCAGGAGATATCACTAAAAAGTATGGAGTTTGCAAATGATATCTTTAAAGAGAAGTGCAACTAACTCATGCCTGTCTTACAAGCATAGAGTACAAGCACTAACAAACTTCTGGAATACATCTTAATTCACTTTCTGTATCTGGAAGGGAACATTAAAAATATGTATCATATCTCAGTAGTGAATGATCTTTTTTAATCAGGCATATACTGGCTCACCCAAGAGTTGTAGAAGTATTTTTCAATACATGGATTTTCCTGCCAGAATTCATATTGACCAAGACAGAATTTGAAAGCAAATTATTCAAATAAATACTAGTGTTGGAGATCCAAGAGGTCTATGCCTAACCATTCCCAAAGAAACTCAAAGATTGAGGGTTTTCATCACACATTAATGAACATATTAGGAACACTGAGGAAAAAAAATCTCAGTGTAGTCAATATGTGCCATTTCTAATATACAGCCACATAAATACTAGAAATGACATCTTTATTCCATACTTGCTGATATGTTGTTGAGAAATATTCCTATTTTGTACTTTAGAATCTAGGAATATGAGGAAGATGCAAATATTTATAAGTATATAACTTAGCTAAGAGGAGAGTTGAAGGAAGACTACCAACTAGCAACTCAGAACTCCATCAACCCTTTGATCCAGCAATTTCTCTACTGGGCCTGTATCACAAAGAGATCACAAAAAGGGAAAGGGACCCATATGTCCAAAAATGTTTGTAGCAACCCTTTTTGTAGCGGCAAGGAACTGGAAGATGAGTAAGTAGATGCCCATCAGTTGGAGAATGGCTGAATAAACTTTGGTCTATGAATGTTATGGAATGTTATTGTTCTATAAGAAATGACCAGCAGGATGGTTTCAGAGAGGCCTGGAGAGAATTGCATGAAGTGATGTTAAGTGAAATGAACAGAATCAGGAGATAATTGTACACAGCAACAAGAAGATTATATGATGATCAGTTCTGATGTACGTGGCTCTTTTCAGTGGCAAGGTGATTACAACCAGTTCCAATGGTCTTGTGATGGAGAGAGCCATCTGCACCCACAGAGAGGACTGTGGAGAGTTGAGTGTGGATAACAACATAGTATTTTCACTTTTTATTGTTCTTTGCTTGTATTTTGTTCTTTCTCATTTTTTCCTCTTTGATCTGATTTTTCTTGCGCAGAATGATAATTGTAGAAATATGTATAGAAGAATTGCACATGTTTAACATATTGGATTACTTACCACAGAGGAGGGGATGGGGGAAAGGGAAGCAAAAAAATTGGAATACAAGGTTTTTCAAGTGTGATGTTGAAAATTATGCATAGGTTTTGAAAATAAAAAGCTTTAATTAAAAAAAATAAAATAAAAATAAAAGAGCTCCAACAGAAATAAACTATGATATGATCCTCCCATTCACTGTTAAATTTAATGTGAGAATGTTTCAAGGAAAAATCTCTGTGTTCAGAAAACAAGTTAGTAGGTTATTTCAAAATTACTCTAACCCAAGTTGCTAAAAGACTGAATAACTTGCCTGTCTACAAAACAGCCCCAGAGAATAGAGATGATATAAAGACAACTCATCACCACCATTGCTTGCCTATAGGAATTTTGCTTTGTGAAGATCATTAGGAAGATGGTGGACAAGTAAACTAGTAGACCTGGAGAACAGACTACCCGCTAATTATAGAAAGACAGATAGAGAAGAGCCAGCCAAAACTTGAGCATAAAAGCAAAGGAATCCTAAATTTGCTCAACAAATTGAGGAATATCATCCTTAAATTCTGAAAATAACAAAGTATTAAACTAATTACAAAGGATGGCTTTTGGTGAAATTCATGAGTATCTATACAATGAAATATTAGGGGATAAAATTTTGATGAGAAATGCAGTGACCTGTCCATAAGTATAGGAAGGCAAGGTGAGGATTGCCAGCTCTATCAAGTCCCTCTAGTCTTGCAAAGTAAAGTTCTAAGATTGTTTGGTACTGATATTAATTGATGGAAGTAGGAAAAAAATTGTATTCCTTCAACACAAGTAGCTAGTAGGCCTGAGGGCGGCCTTAGGAGGTAATAGCAAGATGGTCCTCAGAGGCTCTGTTATGTCCTCTACGTGTGACTTTAGGCCAAACTCACAAAAAGTCAAACAGTTCAAAGCACAGACTGAAGGATCAGAACAAAGAGCTGGAAATTCTCACTGCAGAGAATAATTCTGGAAGCAGTAATGCAGAGGTGCAGCAGATGGCAGCCTCGCAGTGCTCACAACCATGGCTCAGCAGGCAAGCAGCAATTAGCAGTTTTGGGGTATCTCAGCTGGGACCCAATTCTGGGAGTGGGAGTCCCTCACTAGAGGCACAGGAATCTGGGGAAGACTATATCCTTGTGTGCATGTTGGGGAAGTTCCTTGTTATTTGTCTTGCTATTCTATTCAATCAAGTGACTTGTACTTTGAATTAATGTACCATCTACTTTGTTCTGTTAAAGGGAAACATGAGATTAAGGGCTCGTGAAAGATGGATTTGAGTGAATACTAACACAAAAAATATCTTAATCTTGGCTTTAGCTTTTTTGGATACCATGCTGAATAGGACCTTGAGATATAAGCTGCTTTTTGTTTTGTGTTTTGCTTTTTTAAAAAATTAGGGCAGACCTAATTAAATATTAACTTACTGGGACACATTCTTTTCATTTCTCATTCTTTTAATCCAACACACACAGAATAAATAGCTCACATTTATATAATTCTTTCAGATGAATATAGTGCTGTTCTTAGAGTAACTGTGAGGGAAATAATACATTACCTCTATTTTATGGCTAGAGAGGCAGTATGACATAGTAGATGGAGAGTTGACCTTCAAGCATGAAGACAAGTTCAAGTCTTGCCTGAGATATCTTAGCTGTATAATCCTGGGCAAATCATTCAATCTCTCGGTGTTTCAGGCAACTCTATCAAGACTATAAATTGCCAGAAAGGTGGCAACCTGCATTGGTAGAGGGAATGCTGGGAGATCCTTATACTAATGAAATAACAGATTAGGTCCCTATCCCCACCTAATGGCTAATGAACCTGAAGTTCAGAGATGAGATGATCTGCTCAATCACTCAACTAGTGAAGATGAAATATAGGATTCAATCCTTGGCTTGCCTCTCTCCTTACTGCCTATTGACCTTGAGCCTCAGCTTGCTCAGCTGTGAAATGAGGGCATTGAAGCAGATGATCCCTTCCAACTCAACATTTATGATTTTAGAATCCCACCAATGCTGTGCCTCTAGGAAAGCAAATAAAGCATTATTATTCTTTACTACTCATTTAGTTAATTGATCTATCAGTCAAGAATACTAAAACACCCTTATATGAAATTTACTGTCCCACTCTGTAGGAAAGCAGATTTCTGAAAGACTTGGAGAAATTAAAAGCTCTTTCAATTTGAAAGACCAACTTTAGTTAGTTTCAGTATGCAACTAAAGAAATTAAGCAAATATGACTTTTCAAAAAAAATTGTCTAGTTGAGAAGAGAAAGCGAGATTCTGTCTTGCTTTCTATACTAGACTAGAGAAATTCAAAACACTTCATTAATAGCTAAATATTTGCACTTATCAGTGCCTGGCATATATAAGTGCTTAATAAATGTTGTTTTTTTTTTTTTAATTCATTCAAATCATTTAAGAAAACTACTACAGTAATTCTTTCTACATCATGACTTGCTTTCAATATGCCACAGGGAAGCATAAGAAATTAAATGGGAATTTGAGGGGGAGTTTCACAGAAACTATAAATAATATACAAAAGCTAACAGACAACATACAGCCTATGACCAAATACTTAACCCAAATTTTACATAAAGGTACTGTAAACATCACATAAAAGAAAAAGAAAAAATTCAGATTTCTTTTCTGGTTCAAAGGGGTGGCCAAAAATTGTTACACAGATTTTCCAGATCTAGAGGGTGCCACACCCAAACCCCCTCAATGTGTAAGTGATAATCATAGTGTTTCCATCTAAAAGCAGTTAACTATATTAGACTTTTAGAAGTAATTATTTAAGTGTGCCCTAAGAAGAATAGAACTACCCCTTAAGGTTGTTATGAAAATAAAATGATATATGTGAAGTGCTTAGCATAGTGCCTTAACTGCTTCTCTCTTTATTATTATTACATATCAATATAATAAAACAAATTCATTCAAAAGAGCATTAAAAGCAGTAGCCAAACATTTCTGTGCAAGTAACTATGAGCAATGGGATCTCATTACAAAACATGGTTATTTATAGTCTCTCAGTTTTGATTACTTAACACCTAATAACAAAGAAAGGTAAGGTTTTATTTTTTTCTGTTGTCTAATTTTTTTTTAAAAGCCTTTTATTTGCGAAACATATGCATAGGTAATTTTTCAACATTGACCCTTGCAAAGTTTTCTGTTACAAATTTTTCCCTTTTACCCCCCACCCCTACCCTAGATGGCAGGAAGTCTAATACATGTTAATTATGTTAAAATATTTGACAGATAGGATATGTGTATATATATTTATACAGTTATCTTGCTGTACAAGAAAAATTGGATTTATAAGAAAAAAAAAACCTGATAAGGAAAACATAATGTAAGCAAACATCAAGAGAGTGAAAATGCTACATTGTGGTCCAAACTCAGATTCCACAGGCCTCTCCCTGGGTGTATATGGCTTTCTTCATCACTGAACAATTGGAACTGGTTTGAAACATCTCATTATTGAAGAGAACCATGTCCTTCAGAATTGATCATCATATAGTCTTATTGTTGTCATGTACAATGATCTCCTGGTTCTGCTGATTTTGCTCAGCATCAATTCATGTAAGTCTCTCCAGGCCTCTCTGAAATCATCCTGCTGGTCGTTTCTTACAGAGCAATAATATTCCATGACGTTCATATACCATAATTTGTTCAGCCATTCTCCAATTGTTGGGCATCCATTCAGTTTCCAGTTTCTAGCCACTACAAAAAGGGCTGCCACAAACATTCTTGCACATGTGGGTCCCTTTCTCTCCTTTAAGATCTCTTTGGGATATAGGCCCAATAGAAACACTGCTGGGTCAAAGGGTATGTACAGTTTGATAACTTTTTGAGCATAGTTCCAAATTGCTCTCCAGAATGGTTGGATCCAGTCATTCACAGTTCCACCAACAATGTATCAGTGTCCCAGTTTTCCCACATCCCCTCCAACATTTGTCATTATATTTTCCTGTCATCTTAGCCAAAATCTGACAGGTGTGTAGTGGTAGCTCAGCTCAGAGTTGTCTTAATTTGCATTTCTCTGATCAATAGTGATTTGGAACTCCTAATAACACAGATCTTAAGCATTTATCACCCCTGGTTATACTGCCCTTTTCAGTTCTCTACTCACAATATTAATCTCTCCACTACAGGCAATATAGTTTCACAGCAAATGGTTATCATTTTACCAGATTTTACTGGGATGATTTGCTATATTGATTGATGCAGGATGACCAAAATAATATCAAATATGTTTTTATAACAGGGGATCATGTTTATTAAGCACTGCTACCTTTAAAAATAATCTGAGTATCAAATATTCAAGGGATTTGCCCTCAAATTACTAAGCATTTATTGTCTGTTATGTGAAAAGTACTGTCGAGACAGAGCTATAGCCAAGTATTCTTAGAAAAACAGAGAAGTGACCTACATATTTATGAGGACTCTATCCAGTTGCTTTTGAGATAAAAGCAGTTTGCATTTTGATTCCTGCTCACAGAAAGATCTTTAGCAGAGTGTCATGAAAAAATGAGAGATCTGAAGCAGATTTCTATCAAGTCACCATATCAATCAACTACTATGCATTTCTTATGACTAGGGGAGACCTCTGAGCCAATGGCACTTTATTAAAGGGTCCATGGTACACTCTAATAAAGAGGACCTCAAATATTCCTCACTTTCTGAAATAACTCTTCATTCAGGAGTCCTTCATTTTATAGGGCTAGATGTCTAGTCATTCAAGAACTATACCAAATACAGAATTCCATTGACATGTGATGCATAAGCCAAAATAAGCAAAAATATATAAAATATTGTATTATGTGCAACTATATTGTATTTGTATTAATATTATATAAATATTTAATATAACACAAAACAAGTAAGGTCATAAATTGGGTGAAGCAAGGAATATCTCCACACAAAATGGACAGGCTTATCCTTAGTTGGGTAGGAGAAAATGGTACAAGCTATCACAGTTGGTTGACCTAAGTGGTCATAAAATAGTCACCTGCTCTTACTGGATAAGTGATTGATCTGGATATGCAAAAATATTTTGGGGGATTTTCCATATACGTGTATCCATGTAGTTGTCATCTCTGCCACGCTAGACTTGGTCACTATGACAAGGAAAAACAAGGATGCAGGACCTCTAGTTAACTTCCTATGATGAAACAAATGAACTTAGAATCTGCAGCTCACAACTCTGGAGCCTTATGTACAGAACTTTGATATGATTCTATCGAATTGACTAATATTGATTAAAATAGAATCAACTCTCACATCTACGTCTAATGGGTGCAATGCAAGGAAACAGAAACAAAACACTGTGGGAGAACAGCAAGCATACCAGCATGCATAGACTCTAGTGTGAGCAAAAGGGATAAACATGTAATGATAACATATCATATGTAAGAAGTCTGGGATGAAGGACTTTAAATGTCAAGGAATTTGAATTTTAACTCAAAGCAGGGGTCTCCCATCCTTCTTGTGTTAGACCTCTGGAAATCTAGTGAAATCTATGGACTCATTTTCAGAATAGTGTTTTTAAATAATTAAAGAAAATGCTAAATTTCAATTAATGTTAGTGAAAATTAAGACAGAAATGTTTTGCCATGTAAGTTCACAAATCCCCTGAAATCTATCCACGGAGCCCTTACAGGGACCTCAGACCCCAAAGTTAAGAACCCCTGCCTTAGAGGCAACAGAAAACCCTTAATGCTAAGAAGTGATAGGAGCGGACTTGTTCTTTAGTAAAGTCACTTTAGCAATTGTGTGGAGGACGAACTGGAAAGCAAGAAGTACAACAGAAACTTGGACAGGTTATTTTGATTCAATATCATCATATATAAATTTTATACATATGGAGATTAGAGTCAATGGTCTCCAAGGTTCCTTCCAGTTTTTTTATTCATTTCAGTCACATCCAAAGGTTTATGGCACCATTCATGTTTTTCTTGGCAAAGGTACTGGAATGGTTTGCCATTTCTTTCTCCAGCACATTTTTTAGAGATGAAGAAACTGAGGCAAACAGGGTTAAGTGACTTGCCTAGGGTCACACAGTTAGTAAGTGTCTGAGGCCAGATTTGAACTTGGGAAAAGGAGCTTATCACTTAATCCACTATGCCAACTAGCTATGTCTCCTTCCAGTGTGATTTGAACTGTGATTTTTTTCATTTAGGGAGATCAAATTTCTGGTCAAAATTTATAATTACCTCTTAGTGAGTAGGTTTTGGGGAGTTTGAGGGACTGAAAACCCCTAATAGCAGTCTGAAACACTTTTGCATACTCTGATATTGACATAATTTTTATAAAATGAAAATTTATTAAAAATAGATGTTTCCATACAACCATTTTGAACAAGAGAAACAAAAGCAGTAGGAACTGTAAGATGGGCTTTCTTCATTTGCAATAACCACAAGTGGACTATAAGAAAAATGTACAAGAGCATATTTAATTAATAATATACCATCAGTATGATATTGTACAAATAGTACTATTAGTATCTGACTAGCGTATGTAACGTTTCTCTGACTAACAGGAATGGCTTTTCCCTTGTCCTGATATATAGCACCCTTTCCCCACCTGATGGCTGACAGAAGATAAAAAACAAGAACTAAGTATCCAGAATAAAATGACTAAGAAGCCCATGCTGCTGTATACCTACAGGAACAGTCTTTTATGAAGCTAACTCCCCTTCCCCCTCATGCCCCCCCCCCCCCATCACTGTCCTTTTCTTCCCCAAATTTATTGGCTTTTCTATTCTCACCACCTATTTCTTCGGACCACAGTTTCTCTCCTTATACATTGCAAAAGCATTGCACATAATGCCTGGCACAATACCAGATGCTTAATAAATGCTTATTAAACAGAGGGCAGTCTCACACATACAAATATTTTAATGTTATCTAAGGATTTTTTTAAACTAATAATAAAAAGTTTGTTGATATATTAGAAAAAAAAAAGGGGGGGGTTGCAATAAGATCAGTACTGAAACCAGGGAAGCCCATGGTAGTATTAGAAGTTGAGAGAAAAATTGTGGAGGGTTTATCCTTCTTCTCCATCCTTACCACTACTATCATTTGTTGACTGACTCCATTCTGGATTGTTCCTGAATCAAGTTAAAAACAAATTGAGATCTGAATGAGAACAAGTCCAGGAAGGATTCAGATGAAGAGGAAGAGAATGAAGAAAGAAGGAAAGCCCAAAGGCTTCCTCCACATGGAGTCAGTCCACAGGATGATCAGTAAGAAGTCTTTAAGACAGGTTTCCCTGTTCTGTATTACTTAAGATGGAGCTGACTCTAATGAACATTGCCAAACTATATTCTCAACAGTGTCAGTATGTCTGATCCTTAGCACTTCTGCAAACCCATCACCAAACCAGCAAGTAATATGTGCTGTGTCCAACGAAAAATAGAAAAGACGGTCCTGGCAATGTTTCCTTCGATAAACAGACCGGGGATCAGCAGCTAATACAGCAGTAATAGCACACTTTGCTTCTTTCACTGATCGAAAATATTTAAATGAAGTTATATTGACATCTGAAATGAGAAGAACAAATTATATTTTTAAAACTAGTCTGCACTTTGAAATAACATGTAGGTCAAATTTCATTGTAATAAACTTCAATTTTATTGTGCTAAATAGCTCTCAAAATAAATGGGCCACCATCTGGGGCTTAGATAGCTTAATCACAGAGATTTTCCACTCAATTCAACAGGCATTTATTACATATGCCAGGCACTATGCTAGGCGCCTCTATAGACTACATCTGTACTGGTTGTTATGCAGTAATTATAGCCTTCTTCTGAATCAAAGCATGACATTTTCTTTTCTGACTGTTAGGATGGGAATTTTTATTTGTTGTTAGCCTCACAATACCAAATATCCTACAACTAATAATAGTTAGCATTTATATAGTGCTTTAAGATTTTCAAGGCACTTGAAAATATTATTTCATTTTTGATCCAAGATAATTCTGAAACACCATGACGAAAAATGCTATTAACCTCCAGAGAGAGATTTGATGGAGGCTGAGTGTAGAATGAAGAATTTTTCACTTTTTTTATGCTTCTTGCTTTTTCTTATTTTTTTTCAACATGCCTAATATGTAAATGTCTTGTAAAAATTCACATATATAACTGAAATCATACTGCTTGCCTTTTCAATAAATGGTGGAAGGGCAGGACAGAGAGAGAGACTCTAGAACTCTAAATTTTAAAAAAATGAATGCTAAAATAAAGCATTCAAGCAAACAAATGTCATCTCATTTTATCCTTACAACAATCCCGGGAGGTAGGTCTTGTTACGATTTCCATGTTATAGATAAGGAAACTAAGGAAATACAGGTTAAGTGACTTGCCTAGGGTCACACAGCTACTAAAGATCTGAGGATGAATTTTAATTTGTCTTCCTGACTCCAGATCCAGAGACCTATTCTCTCCCCTTAGTAGATGCTTACCAAGAAATGATACAGGAAACTCCATCCACTCATCCAGTAGGACCTAATCAGTACAAGCATCTTGCCAGCTGCTTGACTACTATTGTCCTTATCTACAAATTGGAACAGCTTCTGAAATCATTTTCCATCCCTGATAATTGAGTTAATGCCCTCAAGTTTAGTTCTCCTCAGGGCAGAGCTGTCTAGCTTGTAAAAACCAGATCAGGAGGTCCAAGCCCATTCATCCTATCTCATTCAGCTATCCACAAAGATACCAGGGCTTACTCAGTCCAATATATATATACTCAACTACCTCCAGCTTGTCTTCCTGTCCTAAGAACAGCCAAAGTGACACCATAGCTACTAGAAAAGAAGTAATAATTCAAATAGCTCCCCTATAATTTCTGTGATCACCTAGCTCCAAGCGATACATGTTGTATTCTCTGTCCCACACCCAACTAGAATGCAAGCTCCCTAAGGACAAGGATGGAGGGGAGGGGGAAAAGAGGTGACGATACAGCTATTTGTTTTTATAGTCCCAGGGCTATGTATATATCAAGCACTTAATAAAAGTTTGCTTATAGCTGCTCTGACAATCCCTAAGGACTTAGAGCAACAGATATATATATATATGGAATCCTAAACATGGAAAGCAGCAGCCAGCATTTTAACAAATGCACTTCTTAATACTGTATTATCCAATGCCTGGATTTTTTTTTTTTTCCAGAAAACCATGTTAACAAATATCTAAAATTTATAAAAAGGACTCTGAAAATGTTACCCTTTATCAAATTCCTAACAAAAACACATCATAATTTTCAAAAATGAGAAAAGAAAATCTGAAGGAACTAATTTTGCCCTAAATAATATTCCTGGGGCAGCTAGGTGGCACAGTGGATAGAGTACCAGTCCTGGAGGAGCTGGAGGATCTGAGTTTAAATCCAGCCCCAGACAATTACTATTGGTGTGACCCTGAGCAAATCATTTAATTCCAAATGTCTCAAAAAACAACAATAATAAAGAAGGATACCTTTTTCATCTTCTGAATTAAATCGTTCAAGATCCATTTCTGCATGAGGTGTAAATCGGACATCTAAAGTAGTCACAGGAGAATTTTTCACCCAGGATGGAACACAAGTGGTAGAGGCTGAAATACCCAGGCTGGAAGGGTGCCGAGTCCCTAAGCTATTTTCTTTTGTTGCTGCATCTCTTTCCACTATATGTAACCTATTGTCTATACCTTCCTTTGGTGGGTGCAGATCAATTTGTCCTTCATCTTTATTCTGATGTGTTTTTCTTTCTAAAACACAATCCACTCTAGAGTTCTTGCATTTACTTAATGGCTGTTTCACTTCTGTTGAGTCTTTATCTTTCAAATATTTTTCTTCTTCTGTTTGATCTTCAGGGTTTTCCCCCTCTGTACTGTGGTAGTGAGGTCTGAAATCCTCTATTTTTTGCTGCTGCTCATCATTACCTGCTTTGTTGATCGAGTGAGACAAGTCTTTATGTTTTGGTTCCCCTTCTTGTAAATTGAGCTCATCTAAAGGTTCAATCAGATCCTGTGGTGAATCATAGTCAGCTATATATGGTTTTATGTCCAGAACAGGTGTACCATTTATCATGTCAATTCCAGAAAGATATATAGCTCCTCCTAATATGTTAAAAAAAAAAAAAAAGAAAGAAATGGGTAATAGGGAAGAAATCATCTCAAAATTTCCATAACAAATTGTCCTTTCAAAATGCTGCCCAATGACACATTTTAAAAGATACTAATGCCTAAAACAGCTCAAAAAATTAATCAGAAAGCTAGCTACAATAGCAAAAAATTAAATGCTGATAACTAAACAATGCTTAGCACAGTGCCTGTCATAGAATAAGTGCTTAATAAATGGCAGCTAAATGACTGACTTACTGAGGAAAAGGGTACATTTGCAGCTTCTTTGCTATTCACAACCACTCAAAGAGGGAAATCTTTTATTACTAGCATTTAGTAGATAGGAAAATTCTATTCTTTCCTGTCCCATGGGGACCTTAATTAAAGAGAACTCAAAGAATCACAAATGTAAGAAGATGAATTAATCTGATATCTGACAGATGGCTCCACTTATTTTTGTCCTATTGACTACCTAACAGATACTGTGAATTAACCAAAAGGACTTGAGAATCTAATTTAAAGCCTCTTATTGATATATCAGGGCAGCTTTGGTGGCACAATGATTAAAGTGCTGGGGCTAGAGCCAGGAAGACTCACCTTCCTGAGTTCAAATCTAACCTCAAATACTTGCTAGCTGTGTGACCCTAGACAAGTCACTTAACCCTGCTTGTGTCAATTTTCTCATTTGTAAAATGAGGCAGAGAAAAGCACTCCAGTATGTTGGTGAAGGGAACTCCAAATAGAGTCATGACTGAAAATAGCAAAACAACAAAAATTGTTATAGTAGTTTCCAAACTGACATGCAGGAATAGGAAGGGCATAAAAAGTACAACAAAGTAATAGCTGTATCCTTTTGTTAATCAGTAGTGTCTGACCTCATGACCCATATTGTCCATAGGTTTTCTTGGCAAAGATACTGAAATGGTTTACCATTTTCTTCTCCAGTACATTATGGTAAACAGAGGTTAAGTGGCTTACTTTCCCAGGGTCACACAGCTAGCAAATGTCTGAGGCTGGATTTGAACTCAGGTCTTTCTGACTCCAAGTCCAACATTCTATCCACTGAGCCACACAGCTGCATCCTCGTTATATCCTAGAATCATGACATTTTGGATCTGTGATGGAACAAAGAGATTAGGCTCTAAACTTTCATTTTATAAATATTGAACCCAGGTCCCAGAGAGGTTTCTATCCTGCTGAGGGTCACTGATCTAGCGGGCACCATGGCTAGAATCCACATCTCTTGGTTTTTAATTCCTCGCCTCCCATATGCCAACATTATTGCATTTCCTTTATTTAGAGAGGACACCAACCTTGCCAAAAATAAAGTAGCTTTGTTATTAAAACATTTAGACATGCTACTTATCCAGAGAAGACTTAGGAAAAGGTATTAGCCCGAGGCAGGTGTGACCCATTCATGGCCGTCACCAAGTTGCATTTGAAGTAACTTTCAAATTTCTGCTAAAACCATCCTCCTTGTTCTCAATGGTTTCAAGGATTGGTTTGCTTAGTCACCAAAATTATGGTAACAATCTTTGGTTTTCAGGACTATGTAGAGGGACCGGACCTGCAATTCTACTGGTGGAGGAAGCTCCAGGTGACAAACTCCTCTAGCAGTGTCGGCTAACTCTCTGCAACATAAGAGTCTTAGCGAATTGCTGTGAAAGCTCAGAGGTCAGAAGTTAAGAAACTTGCCCAAGATCACACAGCAAGTAGGGCAGAAAAAGATGATTTAGTCTGAAGTCAGCTTTCTGCCCACTATACTACCCTGCCTTTCATGCACTAAAAATACTGGGAAAATCTCCATTGGAGCCAGAAAGAATGACAACAAGCAAGCTACAAGTGCCATATGTTTGACCCAGAAAATTAGATAGACCAGTTACATTCTAGTATCTTTGTTTTTAAAACTAATTCGTGACATCAAAGTTCACAGAGTAATCCAATCTTCGAGAAAGTGCAACTGATCTGTTAGCTATTCATTCCTCTGAGTTCTAGATCAGAAAGCTACATTCCTCAAATTTAATCTTGTAGTTGCCCCAAAAGATGCCTTCACTGAGTTAAGGTTTGATTTTATGCTCCCAGATTTTATATAAGTCCAGAATGTAAGAAGCATTCAAAGAACATTCTGTATCATTCAAAAAAACAGAGTTGAAGACATCTTTCATTTTGGTACCCAAAGACTCTTATCTAAGTATCCACATGACAAACTCTTCACAGAAAATGTCAAGAAGCCCTTTGGTTGATTGTCTGGTGAAGTCTAGAGTCCTTCTTAAAATAATGTCCTGCTGGAGCAGAAAATATTATGCTTCAGGTGAACAAAAAAAAGCAGGGGTAGCAATCCTTATCTCAGATCAAGTAAAAGCTAAGATAGATCTAATCAAAAGAGATATTTTATTAAAGGGTACCATAGATAATGTAGCAATATCAATACTAAATATATACACACCAAGGGCAATAGCATCCAAATTCCTAGGGGAGAAATTAAGAGAGATGCAAGAAGAAATAGACAGCCAAACTATACTAGTGGGGGAGCTCAACCTTGCTCTCTCAGAATTAGACAAATCAAACCACAAAATAAACAAGAAAGAAACTAGGGAGATAAACCAATTGTTAGAAAAGCTAGGTATGATAGATCTATGGAGAAAGTTGAATGGAGACAGTAGGGAGTTTACTTTTTTCTCAGCAGTCCATAGAACCTATACAAAAATTGACCATGTGTTAGGACATAAAAACCTCAAAATCAAATGCAGAAAGGCAGAAATAGTAAATGCATCTTTTTCAGATCATGATGCAATAAAAATCACATGCAATATAAGGCCAGGAGAAAATAAACCAAAAGTTAATTGGGAATTAAATAATCTAATCCTGAAGAATGAATGGGTGAAAGAGCAAATCATAGACACAATCAATAATTTCATCCA
>JAJPUD010001190.1:212943-269834 GCA_023553655.1 Myrmecobius fasciatus | reverse complement strand
TAACAAAAACCATATGATTATCTCAATAGATGCAGAAAAAGCATTTGATAAAATCCAACACCCTTTCCTATTAAAAACACTAGAGAATATAGGAATAAATGGGCTTTTCCTTAAAATGATCAGTAGCATCTATTTAAAACCATCAGCAAGCATCATATATAATGGAGACAAACTAAAACCATTCCCAATAAGATCAGGAGTGAAACAAGGCTGCCCACTGTCACCATTACTATTTAATACTGTATTAGAAATGTTAGCTTTAGCAATAAGAGAAGAAAATGAGATAAAAGGAATCAGAGCAGGTAATGAAGAAACCAAATTATCACTCTCTGCAGATGACATGATGGTATACTTAGCGAACCCTAGAGACTCAACTAAAAAACTACTAGAAACAATTCACAACTTTAGCAAAGTGGCAGGATTCAAAATTAATCCACATAAATCATCAGCATTTTTATATATTACCAACAAAGTTCAGCAGCAAGAGATACAAAAAGAAATTCCATTTCAATTAACAGATGATAGGATAAAATATTTGGGAATCTATCTGCCAAAGAAAAATCAGAAACTATACGAACTAAACTACAAAACACTTTCCACACAAATAAAATCAGACCTAATCAATTGGAAAAACATTAAGTGCTCATGGGTAGGCAGAGCGAACATAATAAAAATGACAATATTACCCAAACTAATCTACATATTTAGTGCCATACCAATCAAACTCCCAAGAAATTATTTTACAGATCTAGAAAAAATAGTAGCAAAGTTCATTTGGAAGAACAAAAGGTCAAGGATTTCAAGGGGATTAATGAAAAAAAAGGCAGATGAAGGTGGCCTTGCTGTACCAGATCTAAAACTATATTATAAAGCAGCGGTCATCAAAACCGTTTGGTACTGGCTAAGGAATAGAGCAGTCGATCAGTGGTACAGGATAGGTTATCAGGACAATCTAAGCAATAACCTTAACAATTTAGTGTTTGATAAACCCAAAGACCCCAGCTTTTGGGATAAGTACTCACTATTCAGCAAAAACTGCTGGGAAAATTGGAAACTAGTGTGGAAGAAATTAGGGCTTGACCCATACCTAACACTACATACCAAGATAAGATCTAAATGGGTTCATGATCTGGATATAAAGAGTGATTTTGTAAACAAGTTAGAGGAACATAATATAGTTTACCTCTCAGACCTGTGGAGATGGAATAAATTTATGTCCAAAGAAGATCTGGAACTCCTAATTGAACACCAGATGGATAATTTTGATTATATTAAGTTAAAAAGTTTCTGTACAAATAAAACTAATGCAGACAAGATTAGGAGGGAAGCATCAAATTGGGAAATCATCTTTACATTTAATGGTTCTGATAAAGGCTTCATTTCTAAAATATATAGAGAATTGTCTCATATATATAAGAATTCAAGCCACTCTTCAATAGATAAGTGGTCAAGGGATATGAACAGACAATTTTCAGATGATGAAATTAAAACCATCTCTAGTCATATGAAAAGTTGCTCCAAATCACTATTGATCAGAGAAATGCAAATTAAGACAACTCTGAGGTACCACTACACACCTGTCAGATTGGCTAAAATGACAGGAAAAGATAACGATGAATGTTGGAGGGGATGTGGGAAAACTGGGACACTAATACATTGTTGGTGGAACTGTGAATGGATCCAACCATTCTGGAGAGCAATTTGGAGCTATGCTCAAAAAGCTATCAAACCGTGCATACCCTTTGACCCAGCAGTGTTTCTACTGGGCCTATACCCCAAAGAGATCTTAGAAGAGGGAAAGGGACCCACATGTGCAAGAATGTTTGTAGCAGCCCTTTTTGTAGTGGCTAGAAACTGGAAACTGAAGGGATGCCCATCAATTGGAGAGTGGCTGAATAAATTATGGTATATGAATGTTATGGAATATTATTGCTCTGTAAGAAACGACCAGCAGGACGATTTCAGAGAGGTCTGGAGAGACTTGCCTGAACTGATGCTGAGTGAAACGAGCAGAACTAGGAGATCATCATACACAGCAATAACAGTATTACATGATGATCAATTCTGATGGACAGGGCTCTCTGCAACAAAGAATTGTCTCAAACCAGTTCCAATTGTTCACTGAAGAAAACCATATACACCCAGAGAGAGGGATATGAAATATGGACCACAACGTAACATTTTCATGATCTCTATTGATATTTGCTTGCATTGTGTTGCCTTTCTCTGATTTTCTTTTGTTTCTTGTAGATAGGATTTTTCTTGCATAACTTGTCAAGTATTTCAACATTATTAACATGTCAAGGACTTCCTGCCATTTAGGGAAGGGGAGGGGACTGGGAGTAAAATTTGTAATGGAAAGCTTTGTAAAGATCAATGCTGGGGAACTACCCATACAAATGTTATATAAATAAAAAGCTTTAATAAAAAATAAAATAAAATTAAAATAATGTCCTAAAATACATAGCTTACAAAGAAAACCATTTATATTGAAACACAGTCCTAAGAATATTTATTTAAAAACAAAACAAGTTCATGGACCCAAAGTTAAGAAACCCTGCTTCTACAGAAACTTTTCTGACTTCTTTTATCAGACAATGAGAACTATATAACACATAAACTATAAACTACATACCACATAAAATATGTTTGCTTTTCTGCCTTAACTGCCAGGAGGCTAAATGGCAAATTCATTGTTCAACTGTAGAATCTCAGAAAAATGATAGACTTAGAAAGAGAAGAGAATTTGGAAACTATCCAGTTCTATCGCCTCATCACACAGATTAAAATAGATGAGGCCCAGACAGACTCAATGAGTTGTCAAGGTTACATGTGTAGTGACAAAAATGGAGTATGAACAAAGGGCCTCTGACTCTAAAACCATTACTTTCTTTCTCACTCAATTCCAGGTGTTCAGCCTATATATACTCTGCTCTTCTCCTTTGAAACCTTTTTCTGTTTTTACCTTTAATTGTGTTTCCTATGTATTTTAACCTTCAAAGTTTCTCAAACTGTTGGGAGAGCAAAAATGGGAAATAAATATTATTAAATAAAAATGGCCCCCAATAATATATGTACAGAAAATCTTGCAACAATAAAGCAAAAAAAAATGTTATTACTTCATACGTGATTAACTCCTACAGAAAATGGCATGTATTCTGAAGAGAGAAAACAAGAGAACTCAAGCAATAAAATTTAGGAAAAGATTAGTCAATTTTCACCAATATGATAACATTAAAAACAAAGTGGGTGATAATAACATACTTCTATAGTATCTTAAAGTTTAAAAAATGTTTTCCTTACAACTTCCTACTAAGATAAAAAAAATGGGAGTATCATGAGCCTCATTTTAAGAGTCTGAAAACGAAGGCTGAGACACTGAATGACTGTGGCCATTTTGTTATCTTTTCAAATCTGCTTGAATTGCTTTTACAGATCATAGGCTTGCAAGGTTTTGTGGGGAGGCTCGTAATGTGTGCTTTTGAGTGACATAGCTAGTTAAGTGTCAGAGTCGAATCCATGTTTATACTGCCTCCAAGTCCAGAGTTTGTTTCATCATCCCTATACCAGTCACTAAGAAGGATAAATACAATACAGTTTTGTCTTTGAAGCTAACCATAGAAGACTGACATAATTACCTACAAATTAAAGAAATGCTTTAATTATGCAAATACAACAATGGTTGTCCTTTTTATTGTTTGTCCCTAAAATTATGCTTATTGAGGAGTTAACTAGATATTGTCTTGATATCCTTCTTTCTACCGGGATTAGGAATGTAAAAAAGAAATAAATGTTACCTTCTACTTTGTCCAGCTTGGCAAGAGTAAGTCCTATTGCATTAGGGCGATGGGGACTCCTCGTAGAGAAGATTCCAGTCTTTGTACCATTCAACCGAGGAGGCTGCACTTTTGCCTTACAACTCAAATGACCATTTTTATGAAAAATAAACAAAACCCTGCCAGAAAATACCAGAATCACTTAGTATGGGGGGAAAAATGTTATTTTTTTTGAAAACGTAAAAGAAACACACAAATTATCCCCCAAAATTGATTTCACTGAATGTAAAATTTAACACGGACTTTATCCCTCATTTTTGGGGTTAGAAGGAAGCACTGAAAAATGACAAAAGTATAAAAAAGTGGCTAAAAGAATTTTTTTTTAAAGAAAGTAGATTTAAATTTTTAGAAGGAAAAGAATTTGTATTTCATCTATAGTTTTTATCAGTATTCATTTACATAATTAATAGAGTCAGGCTATTGGAAAGCAGGGGAGTATATAGAGATGTCTCAGTCCAAATGATAGAGATAAATATTAGTGTAATTTCTCTTGGAAGAGATAGGATCTTAAACTAGACTACACTTTATTAAAAATCAATGTACTTTCCAAAGTACTTATTAATTCCCTAGCAGATTCTGGACATAAAAATCTACCACCAATAATTAAACAACTTACCAAACATGTGAAAACTGCTCTAAGCCCATTACAGAATGTTCAGGATTGTTAAAGATACTTTTTCTTATCTTCAAACAAGCACGTGATAAACTGCAAATGGTTGGCTGCCTCGGTGTCCCATTCTTAGCTGAGAAACATGATTCTATGTAACCAATTGGTTCAGTTAAAATGTTACCTAGAAATAAAACAACAAAAACAATTTTATAATTGGGTGATGGCTAGGATGTAGTGGTTAGAATGGCAGACCTGGAGTCATAAAGATTTGAATTCAAATAGACACTAGCTGGTGATACCGGACAAGTCCTTTAACTGCCTTCACCATCAGATTCTTCATATGTAAAATGGGGGAAATACCGTACCTATCTTGCACAGTTGTGTTAAGTATGAAATAACATGAATGTGTTTTACAAAACCTTAAAGTGATACATAAACATTAACTAGTATTATCTTCAATAATAAACAATTAAAGAATCATAAAAGCAATCCTTACTTTTTCTTGAGTTTTTTGGTTGTAGCCAACTTTACTGTTCTAATAATCTAAAGGACATTAAGAATATACATCTAAAATTAGAAAGAATATAAAAAATTATCCATCCAATCTCTTCATTTTATAGATGGAAAAAATGAGGTTCAGAAAGGTTATGTTTTTGTTCAGCTTCACACACCAAGTTGCTAAAGAAATGGGGAATGGTCTAACTACCAATCCAATGTCCCTCCGCTAATGCTTGTTGCCAGCCTTACTAATACAACCTTCATATAATACAAGCATCAAAAAATTTATCACTTCAAGGCCAAGTTTTTCATTATAATCTCAGCAATGAAGAGTTGAATGTAATATCCAGAATATTATTTATTATATCCAGAATGTAACATCCAGATCAATATTCATTGATCTTTCATTTGTATCTTTGCCATCTTTACATGATCTAAAACAAAAAAAGAAAAATCCTTTGAATAGCTATGTCCAAATAGTTTAAAAGATCATCTCTGACTCAGACACCAAGGGACATTTTGTAGGATATCAACCCTCCAAATTACCCCAACCAAAAGAAGTCTTAGAGATGGCTTAGTCTATTCCCATGAGATGACCAAGGGGTTTTGCATTAAAAATTCTTTAATGATGCCTAAAGTAGGAAGTTTGTTGCAAGTATATTTTCTTCTATAAAAACAAGCAAATACATGCTTGAATAATATTTTATAATCATATAAAATAGGAGTTTGGGAAGGCAAAAGTTAATTTTATTGTTGTTCAGTGTTTCAGTTGTATATGACTTTTTATGGCCCCATTTGAGGTTTTCTTGGTAAAGATACTGGAGTGGTTTGCCATTTCCTTCTCTAGCTCATTTTACAGATGAGAAAATTGAGGCGAACAGGATTAAGTTATTTGTCCAAGGTTACAAAGCTAGTATCTGAGGCCAGATCTGAACTCAGATATTCCTAACTTTAGGCCAGGTTCTCTTATCTAGTGAACCACCTGAAAAAAATCTAAAAGAAAATTATAAGCATTAAAGTACGATGGGGATTCTCAACATACTTTTTTGTTGTTAAAAAGATTCAAGGAACAAAACAAGGTGGTAACCACTATCTAGTCCTATACTTTCATTTAAAAGATGACGAAACTGAGGTTTAGTGAAGTGGCCCAATATATCTATCTCATCATTTTCTAACAAGTCTTGATCCTCTTCTCCCTTATCCCCCCAATCCAGAAAAATTTTTCCCAATCTCCTCTTTTCAGCTTCTTTTTATGTTTTCCTCTCCCATAAGACTGTGAGCAACTTGAGAGAAGGGAGTGCTTTGCCTTTTTTGTAGCCCCAATCCTTAACACAATGCTACAGGGCAGGTACTTAATAAGTATTTATTGACTAATTGTATAATCTAACTGACTTTCCCAAAGTCTCAAAGTTAGGAAAAGGAACAAGAGTCTATTAAGGCTCTTGTGGCCATATCTAATTTTCCTATATAAATTGACATTAATCTATTCATTTTTCTAAGGCCTTCTGGAATCTGTTCATGTTTTATACAGATAACCTCTAGGGATAAATAAATCCCATGTTTACAAATGCATAAGATAAAAACCTCTCCAATCAAAACCATATTATAAAAGAAGCAACACTGTTTGTATCAGGGTTGTTTTTTGTTTGTTTTTTGTGATGGCAAAGAATTGGAAAATGAGTAGATGTCCATTAATTGGGAAATGGCTGAGTAAGTTATGGTATATGAATGTAATGGAATATTGTTCTATAAAAAATGATCAACAAGCTAATTTTAGAAAAGTTTACACGATTTACACGTGTAAAGGATTTACACAAACTGATGAGTGAAGCAAACAGAATCAGAAATAAATTGTACACAGTAACAGCAGGAATGTGCGATGATCCACTATCACAAACTTGTTTTTTCTCAGTGGTTAGTGACCTAAGGCAATCCCAATAAACTTTGGATAGAAAACGCCATATGCATCCAGGAAGAGAACTATGGATAGTGAAAATAAATCAATATATGCTATTTTCACTTATTTTTTCTTTTTCTTGTTTTATTCTTCTCTGAAGGTTTTTCCCTTTTGTTCTGATTTTTCTCTCTCAACATGATTCATAAAGAAATGTTTTTTTTTAAAGTGTACATATATAATAAAAAATTAATTATTTTTTAAAAGAAAGAAAGAAACTAGCCCTGGGTCACACAGCTAAATATCTGTGGCCATATCTGAACTCAGATCAAATTGTTCAATTGTTGACTAAGTTGTTGATCACCTAAAATACACACACACACACACACACATACACACACACACCCTTCTATGATCTTCCACCCAATTCTGATTTCTTCCATTTGCTTATTATTGTTTGCTATTATTTCTAATGTGATTCCAGCCCTAAATCCTGGGAGGTTGGGGCAGAGGGAGTAAAGGGGAAAAGGGGAAGGGTTAGGGGAAGATGTGGAGTGAGGAAAACCCAAGTTCAAACCTATCTCAGCTACCTGGGCAAATTTCTCTGTCTATGTATGGTGTTTTTGTTTTTGTTTTTTTTTTTTTGTGCTGAGGCAATTGGGGTTAAGTGACTTGCCCAGGGTCACACAGCTAGGAAGTGTTAAGTGTCTGAGACCAGATTTGAATTCAGGTCCTCCTGACTTCAGGGCTGGTGCTCTACCCACTGCCACCTAGCTGCACCCCACCCCTGTCATCCCCCCCCCCTGGGCAAATTTCTTAATCTTTCTGTGCCTGAGTTTTCTCATCTGTAAAATGTGAATTATTATAGCACTTCATAAGGTTATTCTGAAGTTCGAATGAGATAATTTATTAGTGCTATATGTTGAGTTTGAAGACCAAACTGGGTTTACTTTTTTTTTTTAAAAAATAGATAGATATGCTAGCTATAAGGGCATTGTCTAGAATGTAGATGAGGATACTGGTACAAATTAACCAACTCCAATCACAGGAGGGGGGAAGAGGGAGGGGAGGAAAGGGGGCCGGTGGGAAGGAGACTGGGGAAGGGTCGGAATGAGAAGAACAAGGCTTAAAAAAAAACAAACAAAAAAAAAACAACCTAAAAGCAAGAAGAGCTATTTGGGGATGATTTTCCTTCAGATCCATTCTACCAACTCTTACTGCCACCCAGAATCATTTCTAAAGTCCATAAGCACAACGGGAGAGATGATTAACATTCTACTCCACTAATCACTCATTCTATTCTAATTTATTATTCATTCATCACAACAGACTGTTGCCACTATAAGGACACAAGTGTCAGGAAGGAGTGTGGGAGAGGGAGGAGAGAGCAAAAAATGTTCAAACAAAGAAAGTCACAAAAATAAAGTAAGAGCCCAGCCCAGAGGAGAATTTACTATTGTTGTGCCACAGTTCCCCTCAACTGTTTTGTCTCAGTTTCCTTTAATTGTTCTGCCTCGGTAGCAAACCTCCCCCCCCTCCTTTTCTGAACATCAGGACTGAAATAACTGGGCTGCAGAGTTAAGACCACTGGTATTCCAGAGTCATAAAACCTCCAGATGGCCTATCTCAAATACCTAAACATACCCCTCATCTTTATGGCCCCAGACTCTGTGGCTCCTAGCTTCTCCCCAATCTTATCAGAACTTATGATTCTTCCTCCATACCCCAACCTGTCAGAACTGAATTTATAGTGCTTTCCTTAAACTCCAACCCTCTCAGTCCTCATACCTCTCTCTCTTGCCTTCATTTCCCCGAGTGCTGGAGTCTTATAAAATCCTTGATACCCCTCAATAGATCACTGAATACTTTGAGACAATAGTCCTATTCAGTCGACTAGTCTTATCTCTCCATTAATATTAATAAAATATTAATCATCTCTAATCTGTAGTCCTGCCTCAGTTTCTCCGGGAGCATTATACATCTAGGGAAATACTTCACAGGGAGAAAAGCCGGCTCATATGACCGCTCTTCACGTGACCAACAACCACGTGACCCTCCCCCAATAAGGAAACACGAGCCTTTTAGTTACCTGTTTCTAAAGCCGGTTTCACGCACCCACAACGGGTCGAAGCGAGAGGGCTCCTAGGCTTTTCCCAACGCTGCAAAGTATCAGTCATCTCTGCCTGTTTTACAGATTAAAACAACAAAAACGATGGTGATGATAACGATAACCACCAGCTCCCGGCGCACAGCCTGGAGTGGGTCCCTCGCAGCTACCCGAACCTACAGTCCCTGACCTCAGTGGCTCACAGCATTGGCTGGAGTCCCGCGCCTGCGCAGACAACCGGGGGGGGAAGGGGAGGGAGAGGGCCTCCTACGGCCCAGCACGCATGCGCGTGGCCTGTCCAAGGGCTCAGGATCTGCTGCTGCTTTTCTGTTGGCATCGCTTCCCTTGGTCGCTAAGGCTGCCTCCGCCCTCCAGCATCCGCCGCCCTCAGAGGACAGGTTCTCCAGCGGACAGCGCCGAAGATCGGTTGGGGCTTGCACGCATTAGTCCCAGGTATCGTTGCGGGGAGCGGCTCTCCGGCCTGGGGCGCACACACCTGCGATCTGTGTCAGCTTGTCTAGCAGGGCCTGGGCTAGAAGGTCCCCCGGGGAAAGTGTCTCGGAGTGTGGAGCCGCCCCGCCGGGCGCCTACTGGGAGGGAAGGAGGGCAGGGTTTCCTGCCACCCCGACCCCGGGACGGTTTGGCTGCTGACGTTAGACGCTGACCCAGAGTTTGGGGACGCACGGTGTGTAGTGGCAGGTTAAATGCTATCTTCATAGACTTTTATGTCCTTTATTCAAAAATTAAGAAACCAGAATCTCTTTAAAAACCACCCACACCTAGAGCAGTGATACATAAGCACGTTTAAAACAAAACAAAACAAAACACTATGCCAGACACTGCTAGACCTTGTACAAAGAATGAAGACAACCCCTGCTGGGTGTCCCAAAAATCCAATCCTGGTGCAGGTTTTAAGCTTTAATTTGAGAATAATAAATGATAGTAAACATTTATGTGGCACCTACTGTATGCCAGACACTTCATTTGGTCTTCACAACCACCCTGGAAGGTAAGTGCAATTATTATCCCCATTTTACAGATGAGGAACCTGAGGCAAACAGATTAATTGATTTACCTAAGGTCACATAGCTTGTAAATATCTGAGGCTGTATTATAACAACAGCTAACGTTTATATAGTATTTATTGAGGGCAAGGCACCATACTAAGCCATTTACGTTATTACTTCATTTGAGACTTACAACAATCCTAGGAGGTAGATGCTATTAATATTACCATTTTGCAGATGGGAGTCTGCTCAACCAAGTTAAATGACTTGCCATTATAGCCATAATTGTAAGTATGTGAGGATTGGATTTGAACTCAGTTTACTTGACTGTGCATCCAGTGTTCTATCCATTTTGCCAACTACTAACTTAGGAAGAAAAAAAAATTGAAAGTTTAATTATACATCTTTTGTAGTTATTTAATTTTGAATAATTAATTTTTAATTTTAATTTTTTGTTTCAGTCACTTCAATTGAAAATAGCAAATATCGAAGAAAGTTAACTGCATTCTCTGGTTGGCTGAACTCAAGTCTACAACAGCAGTAAGAAGAAAAGTCACTTTCTTTTATAAGGAGACTTCCCACTGAAATTTAATTAGCAACTACATGAAAAAAAATCAAAGGAAACTGGCTCATTTCAATATAAATATAGATTTGGGAGACTCCAAGCAAGCAAAGAAACTGTGACTGAAATTGAGAGAGCAGCATTTGTATGTGAAGCACAAGAGGGTGATCATGTAGAATTTTAATAAGAAACATCTATATAAATCACCTTTCAAATGTCACTTTTTTATGTTTGTAGCAAATGCACTTAAGTTATTACATCTAAGTCATGATTAATGCAAGTTCAAATAATTTACAATTAAATTTAGTGCAATTTATAAAATGAGAGCAATTGAATTTAATGTGAGCCAAAAATCAGTTAATTCAATATGTGTTAATCAAAGGTTTTACCTTGCAGATATGTCATTCTGCTCTTGCCTATCATAGTTTACTCATGTAATTTGTTGCTGAGTACCATATTACCAACAGTTGCGTTAATTTTTTTTTAAATCCCATAACAAAATGGACAAAAGGAAGAAGACTTCAGATGAAAACACTGCCAGTGTGAAAAAAAAAAGGCTTGTTATTACATTAGAACAAAAATGTGATGTAATTGAGCGGCATGAACGTGGTCATAGTAACTCCAAAATAGGGCGAGATGTAGGAATGCCTGAATCTACAGTACGAAATATTATAAAACATGCAGGTGAAATTAAAAAAAAAGGTAAAGTTGCATCCACTTTTTGTGGTTTGCAAACAACTACTAGAAATAGAAGTGTTACAATGATAGAAATGGAACGTCTTTTAGCTGTGTGGATTGATGATTGTAATAAGAAATGCATTCCTCTTAGCAGAGCAGCCATTCAGACAAAAGCCTCAAGTTTATTTAAAACAGTGAAAGAAAATGGTAATGAAGTGGATAGTGAGGAAACTTTTTCTGCCAGTGGTGGTTGGTTTGATCGCTTTAAAAATCGAGTTCATTTGCATCATGTTAAAATTACTGGAGAGATAGCCAATGCAGATGAGAACATGGCAGCCAATTATCCTGATGTTTTAAAGAAAATAATTGGAGAAGGTGGATACACTGATCAACCAATTTTTAATGTGGGTGGAACGGGCTTATTCTGGAAAAAGATTCCTTTCAGAACTTATATTTTTAAGAAAGAAAAAACTCAACCTGGATTTAAAGTATCCAATGATCACCTTACAATTTTTGAACAAAGTGAATGTGAAAATAGTAACTCTAAAATAGAACAAAATGTAGGAATGCCTGAATCGACAGTACAGAATATTATAAAACATACAAGTGAAATACAAGAAAAAGATACTGTTGTGCCAGCTTTTTGTGGTTTACAGACAACTACAAGAAATAGAAGTGTTACGATAGAAATGGAACATCCTTTAGCTGTATGGATTGAAGATTGCAATGATAAAAACATTCCCCATAGCAAAACAACCATTCAGACAAATGCTCCGAGTTTATTTAAGGTAGAGAACGAAAATGGAAATGAATTAGATAGTGAAGAAATCTTTATTGCAAACCAAGATGGTTTTGATCCCTTTAAAAATCAAGATCGTTTACATGATGTTAAAATTACTGAAAAGGCAGTTACTACAGATGAGACTATGGCAGTTAAATTTCCTGATGTTTTAATGAAAATAATTGAAGAAGGTGGATACACTGATCAACAAATTTTCAATGTGGATGAAACAGGTTTATTCTGGAAAAGGATGCCATCCACAACTTATATTTCTAAAAAGGAAAACACTCAACCTGGAATTAAAGTGTCTAGGGATCGCCTAACACTTTTATTAGGAGGTAATGCAGAAGGGGATTTTAAATTAAAACCAATGCTTGTTTATTGGTCTCGAAATCCTCATGCTCTCAGAGGCTACAACCAACAATCACTTCCAGTTCTTTGGAGGTCAAATAAGAAAGCATGGATGACTAAAGCTATTTTTGAAGACTGGTTTTCAAGCTATTTTAGCCCAGCTGTTGAAAAATATTGCAAGGATAGCAACATTGCCTTTAAAGCATTATTGATTTTAGATAATGCCCCAGGTCATCCAACTACACTTGGTTCATTGTGTGAGAATATAAAGGTAATTTTTTTGCCTCCAAACACAACATCTTTATTGCAACCCATGAACCAAGGAACCATTGCAACATTTAAAGCCTACTATCTAAGAAAAATTTTTGAACAAGCATTTGCTAAAACTACAGGTGATGATGCAATGTCTTTAACTGACTTCTGGGAAAATTATAACATCAGAAATGCAATTGAAAATATTCATCATGCTTGGCAACAAATAACTACAAACAACATGCGTGAAGTATGGAAGTGCATTTTGCCACATTGTACAAATAGCAATTTTGAAGGTTTTTCCTCTCAAAAGCAGGCTGTTATAGAAGAAATAGTAAGCATAGGAAGAAAGCTTGGTTTTGATGAACTAGAAAATGACAGTATCCTAGAATTGTTGGAATCACACTCAGAAGAATTGACTGCTGATGATTTTCTTCATTTAGATCAACAACGAGTGTTTGAAGATATTGACAGTGATACTGAAGAAGCAGATAATGTCCATATGAAAGAGTTCACTCTCAAAGAATTTGAAGATATTTTTCAAGCTTTAGAAGTTGTGAAACAAAAAATTATGGATGCTGATCCTGATGTTGATCGAAGAATGCAAATTCACCAAGATGTGGATAAAGCTCTTTGCACTTACCAGCATATGTATGAAGATTTAAAGAAAGAGAAGACAATTCAGTCTACACTGCTAAAATATTTTAAACAAGAATAACAATGTTTTCATCATAACAGTGTAGGCTTGTCTTTAGGTAAGATATTCAATAATTTAATTTTTTATTTTCTTAATTTTGCTTTCTATAGCTATTACTTTGTAATAAAATTGAATCAAAAGTACATTTTTCTTATCCTTTGTTGTTATCTTATGTTAATAAACAATAAAAAAAAAGCTTATTTTAAATATTTTCCTTGCATAAATTTCTATCTGGCTGGAACTATATTTTTCATAAAATATAACTTCAAATTATTTAGCTTCAAATAATTCAGCCATTTCATAGGATTCACACTATTCCAGGATGCAGCTGTGAAGTTTAAAACTGCACTAAGACTTTTAGAACACCTTGTAAGTCACAACCCCCATCCCCTATTTCTCTTTAGCCATCAATCCATCCCCTTATTAATAAGGAATTTTCTAAAAGAAGTGAATAAAAACATCAACTCAATATAAAAATTTATGCAGCATTCAGGACTCATTGTTATATCACCTCTGCAAAGAAGCAAAAGATACCTTTTTTTCAACCCCTTTCCAGAGCCAGTCTTCTTGGTCATTATAATTATTTAATGTTCAAAAGGGAAACAAAGTAAGATTCTACAGAGGTTTATACCCTTTTAACTATGCTAAGGAATAGTTAGAGACAAAAAGAAAATAGAGGTAGCATTCAAAGAGTTTATACTCTGGTAGAGCATAATGCCTTTTTCAGACCGTATGTCATGGTCAGAGAACTTGAATTATTCCTGGTGTTGATACTGACTGCAGTCAGGTTACTTGTCCTTGTTGACATTTCCTTGTCTATAAAATAAGGAAGTTGGACTAGATGACTTCTGAGCTTTAGAACTCTACTAGTCTCAATGTGTATTCTTATTTGGACTGTACAAAATTCCTTTTGATATAACTGGGATATATGTGACCTTTATTTTACAGAGAAAACTGAAGGACAAAAATCAAGTAGTAAATAATTGAAATAATCATGTGTCTTCTAGCTAAAAGTCTAATGTGCTTTCTACAATTCACTATTCAAATGAGATAGTAATGAATGCATTAATGTTTTATGAGAAAAGTAAATATTTTTGTTTGGCAATATTTATTGATTACTTTTTATGTGCTAGGCATATAAAAAAAGACATGGTTTCTAATATGAAGCAGTTTGGAACATCTCACACACATTCACACACACAGAAAATATTAAGTAGAATGTGAAATTCTAAAAAGAAAAGATCACTTTTCTTCTAGGTAAGGCTTCCTGGACCATAGCACTTAAATTGAGCCTTGGAAGAAAGATAAGAATTAGAATGGGCCAGAGATGGAGAGAGAGTGTAAATACCACGGCAGAAAAGTTAAGGGAAGAGCAAAAAGTTCTATTTGACTTAAAGCTCATTAAGATGAGTAGTTTGAGATGTGACATAGTTAAAAATGATAAATTGAGCCCAAAGTATGTTTTGAATTCTGGACTGTAGAATTTCAACATTATTTGGCATGTGGAAGAAAGCAATTAACAGTTTCCGAATGGGGATGTATGGAAGGAGGGGAGAAGTAAACAAGAATCTGAATTAGTCGTAATAGAGACAAATTAATCAAAAGATTACCAGTACTATCTGCTGGGGTAATTATTGGTGATAGAAATGGAAAAAAATCTTACAGGAGAAAATGAAGGCACTAGCTTCTGGAGGAAAAACCTGCAGAAAGTCGCCTTTGAGCTGAGTTTTGAAAGAAGTGAGGGATTATAAGGCGAACTGTATGGAGGCCATATTATAGCCAGTTTACAAAGTTTACAAATTGCTTAAAGCAATTGTTAAATTTTCAGTGTGAGCATTTACACCTCGAAAATCAGCAAATAGTTCTGATCAGGACTTGGTTTGTTGTTTTGTTGATTATCTTAAAGTATACTGTGCAGCACAGTACCCACAGGGGAGTAATATTTGTTATTATTCATTCCTTCTCAAAGACCAATGGCATAAGAAATCTGGAAAGATAGGAAGGGTACAGCTTATAAAAACTGTTTAAGTGCCAAATGAGGCAGTTTTTAATTGATCTTGGAAGCAACAGGAATACTGGAATTTACAAAATTGAAAGAGGAGAGAAAATCACTGGCAGCTGTGTGGAGGATTGTCTGGAATGGAGAGAGGCTTAAATCAAGAAGAATTATTAGATTATTGAAATAGTCCAGACAATAGGTCAATAAGTGATGAGGGCCAAAGCTAGAGTGGTGGCTGTATGAATGGGAACAAAGGATCAATTACATGAGTATGAGATCTGTGGAAGTAGAAATGTCAAGATTTGGCAGCTGATTGGATATATAGAGTGAATGAGAATGAAAGAGATTGTGAACTTGAGTGACTACAAGAATGGTAGTGCTCTTTGAAGTAATAGAAAAATTTAGAAGTGTGGTAGGTTTTGGAAGGAAAATAAGTTGTTTTAGACACATGAGGTTTGAGATGCCTACAATATGTCCAGTGTGGAATATCTACTATGCAGTTGGTGATGCAGGACTGAAGCCCAGAAGAAGCCAGGGTTGGGTATATAGATTTGGGAATCATCAAGATTGAGACAATATTTGAACTCATGAGAGCTGAGATTATTAAGTGACATATAAAGAGAAAAGGGGCCCAGAAAAGAGTCCTGAGGGACACTTACAAATTGTGGTTTGACATAAACATCCAATAAAGGGGACTGAGAAGAAATGGGCAGAGGGTAGTAGTATTGTAGAGGCAGAAACTGAACATGGAGAAGGAGACATGAAAAATAATTTCTGAGTTTTTCCAATCAGTGGTCCAGGATAATAGCTATGTCATTGACAAAAATAGAAAAGTCAGGAAGTTTGTGGAAGAGCAAGAGAAATATCTCTGGTTGTGAAGATAGATGTACTAGGAGGAACCAATTCCATTTCTTCCTTTTCTAGTCAAGTCTTCTTAAACTGTGAGTCTTGACCCCATGTGGAGTCATGTCACTGAATATGTGATTCACAAAATTATGATTTATTACCAGTAAATGTCTGATTGTATATTTTATACATCTATATATTAAGGGTCACAGATTAAAAATTTCCCAAGTGAAAAGGGGTCACAAGTGAAAAAAATTTTAAGAAGCAGAGTTTTCAGAAGCAGCCCTATAATTTGAATAAACTGGCCCAACTGTCTGGAGAGACAGTGAAAATTTTGAGAGTGAGGCATCCTCCAAGTCTTTTGAACTTGCAGGTTGGGATGTGAGTGCTAATTTCCATTAACCTACATGACCCTACAAGAAAAGGTATATTATGAGATACAAAGAACTTTCCTATAGCCACCAAACCCCTAGGATGTGAGACTCAGTCCTGCAAGGAACAATATGCAAAAATAGGCATAGACATAACCATAAGATGTTTTTGAGTTCTAAACCATACCCCAAATTCCTCTATCATACAAGATACTTGTTAACATCTGATCCTCCAGGAAAGGGGAAGAACTTACTACTTTAGTAACAGTTCTTAACCTGTGCTCCAAAACTTTAAAAAAAAAATGTGTTAACAACTGTCAGTTTCCCTTATATTTTTCTTTATTTTGTGCATTTATAAACATTCTGAGAAATCCATAGCTTCACCAAATAGCCAAAGAGGTCCATGATAGAAAAAGTTCAGAACCCCTGTGTCTAGAAGCTGAGCATGGCAAAAATGCAAAGGATAAAGTCAGTGGAAAAATGACTACTAGTTTCTGGGAGTTAACTGTGGTTACAGGAAATAGCAGCAGTGGCCAAGAGTGGTGGGGAAAAATAACCAGTGACACCTGCTGAGAAGGGCAGGAGGCAAGACTTGTCAGATACTCAATTCATCAATAAACATTTATTAAGCACCTCCTATGTGCCTGGCTCTGGGGATACAAAAAGAGACAAAAAGCAGTCACAGCTCTCAAGGATCTTGCAACTTAAAAAGGAAGACAACATGCAAATAAATGTATACAAAGCAGGCTATATACAGGATAAATAAGAAATAAAAGAAGGAAAGCCCTGTAATTAAGAGGGCTCAGGGAAGGTGGGTTGATTTCAGCTTTGCAGCATCTCTCCAGTATTCCCCCTTGTCTGACATTGCCACTATTCTGTAGAAAGTAGGATTTTAGTTGGGACATGCAGAAGGCCAAGGAGGGCACTAATCAGAGAAAAGAAGAGAGAGTGTTCCATGTATAGAAAAGACAGCCAGAGGAAATGCAAAACTGCGGAAATGGAGAGTCTTGTTTTTGGAACAGCCAAGGGGAAGGAGTAAGAAGACTGGAAAGGTAACCAAGGGCCATCTGGGAACGAATCATCCTAGCAAAGGCTAGATTATGAAAGACTGAATTCCAGAGCATGTGCACGATCAGATCTTTGGGGGCTGAATGGAGGAGAGTGGGGACAGACTTGAGGCAGAGGGATTCCTTGGCGGGCTCCTGCAGCTATCAAAGTGTGAAGTGACCAGCAATGTGCCCCAGCACGTATGGGAACAGTGTCAGAGAAGGGGCCTTCTGTAGATGCTGCAAAGTGGAAATCAGCCCCCCTCGGCAGCAACCTGTATGGCTCTGGGGGAGGGAGAGCAGGGGGAATCCAGGATGATTCCTAGGGAGTGAGACTGAGGGACTGGGAGGATGGCATTGGCTTCTTTTGTACTAGGGAAGGCAGGAAGTGAGGGAGGGTTTAAGGGAAAAGATATAGGCAATCCTGGGCAAGCAAAGATGATATATATGGAGGGGAATGCCAATATAGAAAAGCAAACTCCAACCATCTCTGCAGAGTGCAGAGATTTTAATGCTCTTTTGGCTTAAATGCTCTAAAAATTACACTGAGACTTTTGGGACACACTATTTTAAATAACTAAAATTATACTGATGAATCTTAACTTCTTTCTATGGGCTCAGATGTCTTACTTAGTTCCATTAACCTGTAAATAAAACTGTTCAGATTTTGAGACTTCAACTCTATGTGTTTGGAGTAAAAAGTGCTAGACATTCAAATTCCTAATTTATCAGGATACAAGCAATGAGCCAGAGGAGTGAGGAGTCTCACAAAGTGTATCCTATTGCTTAACATAAGGAAAAGGCCTCTAACACAAAGGTTGTATACATAAAGTTTTTATTTAGTTAAAAATAGATCAAAACCAAAACACAAAAAATTAGCTATTATGCACACACCAGGTAGGTTTTGAGGATCCCTATAGTAGTAAGTAAAACTGCTATACTAATAAGACAACCAACTTTTTAAAAAGCCTAAACAAAATAATGAAATTATTACTATGTTAATATTTGAATTGTTTACAAGAAAATGAGAAACTGCCAAGAAAGGTTTTAAAGGTTCCTAGTTACCCAATCACTTAATATCAAGAATTAATTAAAATAATTTTGTTTTCTGAGGGACAAAAAGGTAGTCCTCAGATATTTTTCCTCCCTTTTCCTCCCACCCTTATCCAATCTGCTCCAATCTTTCCCTAATTCCCCAGCACACACAAATGAATCACCATAACTGAAGCCAGGTCTTCAAATTTGTTAAATATAGAGTGCAAATAGGAAAATATTCTTGAGTTAAATTATTATTGAATATCATAGAGATCTGTACTTTATTGAACGTAGAGAAATTGTGCATTTAAAATACTAGAATATTGTATCTTTAGTTTGAAACTATTATGGTTGAGGTAGTTGTTGAAATCTGTAGTAATCAATCTCTGCATTATTCTCCTGGGAAAGGTTCAGAATCACCGGCTTTTCTGGATCCTCTGCTTTTGTTATTTTTTTCAGCTCTATAAAATGAAACAAAATAAAAGATAAATGGTTTGCATCAAAATTCCAGAATGTAAATATTTAGAGATTAATTATTATCTTGATTTTAATTGATTCTAGTTTCTTATTCCTAAAGATATTCACATCTATTTTTGGGGGTTGAGGGAATATTCTTTAAGATATAGTAAAACTTCAAAATTAACACCCAATTAAGCAAAATTCCTTATCCCAAATGTTTTGTTGAATTCTCCTTTTAAAAGGAGCTAAATGACAAAGAAATGAGTCATTATCAAGAGTTTAAAAGTCCAGGAAATATAGGGCCAATAGAAATTCATCTAAATATTCTATTTCTTCCTACAATATTGAATGAATAGAACTTATGTTCAAAATGATGGCCACAAAGCACTGTGAAACCAAGTCTTTAAGAAAGAATTCAGTTATGTTCAAAAAAAACACTTCACCCCCCAAAATACTCAAGAATTTACAAGAAAATTAAATTAAACACACTTTTCCGTAAGCATTCTGGTCAATTTTTATTATTTTTATTTTAAGTATCATTTCTGCTAGATTCCTATCTCTTCATTGGCTAAATCTAACTGTTTCAAGTTTTCATTTTTTAAAAATTTCCTCAAACTGAAACCACAAATTGAGTATTTATTGATTAATTTCAACTCTTGAAATAAGGGGTTCAACCCTAGTTATAAATTAAATCAAAATCAGTTCACCTGGGGGTCACAAATATTCTACTGAAAGGGACATTTGAGAATCTTTAGCTTAATTGCTCTGGATGGCACTGGTGATAGAATGGTTAGAGGTCTGGGCGTGGAGACTGGAGAGATTTGAGTTCAAATATGACCTGAGATCACATACTAGTTGTATGATCCTGGCAAGTCATTTAACTTACATTTGCCTCAGTTTCCTCATCTATAAAAGGGAGATAATAATAGAGCCTGCCTTCCAGGGTTTTTGTGAAGATAAAATTAGATAATAATCATAAAGTACTTAGCACAGTCCCTGGCATTCAGTTGGCTATTATTATTATTGTTAAGAAATTTGCCCACAATTCAATAGTACTTGAATATTTTAAATCCAGCTAGCTACTAAATGCAAACTTTCACTTTTATTTGAACATTTTAACAGAAGAAGGAAGCCTACTTGGAGGGCAAATGATTGCTGTAGCTGTTTCTTCATGTGTTTCAGGATTCTGAAATTCAGGCATATCATTTTGGGGGCATGTTTCAGTATGATGTTCTTCAGGACCAGCTGTCTTGTGACATATTTTAGCCAGGGGGATTTTAGGCATAGCTGCTTCTTGGTATGTTTTAGGGACATATTTTTCAAGCACAGATATTTTCTGGCTGATATTAGGCATGAGATCTTTGGCCACAGCTGTATCTTGGTATGTTTCCAAAGGACGCTCTTTAATTCCATTTCTTTCTTGGCATTTTTTAAGCAAAAGATCTTCAGTCACAAGCTTTTCTTGAGACTTCTTAAGGGCATGTTTTTCAAATACATTTTTTTCCTGGCATGTTTTAGTAAAGAAAACTTCATGTCCGGCTATTTCTTGGTGTACTTTAGGGGTATATTTTTCAGGCATAAATCTTTCCTGGTATGTTTTAGGAGGAAGATATTTGGGCACAGCTGTTTCTTGATGTGTATTAGAGATATGTTCTTCCAGGGCCTCTATTTCCTGGAATGATTTAGGGAAGCTACTTTCACACACAGTTGTTTCTTGGTACATTTTAGAGACATCTTTTTCAGACATTGCTCTTTCCTGGCATGTCTCAGGAGAGCAATCTTTAGGTACAGCTGCTTCTTGACATGTTATAGAGGTGTGTTTTTCTGGCACAGCTGTTTCTTGGTATGTTTTAAGGGTGTATCTTTCAGATATAGCTGTTTCCTGGTATGTTTTTGGAGAAACTTCTCCAGGCACAGCTGTTTCTTGGCTTCTCTTGGATGCATAGTTTTCAATGATGATGGTTCTTTCTTGATGTGTTTTCAGAGAGCAATCTTTAGGAACAGCTGTTTCTTGGTGTCTTTTAGGAGAGAAAGATCCAGGTACAGCTCTCTCTTGGCAAGTTTCTAGGGTGTGTTTTTCAGGCACAGCTATCTCTTGGCATGATTTAGAAGAAAATGCTTCATAAGTGGCTGTTTCCTGGCATCTTTTTGGTGAAGATTTTTCAGTTCTCGCTCTTTCTTGGAACGGTCTGGGAGAGAGATCTTCAGGCACATCCGTTTCTTGGTATGCATCAAGGGTATTTTCAGTGATAGCTGTTTCTTGATTTATTTTTGGAAAGCATTCTTTAAAAACAGCTGTTTCTTGACATCTTTTAGGAGAGAAAGATTCACATACGACTGTTCCTTGGCATGTTTTAAGAGATGATGCTTTAAACCCAGTGGTTTCTTGGTATGTTGTAGAGGTATGCTTTTCAGGCTCAATGATTTCTTGACTTGTTTTAGGAGAGAGACCTTCCAGTGCAGAGGCTTCTTGGTAGATTTCAAGGGTGTTTTTTGCAGACACATCTATTTCTTGATACAGTTTAGGAGAAAACTCTCCAGGGGCAACTGTTTCTTGGAATCTCTTAGGTGCAGAGTTTTCAGTGATGACTGTTTCTTGTCTTATTTTTAGAGGGCAATCTTTAGGAAGAGATTTTTCTTGGTACCTTTCAGGAGAGAAAGATTCACATACATCTGTTTCTTGGCATGTTTTAGGAGACAGTTCTTTAAACCCAGAGGTTTGTTGGTGTGTTACAGAATTATGCTTTTCAGGCACAGCTGTTACCTGGCATGTTTCAGGAGAAAGCTCTTCAGCTACAGCTATTGCTTGGCGACCCTTAGGTGCAGAGTTTTCAGTGATGGCTGTGTCTTGTCTTATTTTTAGAGGGCAATCTTTAGGAAGAGATTTTCCTTGGTACCTTTTAGGAGAGAAAGATGCAGGCTCAACTACTTTTTGGCATGTTGTAGGAGGCATCTCTTTAAATACAGTGGTTTCTTGGTATGTTGTAGAGGTATGGTTTTCAGGCACAGCTGTTTCCTGGCATGTTGTAGGAGAAAGATCCTTCGGCCCAGATGTTCCTTGGTATGCTTTGGTTGTGTAGTCTTGCGGCATAGTTGCATGTTGACATGTTTTAGGGACTTGTTCTATCATAGTCGCTTCTTGGTTTTCTGTAGAATCTAAGTCCTTGGCAGCAGTCACCAGTGACTTGTTCTGTTGCTCTAGACATGGCACTTTTTTCTTTGCTTTTTCTTCCTGTTCTGTGTTCACAACTTGTAGGGAAGGTTCCTTCTTTGCTTCTTTAGTTTGTGGATGACCTCGGCTTTTTGCCATTCTTTGTCGTTTGCTTTGATTTTGTGATCTGTTAGGATAACAAAAGAAGATTCAAGAACAGGATTTCAGCATACATATAAAATATGGCATTATAGTATAACTCAAGACTTCTTAAACTTTTTCTACTCTCAACCCCTTTTTGCTCCAGAAATTTTTTTTTAATTTCAATAGTATTTTATTTTTCTAAATACAATCTTCAACATTCATTTTTGTAAGGCCTTTTGTTTTGAATTTTTTTCCTTCCTTTCCTTAGCACCCTCTCCTAAGGCAGCAAGTAATTTAATATAGGTTAAATATGTGTGATTCTTTTAAACATGAAAAAAAGAAAAACCAAACAAAAAGCTGAAAATACTATGATTCAATCCATATTCAGACTCCATAGTTCTCTTTCTGGATGTAAATGGTATTTTCCATCCCAAGTCTAATGGAATTGCCTTGAATCATCACATTGTTGGAAAGAGCCAAATCCATCACAGTTGTTCTTCCCATTATCTTTTTTTTAAATTTTTATTTTATTAATACTTTTTATTTGCAAAACATGTATGGGTAATTCCTAATCATTAACCCTTACAAAGCTTTCTGTTACAAATTTTTCCCCCCTACTCCCCACCCCTCCCCTAGATAGCAGGATATCCACTACATCTTCCCATTATCTTGATATTACTATGTACAATGTTCTAGTTTTTCTCATTTCACTCAGCATCAGTTCATGTCAATCTTCCCAGGCTTTTCTAAAATCAGCCTGGTCATTTTTTCTTAAGAACAGTAAGTAGTATTCCATTGTATTCATATATGATAACTTATGCAATCATTCCCCAATTGAAGCTGCCCATAAATAGCTATATAAAATAGGTATACAAATAAAGCATTTACTGATAACAAATCATAATTTTGCAACCCCCCCATGATCCTAGTGCAAAGGTAGGGAAACTTTTTTTTTCTGCCAAGAGCCATTTGGATATTTATAACATCATTCATAGGCCATACAAAATTATCAACTTATAGAACTCAAGCAGTGGGAATAGTTATAGTACCTAGCTTTTAGCTCATCATCACCCTCAGTTGCCTTAGCAAATGATTTCACAGGCCTTATACAGCCAGAAGTTCCCTACCCCTGCCATATAAGGTTGTAATCCATAATTTAAGATGTTTTGGTATAACTAGCTACAGTTAGATAGTGGTAAAAACTGAGATTAAAGCCAGCCCAGTTGAGAGTTAAAGCCAAGGAGATAATTAGAATGCAATTTCAGCCAGGATTTAGGAGTGAGAAGGTAGGAAAAGGTATTTTATTATACTGTATTGTTAGGTTTAGAGCAAGAAATTTAGTCTAACCCTTTCATCTTATAGAAGAAAAAACAGATTTTGTGAATTTGCCCAGCAATCCACAAACTTGCAATCAAATCTGGGTCCTCTGATAAATCTAACACTTTTTCTACTGTATCTATAGACAAGGTGACTTCTAGATCTTATTCTGTTATTTCAGCTTATGTTGTCCTATGGAAGGAAAAAAGTTTTGTTAGAAGAAATTTAGTAATAATGAGTTGGTCAGGTTCAGGTCGATCAGATATTAGGAATGAGATGCTATGATATAGCATCTTTTGAGCCTTCCATTAAAGTAGCTACACATAGAATCATATGGAATACATGTATCATATGTAACTACATGTAGAATCATATGGAATACATATGGAATCAGGAAGACCTGAATTCAAATCCTACTAGGTAGCTGTATGTATGCTCCTGGACAAGTCATGTATCCTTCATATGCCTCAGTTTATGATAACCCCTACCTCTTCTGAAGATCAGAAGAGATAATATTTGTAAGATAGGCTCCTATATGAGACAAATTGTGCTTTACTTTCAAGATCCTAAAATCTCTGCCCAACCTACTTGGCAGATCAGAAGCCAGTAATTCTGTCTTTATCTCCAACTTTAACTTCTGTGTATTCTCTGACTCCTGATTACCAGCAAGTTTTTCCTCATGATTTCATCTTTATTTCTGACATCTATGCAGTTTCCAGCTTTTGCTTTGACTCTCTTGATCTGGCTTACAGCTCAGTCTAGAACAGCTCTCTATTTTGGTATCTTATGTAAAAGCATGGGCAACTACATGGCACTGAGATGAGACTGCTAGACCTGCAGTCAAGGAGACTTCTCTTCCTGAATTCAAATCTGCCTCAGACATTTACTAGCTATATGATCCTGAGCAAGTCACTAACTTGGTTTGCCTCAGTTTCCTTAATTGTAAAATGAGCTGGAGAAGGAAATGGCAAATTCAAGCCAAGAAAGCCCCAAAAGGAATCATAAAGAATCAGACAGGACTAAACCAAATAACTAAAATAAAATAAAATAAACCCTAAATAACAAAATGTAAAGGATTGGACTTAGAAGGCATTTATATAATACAGTACTTTAAAGATTACCCAATCATATTTCTTGCCTTATTAATGAGTGGAAGATGGGTAGAAGGAGGAAGAAAAATTGGAACTGATTAAAAAAAAATTTTTTTTCAATTGGAAAAAAATGTTTTAAAGTTTATGAGGGTTAAGTGGCTTGTCCAGGGTCACATAGCTAGTTAGTGTCTGAAGTCAAATTTAAACTCACATTCTCCTGATTCCAAGGCCAGTGTTCTATCATCATCTAATTACCCTTAATTTATTTTTTCTGCCTCTAATTTATTATAGAAACATTTATAGAAAAATATAGGGGCAGATGTGGTTATTTTGATTTTTTAACAATTTAATTTAAAATTTTAAAATATTTAAATATTTTAATTAGTAAATTATTTTAATTATTTTAAAGTATTTAATTCTTTAAAATATTTTCACATCAAATCAGCAAATACTTACTGAATGCTAGCTATAGTCAAAACATTACACATAAAAATTACTGTACATGATTTGACCCTGGCAAATATTTTATTCACTGACAAGTTTTTGAACTTGTGTGAAAAGTTGTTTTAAATTCCTTAATCCAATATCTTCAGAATAATAAAACCTCATTTTAACAATATCAGGTTACAAAGAAAAAGTATAATTCTGAGCCACTGATTTTCTAATTTTTTACTTTAAAAAAATGCCCTAGCAATCTTTACAGGAACAAACAAATGTGGATAAAATATGCATATTGTGCAGGTTTTAATATGTAAAATCATTGAAGAATCTCAGAATTGAAACAGATTATTAGAGGCCATCTAGCCCAACTCATCCCTGAAACACACTTATAACAAATCAAGCAAGTATTCATCTAACCAGAACAATCTACACAGTAATAATTGTGTAATTGTAAATGTATTGTAAAAATAATCAACTTTGAAAAGCTTAGAAACTCTGATCAACATAATGACCAACCACAATTCCCAAAGATTCATGATGAAACATGCTGTCCATCTCCAGAAAGAGAAATGACAGACTCAGAGTGCATCTTGAAGCATATTTTTTTCCTTTCTTTTTTTCTTATCTTTTTCATGAAGTAGGGCATGGCTAACATGGAAATTTGTTTAACATGATTATACATATTTGTAATGGGTTTTTCTTTTCTTCTCAAGGGAAGAGAGAAGGGAAAGAATTTGTAATTGAAAAGTAAAATTTAAATCTACACACACACACACACACACACACACACAAGGAGTCATTTAGACTATGCTTAAAGACCTCAAGTAAGTCCGTCAGCACATATGTGTTGAACAGGCACTACAAATGAACAATAATCTGGATGTAGAGTTGCATAGGAGGAGAAAAGCAGGCAGGATTGCATTTTGGAAACTACATTTTCAATGATCTCAAATTGCCCTCTGTCTCAAAAAACTTATTTTTTAGGCAACAGAATTTTCTGATTAATGCTTTCCATATACAAATCAGAAGAGCCAAGATCACAGACAATCTCAAGGATAATGAATAGAAATAGCACACATATTTTAAAAATTAAATTCAAAGAGCAAATTATATACCCTATTACCATTGATGACTTGCATGCAAGAAGTGTCATAAAAGTTGTCACTAATAATCTATATGATGGAAAGTGAAAATAGGTCAGTCATTTGGTGAGATTGGCAGCCTGAATATTATGTTGTTATCCATGAAATATTAAAAGAACCAGAGGAGAGTTTCCAGTGTATTGGGCAGAACCTCTATAAATTTATGTAAATCTGTAAAAATTTATGGAAAGATATAGATGGTTTCAGAGAATGAAGGAGCTGATGAGATGAAAACTATACTAATGGAGAGGTCCCTCATATCTCAAATGTGGGAGATGCTTAATGCTTATCAAATTTGGAGATAATTGGGGTTAAGGGTCCAGGATCACACAACGTTGAATGTAGCTCCTCCTAACTTCAGTGCCAGTATTCTATCCATTGTATTACCTAACTACCCCTAATGCTTATCAAATTGAAATGAAATAGCTTAAACTGATATCATGGTTTTGCATCAACCCCAAGATTACAAAATCATTCTCGTATTCTCCTGCCACTGGTGAAAAAGAATTACAGTAAGAATAAGAAAGCATGGTCTCTGTCTGGACCTCAATCACTTAATATTTGCTAGTCTGTGGACAAGTCACTTAAACCTCCAGGAAAATCTATTTGTTCTTCTATAACATAGGAATCAGAGAATTTAGAGCTGAATGGATAAGTAAAAATAATCTTGTCCAACTCCTTCATTTTGTAGATGAGGAGAGTGAGATCCTGGGGAGTAACATGCATAATCATATAGTAATTGAGAATAAAAGTTAGGAAACAACTATGTGGCACAGTGGATAGAATACCAACCTGCTTTCATGAGGACCTGAGTTCAAATGTGCCCTCAGACACATTACTAGCTGTGTGACATTCCCCTTCCTCCCAAAAAAGAAAAAAGGATGAAATTTGATTTCTGACTCTAAAGTCCTATGATCTTACTCCTAAAACACATAACAGTCTCCACACAAGATATTTGTTCTTTCCACTACATGTGGTTTTTATTTTAAAGTAAAATAATAGTAATAATAAACATGCTCTATATAAATAATAAATATATCTATATTATATCTATATAAATGATAATATATTTATATGGTACCCTAACATTTACAAAATGTTAATGACCCCATCTGGGGTTTCTAGACAAAGATACAGGAATAGTTTGCCATTTCCTTCTCCACTTCAATTTACAGATGAGAAAACTGAGGCAAATAGTTAAGTGACTTGCCCAGGATCATACAGCTAGTAAGTATCTGGGACCAGATTTGAACCAAGAAGATGAGTTCTATCCACTGTGCTACCTAACTGCCCCACTTTCCAAATAAGAAAACTGAGTTCAGAGAAGTCAACTGACTTGTCCAAGATCACACAGCTACTAAATGTCCAAGGTGGAATTTGAATCCCAGCGTTGCTGGCCCTAAGTCCAGTGTTATCCCCAATACCACAATGACTCTGTGTGAAAGCACTCTGTGAACTCTACATAAGAATAGAAACAATTAGTGTCACTCATGTTCCTGTCTAGATTTCATCAGATGCCCTCTTTACAATATACTTATATTCTGTTGTAACTAATTTACCCAAGCAGCTGTGTTGTTTGTCTTTCTTGAGCTTCAGCTTTTCTTTTCCTGAGGAGCTCTCGGTTCCGCAAACATCGGGTTCCTATGACCTCTGTGGGACCAAAATAAAAGATCTTGATCAAGCAAAGGAAATAAAATTTAATTGGCTCAAAAAAAAATAAAATAAATAAAAAAATTTTAATTGGCTCACACTGAGGAATGAGATGACAGAATCTCTATACCCAATAGTCTCAGAATACAATAGAAACCTTCCATTTGGGAGTAATTGGAATCCATTCCTTTCTTTCCCCCTAGATGAGATTTCTCTCTGCAACAAGTTCTGATATCAAGCATTGCTTCAGCCTAAGGGTGAAGAGGAACAATCTGAGCACAAAGGAGATCTCAGTCTCCAGATGTCTATGCCTGTATCTGCGCAAGAGCTCCTTGAATAAATGATATTTCACTGGATCTTCACAAAACCGTGAGCCTTGTGTTTGAGCTACGGAACCATGACCAGAGGAGCATAGCTACCTTTATATAAAAATTCAATTCTTTTGAAAAGTAGATCCTTTGGAAAGTTTAATCTGCAAACTGAAACGTCATGCTCCATTCAAACCCTATTTTTCTATCCTTTTCTCTGACAAACTTCTTGAATATCACTCATCTGTCAGAGGTATCCAAGACAGGATGTGCAGCTGCAAGTAGCTCACAAAACTCCACTGCAGCCTGAATCAAATTAAAATGTAATGAAAAAAGGTTAACCAAAAAAAAAAAAAAAAGATACAATATAGATAATATTACATTGTGATTTTCTAAATAACATGCAATTCCTAGGAATCCATTTCTATTTTTTGATATGAGTTTGATACCACTGCTCTACACCCCTGCCTATACATCTTCCCCACTCATTTCCTCCTTAACTCATTACATTCTTGTTCTTTGGATCTACCATTAACTAGTTTGTGTGACTTTGAGCAAGTCATTTTATTCCTTTGAGTTCAATTCACTCATAAAATGTAAAATGAAGAGTTTGACTACTCTGTAATCTGCTCTTCATCTGTCTTTCAACTTTAGTTCTAACTTTTCCCACTATAACCAGTGTGATAGGTTCATTGACGTCTTGTTCATTTTAACTTCTCTGCCTTAGCTCATGTTAAATGTCCCTTAGCCCATCATTAAATGTCTTCCCGCCTTCTCTGCCTATCTACATCCTACTCATGTTTCAAAGTTCACCTCAAGTTCCATCACTTCCATGAAACCTTCCTTTGCCCTCCCCTTCCTCTGAACTCCTATAGTATTTTCTATGTATACCAATCATTTTGAAGTTAATGAATTATAACCTAGGTTTTTCCTCTTTGAATGTATATAGCTTATCTCCTTCATTATATTCCCTGAGGAAACAAATCAATGCTTAATTTGAGGAAGAATAAAACTTCTTGAGAGACTATCAGAGGACCATAAAATCTTAAGAGTTTAGAAGGCACTTTAGAGGTCCCCTGGTCCAGTGCCAATCAGAAGCAGAATTCTCCTCCATTATATGCCTGACAGGTGGTCATTTATTTTCTCCTGAGCCATGTGCTCCAGTTTTTTCATAGTTATATCATCATAAAGGTTCTGTGGACAAATTCATTACTTGCATGCATCTTTGCAAACAAAATATGTTTACAACCATTTTAAAGAAATATCAATCAGCAAGCAGATATAGTCCTGTAGTATATAAAATCCAAAATAACAAGGCATTTAGAAACTCAATGGATGTTATTTTCCACTAAAATTATTGTTCCCTAATGCAATAAAATGATGGATTTTTATGATTCCTTTATTTGTTGAATGACAAATTATCCATTTGCCTAGTGCCTATTTTATTCTTTGAGTTCTTAGAGCATTTGCACTGTTTAGATTAGGGATCTCACCTGTTATCTTTTGGTCTTCAGTTTCTTCCAAAACTTTCTACATATTGAATATGGATTTTGTTCAAGATCTATGGTTTTCTCATTTTGCCCATGTAAGCTTTTTTTAGTTTAAAATAACAAAATCCCAATATTTTCTAACAGATGCTTCACAAGCTAAAAAAAAAATCCTTGTAGTCTTAAAAAATCAATAGTTAGTAATAAATAATAAGGGCAACCATGATAATAATGAAAAGAAAACAATTTACTCAAAAACTTTAAAAATTTGTTTTCATACTGCCAAAATGCCATGCTTCAAAAATATTCTTAAACTGAACAAACATGTTTCTCTGTCCACCTGTTTCTTCTATTCCTTGTCTTCTCAAACACTCATATATATCAAATAGGACCACTAAATAATTTTTTGGACACATCATTTCTTTTTTAGTTATTTAGCTTTAATTTCTACTTCCTTACCCTCTTTCTAAAATTCAAGGAATAATTCTTGTATTAATTCTTTTCATTTCCTCAGTTTGTAAATTTAAAAGTTCTATGTCAACTTTTAGAACCATAGGACTAGAGAATAACAGAATGCTTAATATCCTATCTCCCACAATTATTAGTAAATATTCATCAGTAGCCTGTGCAAGATCCACACAGAAAATGGAAGTGAATATAATCCCTGCCACCATATCCAATATCCAACTGCCACCACTTCACAGTCTCTGCACTAATTTTTTTTTTTTTTTTTTTTTTTTTTTACCTGGAACACTGTCTTCTTTCTGGCTAAGTGCAGGCATCTCCTCAAAATCCAGGTGAGGTTGGTCCCTTTTTAGATCATTCATCCTGCTTCAGTTGGTCATTACAGTTTAGTGTGACTGCCACAAATACCAGCCTAGCAGCTGATTCAAGACTTTTGAAACAACTAATGCTTTTCAAGAACAAACAAACAAACATTAGTCTTCCCGCCCAAATGTCTTATCTGGTCAGACCACAGCTGCTTGGCTGGTTCCATTTTTTTTTTATCACTCTTTAAAGGTGTGTAAAGGGAAAAGTGTTTGGTAATGCATCCTTGCTCTTCTTCATGGAAATACTCTTTTTAGAGTGAGGCCCTCTGATAACACATTGGCTTATAAATATTCTCTACCATTCAGCATCTGTTTGGGCATATCTGCCCAACTGCACACTTAAATGTTCTTCCTGCTTATATAGTTTTCCCGCCCAGTGCACTTTCTCTTACTCTTGCAAAATGGCATAAAGAATTTTGCTATTTAAGTGACTAGCCAAATTTAATAACTGAGGCATAAGAAAAATTATCAATTGTTGGGTTTTTAAAAATAAAGAGTCCTGATCATTTACAAGTGACCCAGGACAACTAGTAAAGCAAATGGCTATGTACCCACAAGAATTAGTAAGCATTAATTGATGAGATGCAATGTCAAACTTGCAGCTATTTTAAGATATCATCTGGTCGAATGCAGGGCTGGTTCAATATTAGGAAAACTATTAGCATAATCAATTATATTAATAACCAAATTAATAAAAACCATATGATTATCTCCATAGATGCAGAAAAAGCCTTTGATAAAATCCAACACCCATTCCTATTAAAAACACTGGAGAGTATAGGAATAAATGGGCTTTTCCTTAAAATGATTAGTAGTATCTACTTAAAACCTTCAGCAAGCATCATATGTAATGGAGACAAACTAGAACCATTCCCAATAAGATCAGGAGTGAAACAAGGCTGCCCACTGTCACCATTATTATTTAATATTGTTTTAGAAATGTTAGCTTTGGCAGTAAGAGAAGAAAAAGAGATTAAAGGAATTAGAGTAGGTAATGAGGAAGCCAAATTATCACTCTTTGCAGATGACATGATGATATACGTAGAGAACCCTAAAGACTCAACTAAAAAACTACTAGAAACAATTCACAACTTTAGCAAAGTTGCAGGATACAAAATAAATCCACATAAATCATCAGCATTTTTATATATTACCAATAAAGTTCAGCAGCAAGAGATACAAAAAGAAATTGCATTCAAAATAACTGTTGATAGTATAAAATATTTGGGAATTTATCTGCCAAGGGATAGTCAGGAACTATATGAACTAAACTACAAAACACTTTCCACACAAATCAAATCAGACCTAGTCAATTGGAAAAACTTAAAATGCTCATGGGTATGACGAGCGAATATAATAAAAATGACAATACTACCCAAACTAATTTACTTATTTAGTGCCATACCAATCAAACTCCCAAGAAATTATCTTACAGATCTAGAAAAAATAGTAGCAAAGTTCATTTGGAAAAACAAAAGGTCAAGAATTTCAAGGGGATTAATGAAAAAAAAGGCTGACGATGGTGGACTTGCTGTACCAGATCTAAAACTATATTATAAAGCAGCGGTCATCAAAACCATTTGGTACTGGCTAAGAAATAGAGTAGTCGATCAGTGGAATAGGATAGAATCACAAGACAAACTAGGCAATAACTATAGCAATTTGGTTTTTGATAAACCCAAAGACCCCAGCTTTTGGGATAAGTATTCACTATTTGACAAAAACTGCTGGGAAAACTGGAAACTAGTGTGGAAGAAATTAGGGCTTGACCCACATCTAACACCACATACCAAGATAAGATCTAAATGGGTTCATGATCTGGATATAAAGAGTGATACTATAAGTAAATTAGAGGAATGTAATATAGTTTACCTCTCAGACCTATGGAGATGGAATAAATTTATGTCCAAAGAAGAACTGGAACTCTTAATTGAAAACCAGATAGATAACTTTGACTATATTAAGTTAAAAAGTTTTTGTACAAACAAAATCAATGCAGACAAGATTAGGAGGGAAGCAATAAATTGGGAAATCATCTTTACATTTAAGGGTTCTGATAAAGGTCTCATCTCTAAAATATATAGAGAATTGTCTCATATTTATAAAAATTCAAGCCATTCTCCAATCAATAAATGGTCAAAGGATATGAACAGACAATTTTCAGAGGATGAAATTAAAACCATTTATAGTCATATGAAAAGGTGCTCCAAATCACTATTGATCAGAGAAATGCAAATCAAGACAACCCTGAGGTACCACTTCACACCTGTCAGATTGGCTAAAATGACAGGAAAAGTTAATGATGAATGTTGGAGGGGATGTGGGAGGGCTGGGATACTGATGCATTGTTGGTGGAGCTGTGAACGGATACAGCCATTCTGGAGAACAATTTGGAGCTATGCTCAAAAAGTTATCAAACTGTGCATACCCTTTGACCTAGCAGCATTTCTATTGGGCTTATATCCCAAAGAAATCATAAAGGAAGGAAAGGGCCCCCACATGTGCAAGAATGTTTGTGGCAGCCCTTTTTGTAGTGGCTAGAAACTGGAAATTGAATAGATGCTCTTCAATTGGAGAATGGCTGAATAAGTTATGGTATATGAATATTATGGAATATTATTGTTCTGTAAGAAATGACCAGCAAGATGATTTCAGAGAGGCCTGGAGAGACTTACATGAACTGATGCTGAGTGAAATGAGCAGAACCAGGAGATCATTATACACGGCAACAACAGTACTATATGACGATCAATTCTGATGGACATGGCTCTCTTCAACAATGGAATGTTTCAAACCACCTCCAATTGTTCACTGAAGAAAGCCATATACACCCAGAGAGAGGGATGTGAAATGTGGACCACAACATAACATTCTCATACTCCTTGATTGATGTTTGCTTACATTGTGTTTCCTTTATCTGATATATCGTTTGTGTAGATAAGATTTTTCTTGCACAACAATGATGTTTGGAAATATGTATACATATATTCGATTTGCCAATATTTTAACATAATTAACATGTAGTGGATATCCTGCCATCTAGGGGAGGGGTGGGGAGTTAGGGGGAAAAATTTGTAATGGAAAGCTATGTAAGGGTTATTGTTGAAGAATTATCCACACATATGTTATGCAAATAAAATAAAAAAATAAATTAAAAAAAAAAGATATCATCTGGCCCTTCAGTGAGGATGGGCTTCCTTTTTTTCCTCTTAAGTTTTATTTGTGCCTTTTGTTTAAAAATCACAGCCATTTCTAGATATGCAGCTGGTTTGGGAGACTACATTCCCAGAAAATAGAAGTATATTGTGAGCAGGAAGTTGGAAGATAATGTGCCCTATTAAATCCTCCCAACCCAGATCAATCTAGTCCTTAGCCTCAAGTAAGCCTAGTTCCAATTTGCATGCATACTTGCTCACATTGCCAGAGGCCTATTGTTGCCTAAGCTATATATAGCAGCAAGCTAATGACATTCTTCTGGGTTATATTTTTTAAATGCTTATTCCATGTAGTAATTTTTTCTTATGAAAATACTCTCAGTTTCTTGTGTTTCAAAATTTTCCTAATCTCCTCCCCACCCCGGGATTTTCCATATTTCAACCTCCCCAGCCCATCTATTTATCATTCTGTGACAATTATTTCAAATTCAAAGCCACTCCTTAATCAAATTAGTCTGGGAAACTGTGACAGAAGACCTATTTCTGTGTATCAGGGCAATGTTGTAATAGGCCATTGAAATCAAGAAAAAATATATAGTGTATATTGCTCTAGAATTGATAGCTACCTAAAGAATTGTACTTGAATCCACTATATATAATCAGGTCATACTTTAAACTGATGAGGAATGCAAAGGAAATCTATAGGGATGCATTTTTAAGACAAAGTATACTTTTATATTGAATTTAGATTTTCACATATTCTATTTTCTTAAAGAGCATGAATACTGCATAAGGTATTTTGATGGCAAAAAAGCATAAAATAATAATAATAATGATGGTCATTCAGGGAATGTGGTTTTAAATACTGGGTCCACTCTTTAGTGGCTTGGATGATTGCAGCTCATTGGAATAACCTCAAACATTCTAAGAACATTTTTCTGAAAATAAAGTGCTTCATTAATTTGACTATCTTGCTGATCATTAATAGCATTCTTTATAAAAGGAGCTTTTCCCAATGAAAATCACACTTAGTGCATAAACAGGGAATGGCACTTTGTCTAATTCACTTTTTCTTTCCTGACAAAATGCCATGCATAATTTGACAGCTTAATGCTAATGAGGAAATATAGACATATCTATATCTATAAACATAGATATATATAGATATAGATATACAGAGAGAGAGACAGAGACAAAGATTAGGCCTTTGAATTTATTCTTCATGTGGGATATTCACTGAAAAGGAAACTCCTCTACTAAACCAGGTCACCACCAATCTTAAAAAGTTGCCCAGGATACTTAGAGGTTAAGACACAGCCAATGTGTCAGAGATGTGACTTGAACCTGAATCTTCCTAACTTTCCGGCTGATGATGATGATGGTGAGGGTGGGGGTGATGGTTATGGTAATGAAAGGAGGGAAAAAAGCATAAAGGAGGAGGAGGAGAAAGAGGAAGAAGAGTAGCAAGAGAAAAAGGAGGAAAAGGAAGAGGAGGAAGAGAAAAATGATGAGGATAATGAAGAGGAAGAGAAAGAAAGGAGGGAGAGAAGCACAGGTAGCAGAGAGAAGCTTAGAGGAGGAAAAAAAAGGAGGGGAGAAGAAAGAAGAAAAAGAGTAAGTAGAGGAAGAAGAAAAAGAGGAGGCAAAGAAGATAGAGGAAAAGAAGGAAGAGAAAAAGAAAACAATAATAATAATACTTTCTACTTTTTAGGTAAGGCTATACTTAACATTGTCCTAAACAAATGAGAATTCATCTTGTTTTTAGAAAAAAATCAATCCAGGACTTAAATTTTTTCACTAAGGGAAATCATTTATTTCATTGTATGTATAACTTAAATCTCCTCAGGATGCAGCTGAAATCTATTTAGGGTCATAGGATGCATTTATAATCAAGAAAAGATAGTGGTTCCCATTTCTCTCAAATCAAATTTCTGAAGTTGCCCATATTTTCAACTTCATTGTCATCAATCAGCAGCAGCCACAGCAGTCAACATCAGTACTTCCAAGAGAAGAAACACTTCACCAGAAATTATATTGCCAGTCACTATATTTACAATCAATTTTTTAGTGCATCTATCCAAAATCTCTTGGTTATGATGTGATTACATACACTGAATTACCAAAACTCATATTCTTCATCTCTTCAAAGATTGCAGCCCAGGCTCTGTGCAGAGATTTTTCTTGCTTTTTCACTTTCCCCAGATTTACTAATTGACACCTGTCATGTTCCAGATCTAGCACAAATATTGTTCCCTTGGAAAGACATGGAAATAAATAAATCTAAGAAGAGTTCAGTGTATTATACATTCATATCAATAGTTAACATAGTTCAAACAGGATGTGCCAGCAATGTCTTGTTACTTCTCCCAGTGAAATCACCTAGTATCATTTTCAGAATTTCAAGGCTATCAGGCTGAAAAGTATTTTCTGTTCACTTATGTTAATTAAATAGAATTATACTAACCAGAAATAATTTTTTTCTTTCCTTTACTTTTTTGAGACCATTACTAAAACCCTACTCACATATCTCATTATGGAAGTGAACCTGGATTCTTTAAGTTTGTGTCAGGGGAACAGCAGATCACATCAAGCCAAGATTGCTCCAGAGATAAATTCTGTTTCTGTCTTCTCCATTCTAACCTACTTAAGCGTTGAAAGGATCATCAGCAAAAAGTAGCCTCAAGGTGATGGTTTTTTTGTCCTCCGTCATTCTTTCCATATTAAGAGTACTGAGTTAGCTTCTAGACATTCCATTTTAGGAAGGACATAAATTGTAGAGTGGTCAATCTAGTGAAAGGCATTGAATTCATGCCATATGAGGATAGGCCAAAGGAACTTCAGATATGTTAGCCTGAGGAATGGAAGATTTCAGGGGACATATAATAGTTGTCTTCAAATATCTGAAGAGCTATTGAGTAAAAGTTGCATTTGACTTGTTCTACTTAACTTCAAAAGGCATAACCAGGAGCAGTGAATAGAAGCTGAAGAGTCCTATTTAGTCTGAGTCCTTAGCATTCAGAGTTATTAAAAAATGACACAAGGTTGTGGAGTTTCCCTATATTTGGAGGTCTTTAAACAAAGACTGGATGACCACCTGTCAGATACATACATGGATGATGCTAGATAACCACTAAGATCTCTTTCAAAACTGAAATTCTGTAATGGCATAAGCTTCATACAAACCATCTGCTTGGAAGAAGTTATGATCCCTATCAGTGGAGGAAATATCCACATCTATGAAACCATGGACTTAATGTCATACTAATTATTATAACAGTAACAATAGCATCTACTTACGTATTCACAACTATATGTACAATTTACAAAGGATTTTTATATTCATCATTTTATTTGCTTTTCAAAGTGATCTTGTAAAACAAATATCACAGGACCAATTATCCCTTTTTAGAGATGAGCAAACTAAATTAAGAGCTATCACTGCCCAACATGATGAGGCTAGTAAATAGCAGTTCTCTTTTAGTCCAAGTTACTTCCTAGTATATTACACAGCATTTTTCAGTCATCAACATCCTTTTTATTCAGTATATAATTTATTGAATAGCAATATTTCAGACAGATTTACTTTGAATGAATGAATGAAAGAGCATTAAGCATTTAATATGTGCCAAGCACTGTGCTAAGCCTGAGAATACAAATAGAAAAAGCAAATTAATCCCTACTTTCCAGTAGGTTCACACTCTAATTGATGGAGACAACACATATAAGAGAGTTCAGCTTCAGGGCAGATAGAAAGATCCAGAAGTCCTAATAGTGGAGTAACAGAACAGATGTCAAGACCTAGAAGTCCTTAGGATAAATTAGGGATTTGATAAAAGTTAATATCTTTTGTGTTAGATACTAGGCAAATGCTCATGCTGTTGGTAGGAGCAGCAGGATGTAATGGGGAAAATGCTGGGCTGGGAAGTAAGAGGTCATGACTTGACTGTGTTGCACACTCATTATATAATGTTAGACAAGTCACTTCTTCTCTCTGGGATTCATCTATTCTAAAATCATTGTCTTTGGGAAAACCTAGGAAGAATTTGAAGAAAATCTGATGGAAGCATCCGGTGTCTGAAGGATAATGGCTTAAAACTTTCTACTCTGACAGAATATAATAACCCTGCTAGCTACCCTAGATGGGCCCTCTATAATTTTAGATTTAGGAAGGCAGGACTGATGATTATTATGATTGGTCCATTCTATCAACCAGCACTGCTATAGGTACAAAAGGGCCATTAGGTTACAGAAAAACAAACCTATTTGACCAATAACCAAACTAAGTTAAGAAGATATTACAGGTGAAACAGTTATACGTGTGACCATGCAATAATACTAATGTTTTCCCAGCTTTTTATATAATTACATATATTAACTGATATGTGTTAATTTCCCTGGATTCAATAGTCTTTTACTATTTTTCTTATTTACATTTATTGTTTTTTATTGGCATCATATAGTTATCATATAATTCATGAACTATACTTCCAACTAGGTATGTGCACATAATTTGATTATTTTGCATTGCCTACCAATGTTATTAGGATAGCTAGATGATAAAACAGCGCCCTGACCTTGAAACCAAAAAGTTCAGATCTGGTTTTAGTATTTGAAACAAATATTGAAAGAAAAAATTGAAAGAACTCACTGAATTCTACTTGTCTCTCTCTGTAGTATCTGTGAGGTAAGTGAGTAATAAATGGTTGAAATACCCTATGCAGTAGGTAGTCAACATTAGTATTAGAGGCAGGTTGGTGATACAGAAGATATATCAATTCCGAAATCAGAAAGAAATGAGTTCAAATATGGCCTCAAACACTGACTGAGGGACCCTGAAGTCAATTAGCCTCTGTTTGCCTCAGTTTTCTCATTTATAAAATGGGGATTAATAATAGCATCTTCCTGCCCAGGTTGTTATGAGGATTAAATGAGATGATATTTGTAAAATGCTTAACAGTGTCTGGATGATAGTGTACATTTCACAAATGTCTCTTTCCCTTCTTACCTGTTAAGAATGAGAAGTATTTCCCTCTCACAACATCCATGTAGAACAGTTCAACATTTGGCAGCTCCACCCATACTGTTTGGGGACTGGTCAGTCTTGATAAGGGCTTACCAGGGCAGAAACACAGAGGACATAGAAGCACTGCTCCGTGGTGCCTTAAAAACCCCAGAATGATGTTTTTTCATATACAATTTTTCATAGCTTATTTTTCCTCAATTTTTATGTGACCATAGTTTATTCATAATTTTCATAGTTGAGAAAAACTGTAAAGACCCTCCTGGCCCTCATTTTTAGTTAAGGAAACAGGCTCCCAAAAGGGCAAAGACATTCATAGGATTCTAGATTTAGAGTTGGAGAGGACTTCAAAGCTCATTTTATCCATCCTTCCTCATTTTCTTCAGAAAACTCAAGCCTGGAGAGGGAAAACACATTGATATGATCTTAAAGTGAAAAAAAGCATCAGATTTCTCCTAATCCAGCACTCCCCTCATTTTAGATTTGAAAAACTTAAGGCCCAGAAGGGAGAAATAAATTCATAAGATCACTTAAGAGGTCACCTAATACAATATCTTTCCTATATATATATGTGTATGTGTGTGTATGTGTGTGTGTGTGTGCATATATATATATATATATATATATATACAGAGAGATACATGTGTATATATATATACTTATATACATATGCATGTAAGCATATGTATGTTTATGTATATTTATTAATGCAATAAACTTATTCAGATTAAAATTATGGGTGTGCCCTAGATCCTCCTGCACCCATTGATTACAACTTTGTTCTTGTATTAATGGCATATGCCTTTACAGAGGGAGATACCAGTACTCTCCCAGAAGTTTTTTCAAACTCAAAGCCTACAAAACTCCCAAGGGCAGCTGGAGGCAGATTAAAATGTAATTGGGAAATGTTTAACAAAATAAAAAAAATACATCATTTGTTGTCATTGTTCAGTAACATCTGACTCCTCATGACGCTATTTGGGGTTTTCTTGGCAAACATATTAGAATGTTTTGCCATTTCCTTCTCCTACTGACTTTACAGATGAGGAAACTGAGGTAAACAGGGTTAAGTGACTTGTCCAGGTTCACACAGCTACTAAGTGTCTGAAGCCCGATTTGCTCTCAGGAAGGTAAGTGTTCCTGATTCCAGATCCAGTGCTGTGTGCAACCTAGCTGTCCTAACAATACAATATAGATAATGCTAATTTGTGGTTTTCTAAGTCAATATGTGCCCTGCAGGGATCCATTTCTATTTGAGTTTGATACAACTGATCTATAAGGTCTAAGCCTTCTCACAAGCCAGATTCAGAGTAGGGCTCTTCCTCCTGTCAGTAGTCATCTTCTCCAAGAAACATTGTGTAAAAATTTCACTGCCACCCCCTGACTCTTGGCATTTAAACCCCATCACCATCTGGCTCCAGCCAATCTTTCTAGAACATTACTCTCCTTCACACATCCTGTATTCCAGCCGAACTTCCAAAGACCTTTTGCTTTTCTCTATAGCATCCCTCTCCTCTCACTATACCTTCACCTGGAGCTTTTGCCTCCTCTTAATGCCTGGTACGTTTTTTCTCCTCACCTTTGTATCTTAGAACTCCTGATTGCTTTCAGAAGGCCTCTTATGGTCTCTCTCAGTTTAAGTGCCACCAATGCGCCAATTGCTTTATATTTATTTAGTAAAGAATCATCAGTTTACAGGAGGAAGACCATTCACTGATTCTGGTATCAGAAAATAGATGTTTATATCCTAGTTCTGTTATTTACTACCCAAATGACTTCAGGCAAATCATTTAAACTCTATGGATTCTAGTTGTCTCATATATCATATGAAAAGATTGGACTAAATTGACTCTGGGTCTATTTCCAACACTCTGTCTATAACCCTATATTTAGTATTTGCTTATATGTATGCATGTTGAACCCCCTTTAGTAGAATGAATTTCTTGTTTAAAGAGACTTTTATTTCTGTTCCTGTATTCCCACTACTTAGTGTAACAACACACATAGAGCCACTCCTGAGCCAAGATAGGACAAGGGAGTGTTTCCAATAAGAATCCCTAACTCTGGACTTAGTAAAATGAACTACACTCATCTTTGGGGGTTTAGCCTCTAAAGAGAGGCATAAGGCAGTCTTTTTCTCACATTTTGTGACTCCATCTTAAGAACCAGGAAAAAAATCAGAGTTTAATTTGGCTGGCTGGATATTCCCCCAAAGTAGAAGAACAGAAATATCAAATATACAAAGGAAATCAGATAGGAAACAGCTGTTTGTTTGTTTTTTTCACACAAAAGAAACATTTAATATGAAAAGATTTACAAGTACACATTGACAAAAATTAAGCAAGTAGTAACTTTTAGCTACTATCACATTCTCCTACATGATTTAGTTTTAAAACACCAAAGCACAAACTGTTTTATATAATTGCCAATTTAGAATTTTACCTTCACCTTAACTGAACGCTTCTTCCAGGTTCCTGTTTTTTGGCAAGCCAAGCAGAATTGGGGTCTTCCTCCTCATCTCATTGGTCTTCTTCTACAAGAAGCTCATTAATGAGTATCAGAGGTATCTCTTAACTTACAGACTCAGGGGCCTCCTGGAATTCACAAGATTGCCTCCAAAGCTAGAAATGCCATTTTTGGGACTGTTGTTCCTACCATGAGGTCACCTACCATGAGGAAAGAAAGCAGAAGTAGTTAGAACTTTGAGATCCAGTCTCAAGTTCGCCAAGGCTGGTTGCCATGTGTGAGAAGTTTGCCATTTCTTCCAGAGTGAGAGAGCATCCAGTCCTCATAAAAAATCCCAAAGAGAAAGCATTTCTGCTATATAAAATCTAGAAGATGGAGTCACTTCTTTTAAAGTCTATTGGGCGGGCACCTCTTTCCAACACTGTTTTGATATAGTCTGCCCCCACCTCTGAAGTCATGGGTAGAGGAGACCACCAAGCATTTGCTGCATTATCCAAACTAACATGCTCTTCATCATTGAACCACATCTTCCTGGGATTTATGAAGGTAGTTCAATGTAAGCCCGAATATTCCCAAACATCTCCATGGGGTATAGCCCAATCCAACTTTCATTATACTGGTATTGTATCTGGCACATTGTAGGCACTTAATAACTGCTTTTTGATTGGATGGTTGATATTATAGATGAGAAAACTGAGGTCCACAGAAAGGAGGTGAGTGCTGAGGTAAATTAGGTGGCAGCTCAGTCTGGTTTAGCCTGCCTGCTAAAACGATTTGCTGGGATGTGGCTGCTGGGCGCCTTACAGTTTCTTGGAGCCACAGGTGAGAGTTAGGTGGATCAGGTGGATGTCAAAAGTGGAAAGCAGCCCTATAAAGGGCTCATCAGCCCCCACCCCAGAGATACTAGTCTTCCCTGAATACATCCTATACCCCTGAAGATCATTGTACCTTGAACACCAATATGTGATCATAGGACCATAGATCTAAAGCTGGAAAGGTCAATTAGTCCAGCCCCTTCATTTTACAGAAGATAAAAAGGTAGAGAATTCTATGAATAATTTGTTACTATACTCCAAATTAAATCAACATGCATCTTAATATTTGGTGGTTTAATGTAAAAGTGGGCATAGAAGAGAATGACAAAAAATATATTAAAAGGTATGGTTGGGGTGTAAGAAATGAAAAACCAAAGCTTATATAGTATACATAAACCTATTGGTATTTATGTATACAATAAATACTGTCTTCAAGAAAAGAGTGGTGGTTGCTAGAATGCTAGATGTATTAAGCACTAAATTACACCACCAAAAATTTAAATTAATTATTTTTTAACCGACAGGAAATGGCTGGCTACCATTTTAGGAGTAATTTCGAAATCACTTATTCTACTACAGACATACTTCTATTGACATTTTCATTTTATTCTGTATATATCTTGTTTATAGATATTTGTATGTTGTCTCCTCTGTTAGATTGGAAGTCCTTGGGATCAGGAATTATCTTTTGCCTTGGCACTCCAATACCTAATACAATGCCTGGCACCTGACTGGCAACACTATTTTTACTTATATAAAATTGTAAAAATCTAATGGAAGAAAATACTAAAATCTTATCAATCATCAATGTGGTATGTGTGTTTTCTGTGTTTGATTAAGGGGAGAACATGAATAACAATAACAGAGAACTAGAAAATATAGCTGATATTTAATTTGTTCTTTTGGAGGAAGTGCCCACATTGTGAAATTACAGATTCATCTAAGCATCAAACCAGGTGAGAAAGAAAAGATTTCTAAAGAAATTGATATAGCCATGCAGTTTGATGATCTTGGATATTTTTAAGAGTGTGCACAAAAAAATAGAAGTAAAACATTTCCCAGTGATCAAAAAGGGTAGCATATACTTTGGAAAATATTGTTAAGGCTTAATTCCAGAAAGCCATGAACATTAAGAAAAATGTAAAAGGAGTTTTAAATTATAATCTTAGCAGGTGCTGGAAGAAAAAACAAAGAAGTTGCCCTGATGTTTAAGGAAGATTATGAGAATGTAGCACTCTTTTAGAGTTACTGAGAAGCTTCATAGATCCTGTGACCTGCAGCCAGAACTTTCCTGGTAAACTAAGCCCTCCCATCCTAAAGGAGGGGGAAAGCAAAATAACTCAAGAAAAGAGATTCACTATGGTGAGTTCACAGAGATGAGAGGTGTCTGTCACCGTTAAGCCAAAATGAAGGAAAAAAAGACAAAATTTAAAGGCATAGGTGTGAAATCATTAGATAGATCTCTAATTTTAGTATGTCTAAAGGGAATTATGGAAAGCAGGAGCTGAGAATAGAGCCCTCCTCTGACTTGAGGGAAAGGAAGGAGCAATTTGTTCTTATTACCATAAAATCTTGGATCAAATGAGTTCTTTTAAATGGATGAATTCAATTTAATTTTTCTTCTCAGTAGTTCCTTAGAACCTAAGATATGTAACAAATGAGTCATGACTGCTAAAATATTATCAGGTTACACAGTAAATGTAAAAGATAAAGTTTTCTATTTTGGAATTGTCACAGAATAAAATCACTTTCCTTCAGGCAAGATTTGCTCCAAGTTTTTATTTAAAAGATAGCTGGCCAATCCAGGGGTCACTACTTCTTAATAAATGACTTCTAGATCTTAAATGACTGAAGTGCCTTTTATTTAACAGAGAATTTTTTTTTTAATCTTAGAGATTTTACCTGAGAGAGGTCAAGATATATGTTAGTTGTAGATTTTTTCAAAATGTCTTTATTTAAACATCTCATAAAATGCAGATTGAAGGAGGACAGAAATCTAAGGGTTAACCTGAGTCAATTAGTTTTAACAACTGACATCTTCCTGGCAACAGCATACAATTTGAGAACAATAGGAAAGTGAGGATAGAAATGTGTGCTTGCTTCAAGTGACAGGAAAGGGATAATTATAAAATAGAAATAGATAAATAGTTGGTATTATATCCCAATGTGGAATTGCCCATAAGCATCATTCTTTAAGACCCCAAGGAGAAGCATTGTTGATTATATGATTTTCCCTAGCCTGTGAAATAATACATTCCACAGATACTGCTATTCATTCCAGCTATAGTTTCTCTCCTCCCATCTCTGTCTCTTTCTCTGTCTCTGTCTCTGTCTCTGTCTCTGTCTCTCTCTCTCTCAAACAAATACATAAGTTTCTAGTACACATAAGTAGTTTATATTCATTACCTCTTCTTCCTGATGCACTCTTAATTAATCCCTTGCATTCTGATATATTGTCATCATCACTCTGCTGAAAATACCTTCAAAGACTAGTGATTTTTTTAGTGGCAAATCTAATAGCATAGAACCTACATATTTCACTCTCACTGAAAGTTCCTCAGGCTATGATGTTCAACATATTGGCAATCTACATATGACTTGAGCTCCTATCTACTGCCTATTTTACAAACTGACGAGGCAGAAACCATAAATTAGATAAGAAAATCTTTAATTGGGACAGAATAACAAAATAAATATGGGGTTCAAGAAATCAAGTTATCAGCTGCCATTCATGAAGTAATACAATTTTCCACAGATTCATGCAGTAATGCTTAAGTATTTAAGTTTTCCATAAGCAAATCACTGCAAAACACACACTCCAAAGAGAAGGATAACTATGTGTCAGTGTCGTGTGCTTTGTATCACTGCAGCAGGATTTCTCTTTTCTGGGTATTCATAACTCCCAATAGCCAACTGTACATCACTACTTCTTGGTTACAGTTACTGCATCCTCTTGGCATGATCTATGTGAGCAGAACGAGGAAAATAATTTATACAATGACTTCCAGCATTTTAAAGGGAAAAACTTTGAAAGACTAAAAACTCTGATCGGTGCAAGAACCAACCATAACTCCAGGAGACTGATGAAGAATCATGCTTCCCACTTCTTGCCAGAGAGGTGATGGGTTGGAGAAGAAGTTAAGAAATTACACCCTGAAGGCCAAATCCAGCCTATCACCAGATTAAGTGAGGTATCTCAGTTGATAGAGCACCAGCCCTGAAGTCAGGAGGACCTAAATTCAAATCTAACCTCAGACACTTGACACTATTAAGGGTCCAATAAAAAGATAACAAGCATTTTATATTTAGGGGTTTTGTTTATTTTGGTTTTTAGTTCACAAGTCTTAGAAAAAGGGACTTGGTTGGATAATTTGATGACCCTTGGCTTAGAAGTACAGAATAAGACATAGATTGTCAGACACTACCAATAAATGGATTTTTAAAAATTAACTGCATTTATTTGTTACAAAGAAGGGCTTTTATTTGGGGGAAAGGAGGGGACACAGAGTGATAACGGAGTCATAAATGTATATAAAAGAGAATAAGATAAAATTAAAATGAATCATTTAAAAATACATGAAAGAAACCAGAAGATAGTTAAGAAGAGGACACATGCAAACAGAAAATTATTGAATGACCATATTTAATATATATGTAACAGGACTTTGATTCAGGGTCAAACTCCACCTTAACCTGTTGCTTGATTTGTTTCCACATTCATTCTCATCATTTCAAGTTCTAAAATAATTCAAGGGTATGTTTTTACATTTCCACATTCATTCCTAAAATTACAACATCTTTCTCATTCAAAAATTTAGCTCTGAACCCCTACTCCATGTTATTAAATATTGCTTAATTAATAAACTGAAGAAACACTTTTTATTATAAGCAATACTATCTATGCTCTATGTAAGAAAGGCTATTAAAGCTAGTTTTACATTTATTTATTTATTTATTTTTTTTTGCTGAGACAATTGGGGTTAAGTGACTTTCTCAGGATCACACAGCTAGGAAGTGTTAAGTGTCTGAGGTCAGATTTGAACTCAAGTCCTCCTGACTTCAGGGCTGGTGCTCCATCTACCACCCCACCTAGCTGCCTTTTTACATTCACATAAAAAAAAAAAAAAAAACCAAGTTGTATATGATAGAAATTCAAGTTTCATATACAATTCTCTTAGTCTGTTCTTCTTTGTACTATGAATATGTCCAAATTTGCAATTGCTTGTCAAGTTCATAATAATAATAAAAAAAAATTTAAAGAAAGTTACCTAAGTTCTAGTTGTTTAAAATTTCAATGCACCAAGATTTTTAACTGTGTTAGTACTCTTTTGACTGATTCCAATGTAACTATTTCCGCACCTTGGAAGATAGCATTTCTTTGTCCCTGTGACTGAAAAAAAAATTATCACCTGGTAGCCAAACAAAGGTTCATTTTGGATGATGAACCTGATCACCAAATGTTGGCCATAATAGCCTATTATCAAAATTTGTACAGACTGGTAGTACCTCCTTAGACTACTTTCCCTTCCACAAAGAGGTCTCGATATTCTAGTAAAAGAATTATTTAATAATCAGTTTTTGTCAAAAGACTTGAAAATGCATGCTAATTCTGTGATCTCTGATTATTTATCTTTGTTCAACATGCTTATACTCTTGCATAGAATGTGTCAATATATACTGAATGAGGGAACTGATATTTTAGGTCAGTTGAGTTAAGTTGGTAGGTATGTATTAATTGATTGTGGCTCAGTAATATGGTCAAACCATAAAGATCAGAGTGGAGGTTCATTGATTATTGTGAGGCCAGATGAATGATTAGTCTAAAATTCTAAGTTCAGACTGGAGGGATTCAGAATATAGAAAGAGCAAAGCAAATTGAATCCACAATAGCTTCCATTCCAGTTTCTTACTGAGACATATGAGCTAAGTAATAGAAAGTTGAGGGATAGCAAGGTAAATGTCATACTGAAGTTAAGAGTGATAGCTAGAAATTTTCTAAAGGAAATTATTCCAATAAAACATTTTATTGTAAGTATATTTTTTTTTGAGGAGATGGCTCAACACTTTCCAGTCAGCCCCAACTTTGAGACCTGGCTTCTAAAAGAATTTGGATCTTATCCGATTTTTCTTGTACAGCAAGATAACTGTATAAATATGTATACACGTATTTGAGTTGTCAAGTATTATAACATAATTAACATGTATTAGACTTCCTGCCATGTAGGAGAGGGGGTGGGGTAAAGGAGGGAAAAATGTGTAACAGAAAACTTTGCAGAGGTCAATGATGAGGAATTACCCATGCATATGTTTTGCAAATAAAAAGCTTTAATAAAAAAAAAAGAATTTGGATCTTATTAGAATTTAAGATTTCACTATCTTGATACAGTGAAGAGTTCTCTCTCTAGGTTAAAAGTCAGAAGAATATTTTTAAGAATGATGGGGAAATTATCTAAACTCTAAGTTGTATCCATAACTTCTAGTCCTCTGTGATTCTTGTACTTGGTTAGTACTCCAGCACTTCTTAGAGATGACAGTCCACCAGGAAAGTTCACAGCCCTGACCGGACCTGCCAGAAGACATGGATCTGGAGAGAATTGTTTAGACAGTTCAAAAGCAAAGTGAAATATAAAAACTTCTTCAACAGTCCTGCAAACTGTTTTTTGTTTCAATATTTAATTCTCACTTGGGAAAATATAACTAGTTGTTATATTTGCTCATTTAAGTTTCTGTCAACATGCAGGAGTGAGAATTTTTATATTTAGCATTTCTTTTGTGTATAGAAAATAATTACTTTTGCATATGTTTTCCTTCTCAGGTTTTTTTTTCCTGTACAGCAAGATAACTGTATAAAAATATATACACATATTCGATCTTGTCAAATATTTTAACATAATTAACATGTATTAGACTTCCTGCCATCTAAGGGAGAGGGTGGGGGGGCAAGAGGGAAAAATTTGTAACAGAAAGCTTTGCAAGGGTCAATGTTGAAAAATTACCTATGCATCTGTTTTGCAAATAAAAATCTTTAATAAAATAAAATAAAATGTAAAAAAAAAGAAAATAATTACTTGTACCATAAGGATATTAATCAATCAATCAACATTAAGCACTTACTGTCTACAAAGAGGCAAAAAGACAACCCCTATCTTCCCAGAAGCTTATAATGGAAGGGAGGGAGAGATACAACACACAAACAAATATATAGAGAGAATTTAGAAAATAATTAACAGAGGGAAGGAAAAAGAAGCAACTCAATAGCACAATAGCCATGTGACATTGTTAGAGTAGGGTTTTCACAGACTAATTATTACAACATACTGACAGTAGTATCCCTGATGAGAGGACCAGTGAACATGCTTTTATTTCTGTACATCTAAGCTATGAGACTGTCCAGGAATCCCTACATACCCATATCTCTGGATGTGACCATTGCATTTTGAAGCCAGTACTTCTACACTGTGATAAATTCCCTTTAGTTGATTAATATCTAAGATTCTCTAGAAGCAAATATGGTGGAAAGAGTTGGATTTGAAATGGAGATACCCAAATCCAAATCCTGGTCCTGTCACTTATTACTATTATTATTTCTTTTCACATAGTCATTTCATCTGTGGGGACCTCACTTCATTTGGAAAAAATGGGAGGGGGAACTGGACCTGTGAGCATCTAACATCCCTTTCTGCTCCAAATGCTACGATCTCCTCAATATTGAAGTGCCAATGAGTGTCAAAATCAATCATGCTATCAGAAAGGGCTGGCCTGATGGGAGGTCCAAAGTGTGGGGACCTCCCAGGCAGCCAAAGAGCAACCTCAGATAGAAACATCCCAAGAGAGGAGCCACAGAAGGCCAATGTTTTCCACTTCCATTTTCACTTTTACCCTGGAGAATTGATACCCAGAGGTCAGTGTTGTAACTTCACTCATCTTATAGTGACATCTAGTGGTTGACACCTATAAAGCAATCTCAGGATGATAAACTTTCTAAGACCACGGAATCAGGTTGGAATTTTGGAAGTAGAAAGGACACGGTACCTAAGGATCCAGCTTTGTCTCTTTTCTCTTTCTCAAGAATCTCATCTAGTTCAAGGACTTAATTATAGGTTATATAGAGATTTTTTTCTAAACTATATACCCTAGGTCTGGCCTTCCCAGAGATCCAGTCAAATCACTTCTTAGATTTTTTTTTCTATTTATTTAAATCATGGACTTGATGATAAATGCCAAGAGATACAATCATGTCTGCACATGAAAAATTGGAGACAAGAATTTCATCTGAAACCATGAATTCTAGTTACATAGAGATTGTTTTTTTTTCCCCAATATATAATAAATTAACATAGTAATTCTAATACTGCCCTATTTGGCTATCTCTTTCTCCAATGCTTTCTGCTCTTTTCTGTGTGTTTTATAATAAATATTTCATTAAGGTTTCTTTTTTCTTTTTTACGATGTTCATTATTCTCTCTCCCTAAGCATGGATTCTCCTTGTTCAAACAAACAAATGTTATCTTTTAGAACAAATAATTGCAAATAATAAAGCAAAAGAGATGACATGGGGCAGCTAGATGGCACAGTAGATAGAGTGCCAGTCCTGGAATCAAGAGGATTTAAATTCAAATCTAGCCTCAGACACTTAATATTATTATTATTATTATAACCTTGCAAAAATAGATTATACTTTGCCTGTGAAAAAAAATCTGTCTCCTTCTGCACTTCTAATTTATCATCTCTCTGTCAAGAGAAGGGAGGCATGCTTCACCAACAGCCTTCTAAGGTTCTGATTTGTCAGAGTTCTTAAGTCTTTCAGAATTCGATTCCTTTAAAATATAGTAGTCCCTGCTCTCAAGGAACTCACCACGTTGGACCTCCAAGAGGGGAAATATGGTTGTTGATTTCTTCTGTCCAGAAAAGCTTATTCATATCCTTTAGCTGTTTATCTACTAGGGAATGATGTTTATTCTTACATATTTTAAATCAATTACATCTGTATCTTAGATATCAGCTCTGTATCAGAGACATTTGTTAAAAAAGATTTACTTTCCATTTAATTGTTCCTAGTAATTTTAACTACATTGAGAATTTTCCATTCTATCTCCTTTTATTACCTCTAACTTATGCTTGGTCAAGAATTGTTACGCTATCCATAGTTGTGAAAGATATCTCTTTCCTTCTTACTCTAATTTGTTTATGGCATGACTTTTTATTAGACAAGTTGGAGATTATTGTGGTATATAATATGAAGTGTTATTACAAACATATTTCCCACAAGACTGCTATTGCTTTCTAGTTTTGGTCAAATAGTGGTTCCTTCTACCAATTGTTAAGAGTTCTGGGATATGTCAAATATTGTGTAACTAAGTCCATTTTTTTCTGTATCTTCTGAGTCTGATATGTTTCATTGTTTAAGTTTTTTATTTTTTTAACTAGTACCAAATAGTTTTGAAAATTACTGTTTTATAGTAATTTTATTGAAATTTGTTACTACTAGATTTCCTTCTTTTGCAAATGTGTGGGTTTATTTTGTGTGACTATACAGATTTCTTACCAAGAAGGGCAAAGAGAATTTCAGAAGAAAGTAAATGCCTACTTTGAGAATATGTTTATGTTTAACTTATATTGGATTACTTGCCCTCTAGGGAAGGGGATGAGGGGGTGGGGGAAGGGAGGAAAATAATTTGGAGCACAAGGTTTTGCAAGGGTGAATGTTGAAAATTGTCTATGCATATTTTTTTTATTTTTTTATTTTTTTTATTATTAATACTTTTTATTTGCAAAACATATGTATGGGTAATTCCTAAACATTAACCCTTACAAAGCTTTCTGTTACAAATTTTTCCCCCCTACTCCCCACCCCTCTCCTAGATAGCAGGATATCCACTACATGATAATTATGTTAGAATACTTAAATCGAATATATGTATAGTTATTGCCACACATCATTTTTTTGTTTAGGAGAAATCGTATCTATGAGAAAGAATAATCCGATAAAGGAAATACAATTATGCATATATTTTGAAAATAAAAAGCTTTAATAAAAAAAAGAAAAATATGTTTAGGTCTCACAAAGCAGGTGCTACACAGGGAAGTGTTGAAACTACCATGTTAGATCTGAATCATAAAAAAAAATAAAAATTTATGAATTAGGAAAAGCCAAAGTATCCATATTGGATATCAATTTTATATACAACACATTTTGTGTTTTTCCTTTGTATGCTGAAATGTCCATATTCGTTGACACTTATGTGAACATATTTGTTCACAAATAAAAAAAGTAAATTTAAAATAAAATCAATCAAAACTTTATTACAAAGGTTTGAGTAGCCAAAAACAAAAACAAAAAACAATAAAAAGCAAGAGATAATCCTCAAAGAAGGAAAATGTAAAAAGTGTCTGGTCATTTATATGATTGCAAAAAGTCCAAGGGAGAGGGAGGGCATAAACAGTTGTATAGAAGCTACTATGTACCAGGCACTCTATTAAGCACTTAACAAATATTATCTCATTTAATCCTCATGACAACCTTGGAAGATAGGCACTATTATTATCCTCACTTACAGTTAAGGAAATTGTGGCAACTGGAGGTCAAGTGTGACCTTCCCAGGTCACAAGCCAGTAAGTGTCTGAGGTCAAATTTGAAGTTAGATCTTCCTGACTCCAGATCCGATATCTTATACCATCAACTGTCTCCAACACAATAAAAAAAATGCAAGATGGATCAAATTAAAAACAGAAAGGTAGTGCACTATTAATATAATGAATAAGAGAGCAGTTACATCAAAAGATTTGACTGGAACGCTAGCTTTTCTGCCCAACTGGAAAGCACTGGAGCTGAATAAGAGCTATAATTATAGGCCCAAACAGTTCACAGTGGTACATAAATTACTAGCAAGTCACTTTCCTGGGTTCCTCTTAGTTAAGACTGATCCAACCCTTTTCAACAGAACGAATCATGTACCTATTGCCAAAAGAGAATGGTAGTGACCCCTCAGTAAAGGCCAATTATGTTTTATCTATTGCGTAGAAAGCATTCATAGCCTACATTACTAAAAAGATCTATATAATACAAGAAAACAATATATTGTCTGAGAAAAAAAAAGGATGTGCCCTGTGTTATAGATTATTCAGTAATTTTGGAAAAAATTGCCAGAGTTCTATAGCATTTACGTTCTTTGTTGATAATTGCAAAACCTTCGACTTAATTCCATAGTTGTGTCTTGTTTATGTATTGAAAGTATGTAAAATAGAGCCAAGTATTGTGAGAATACTAGACAATTTGACATCCACATAAAAAGCTGTTCTTTATTTAAAACATCAACTACAATGATATTGAGGACAATTTTTTTGAAAATAGTTTAAGCCCATTATAGTTCTGCCTTGCCTAAATCCATTATTATTTCTCCTTTAAAAAAAAAACAAAAAAACAAAATGTGGCATATAATTTAAATAGGAATTTAATGAAAACAACTTATTAATTATTTAATGTACATGAATAACAGCTATTTGACTTCTCTAAGAAACACATTAAATTCTCTTTCCTCCCCTTAGAATCTTTCTCCAATGATATCACACGTCATTTGGATGCCTAAATGGAAAATTCTGAACAAATATCAAGGAAAAAAAGAGACTGAATATTCTAGCTTTAATTCAGAGACCACATTGAATCAAAAGATGAAGGCAGCAACTACAAATACTTTGGCCTCTTCCAGGCAAGATAAATCCTACATAAAGATATCAAAGAGAAGATCATGATCAAATATGTTAAGAGGCTTATTGGTATCCTGAGATCAAAGCTCAATGGAAAGAACAATTTTAAAACAAATAACACTTATGTGATATAAATCTTAACATAACCTTTTAAAATTATAAAATGGACCACAGCAGATTTAGAAAATATGTTAACAATACCTCATATAATGCTGTTGTTCATCCTTAACTTTCAAAGAGGACCAATGACATCACAGGTGATAACTTGACTCACAGATGAGTTAGATTTAAGTGAATCAGGGTTGAGCAATGTAATCAGCCTCACTCTTCCAGAGACATCAAAGTCCAGTGGTGGGACAAAAATCAAAGTGCCTGATGATGGCCAGAAAGCAGTGAATGACCCTGACATTTTTCAGTGTCTTACCAAGCTCTAAGCACTCCATAGCACCTGCTTGCCATCTTCACGACCATTGAAACAAAATGTTTTCAACTACACATTCCACTGGAGGAAGTCATCCTTGGGGTAAACATACCTTTAACTCATCAATAGATTTGAGATCTGTCAGTTATCCTCAACCTGATTTAGCTTTTCTGCCAAGGTAGTTTTACCAGAATATAACTGCTGCACATGCTACAGCTTCTTGGAGTCATAATATTAATGAAATATGGAACCATAAACCTAAGGTAGATTTAGAAAAGCTAACACTTTCTCACTAAACCTAGGGAAGAAGATTGAATTGACATGCTGAAAGTATATCATAAACAGATCATAAGCCTACAGAAAGATTTTTGGAACAATAACCACTTTGACAAACAGCAATAGAGGCTGAAAAGAGGGACATATAACCAGGTTTGTTGAATGTAACCAAAAGCGGTTTGCCTTCTGAAGGAATTTATGAAATGACTAAGGTCAAAGGTTGAAATAAAAAGATTCTCCATGGATGACATCCACATGAACTCAATCAATATTGTTATCAACAACAAAATCAAAGAAATGACTGAGTTGAGGGGGGGGGGTTGTTTATAGAAATAGAAGGGCAATTCAGGACCAGATCACAACCAGAAATTTCAGAAGTTATTCTTAAGGAGACCTGAATTAATGGATCAATTTAGATTATGTAGAAAAATTGTAGACCTAATGAATATTGATGCACAAAATTTATTTTATTTTTTCCCCATGATTCTTTTTTTTATTAAAGCTTTTTATTTGTATAACATATGTATGGGTAGTTCCTCAGCATTGATCTTTACAAAGCTTTCCATTACAAATTTTACCCCCAGTCTCCTCCCCTCCCCTAGATGGCAGGAAGTCCACTACATGTTAATAATGTTAAAATACTTGACAAGTTGTGCAAGAAAAATCCTATCTACAAGAAAAAAAAAAAGAAAATCAGAGAAAGGAAACACAATGCAAGCAAATGCTCAATAGAGAGCATGAAAATGTTATGTTGTGGTCCACATTTCATATCCCTCTCTCTGGGTGTATATGGTTTTCTTCACTGAACAATTGGAACAATTCTTTGTTGCAGAGAGCCATGTCCATCAGAATTGATCATCATGTAATATTGTTGTTGCTGTGTATATTGATCTCCTGGTTCTGCTCATTTCACTCAGCATCAGTTCATGCAAGTCTCTCCAGGCCTCTCTGAAATCGTCCTGCTGGTCGTTTCTTACAGAACAATAATATTCCATAACATTCATATACCATAATTTGTTCAGCCATTCTCCAATTGATGAGCATCCATTCAGTTTCCAGCTTCTAGCCACTACAAAAAGGGCTGCCATAAACATTCTTGCACATGTGGGGCCCTTTCCTTCTCTTATGATTTCTTTGGGATATAAGCCCTTTGGGTCAAAGGGTATGCATAGTTTGATAACTTTTTGAGCATAGCTCCAAATTGCTCTCCAGAATGGCTGGATCCGTTCGCAGCTCTACCAACAATGCATCAGTATCCCACCCACATCCCCTCCAACATTCATCTTTATCTTTTCCTGTCATTTTAGCCAATCTGACAGGTGTGAAGTGGTACCTCAGAGTTGTCTTAATTTGCATTTCTCTGATCAATAGTGATTTGGAGCACCTTTTCATATGATTATAAATAGTTTTAATTTCCTCATCTGAAAATTGTCTATTCATATCCTTTGACCATTTATCAATTGGAGAATGGCTTGAATTCTTATAAATATGAGACAATTCTCTATATATTTTAGAGATGAGACCTTTATCAGAACCCTTAAATGTAAAGATGATTTCCCAATTTGATGCTTCCCTCCTAATCTTGTCTGCATTAGTTTTGTTTGTACAGAAACTTTTTAATTTAATATAATCAATATATTTAGAGAATTCTAGGAAATCACTCAAAATCTACTGGAGACAATTAACAGTTTTATCAAAGTTGCAGGATATAAAATAAATCCACACAAATCACCAGCATTTCTATATATTACTGACAAAGTCCATTAGCAAGAGATAGAAAAGGAAATTTCTGATTTAAAATAACTATAGACAAAATAAAATATTTGGGTGTCTATCTGTCAATACAAACCCAAGAAATATATGAACATAATTACAAAACACTTCTCACACAAATAAAGTCAAATCTAAACAATTGGAAAAATTTCAATTGTGCATGGGTAGGCCAAGCTAATCAAAAATGACAATTCTGCCTAAATTAAGCTATTTGTTCAGTGTCATACCAATCAAACTGCCAAAAAATTATTTATAGAACTAGAAAAAAATGACAAAAAAGGTCAAGAATATCAAGGGAATTAATGAAAAAGAAAGTACAAAGAATGGTGGCTTAGCAGTATCAAACTATTATATTGCAGCAGTCATCAAAACCATTTGGTACTGGCTAAGAAATGGAATGGTGGATCAGTGGCATAGAATAGATACACATGAAATAATAATCAAGGCCTATAGTAATCTAGTATTTGATAAACACCCAAACTCCAGCTTCTAAGATTCGAACTCATTATTTGACAAAAATTTCTGGGAAAACTGGAAAATATTATGCCAGAAATTTGGCCTACACCTACATCTCATACCCCATACAAAAACAAGGTCACAAGGTACATGATTTGGGAATAAAGGGTGATACTATAAGCAAATTAGGAGAACAAGGGATGATTTATCTATCAGATCTTTGAAGAAAGGAGGAATTTATGATCAAAGAAGAACTAAAGAACACTGTGAAAGGCAAAATGGACAACTTTGATTTCATTAAATTAAAAAGGTTTTGCACAAACAAAATCAACAGAAACAAGATTAAAAGGAAAGTACAAAACTGGAGGAAAAAAATCTTTATAGCCAGTGTTTCTGATAAAAGTCTCATTTCTAAAATATATAAAAAACTGTGTCAAATTTATAAAAATACAAGTCATTCCCCAATTGATAAATGTTCCAAGGATATAAACAGATACTTTTCACATGATGAAATTAAAGTCATCTATAGTCCAATTTAAAAAAAAAAAATGCTCTTGTTGGTGGAACTGTGAACGGATCCAACCATTCTGGAGAGCAATTTGGAGCTATGCTCAAAAAGTTATCAATCAGTGCATACCCTTTGACCCAGCAGTGTTTCTACTGGGCCTATATCCCAAAGAGATTTTAAAGGAGGGAAAGGGACCCACATGTGCAAAAATGTTTGTGGCAGCCCTTTTTGTAGTGGCAAGAAACTGGAAATTGAAAAGATGCCCATCAATTGGAGAATGGCTGAATAAATTATGGTATATGAATGTTATGGAATATTATTGTTCTGTAAGAAATGACCAACAGGAGGATTTTAGAGAGGATTGGAGAGACTTGCATGAACTGATGCTGAGCGAAATCAGCAGAACCAGGAGAACATTATACACAGCAACAAGACTATACGATGATCAATTTTGATGGATATGGTTCTCCTCAACAATGATGTGATTCAAACCAGTTGTGCTGCGATGAAGATAGTCATATACATCCAGAGAGAGGCCTGTGGGAACTGAGAGTGAACCACAACACAGCATTTTAACGCTTTCTGTGAATATTTCCATGCATTCTGTTTTCCTTCTTAGGTTGTTTTTTTTCTTCTTCTCTTTCTAGATCTGATGTTTCTTGTGCAGTAAGATAACTGTGTAGATATGTATACATGTATTGTATTTA
>JAJPUD010001190.1:186042-212543 GCA_023553655.1 Myrmecobius fasciatus | reverse complement strand
ACTCATATGTTTTGCAAATAAAAAGCTTTATTAAAAAAAATTTTTTAAAAATTTTAAAAAAATGCTGTAAATCACTACTGATTAGAGAAATGCAAATTAAAACAACTCTGAATTATACCTCACACCTCTCGGATTGACTAAGATGATAGGAAAAGATAATGATAAATATTGGAAAGGATGTGGGAACACTGGGACACTAATGCATTGTTGGTGGAGTAGTAAAATGATCCAACCATTCTGGAGAGTGATTTGGAACTATGCCCAAAGGTCTATAAAACTGAATACTCTTTGACCTGGGTCTTTGTCTGAAGGAAAACATAAAGAAGGGGAAAGGACCCACATGTGCAAAAATGTTTGTAGTAACTCTTTTTTGTGGTAATAAAGAATTGAAAAAATGAGTGGATCCCCATCAATTGGGAAATGATTGAATAAGCTGTGAAATATGAAGGTAATGGAATATTGTTGTTCTATAGAAAATGATGCAACAAGCTAATTTTAAAAAGGCCTGGAAAGATTTACATGAACTGATGCCAAGTGAAACAAGCAGAACCAAGAATACATTGAACACAGTAACAGCAAGTATGTGCAATGCTCAACTAAGAAAGACTTGGTTCTTCTCAATGATTCAAGTATCCAAAGCAGTCCCAATAGACTTTGGACAGAAAATGCTATCTGCATCCAGAAAAAGAACTACAGAGATTGAATGTAAATCAAAATATGCTATGTTCACTTCTTTTTTTGGTTTTTTTTTTCCTCTCCCATGGCTTTCCCTTTTTGTTTTTATTTTTCTCTCCCAATATGAATCATAAAGCAATGTATATTAAAATAAATAAAGTAAAATGCTTTTTAAAAAATTGTAGAAAGATTGTAACATTATTATTTGGCAAAAATTTAACATCCAGCAAATACCTAGCAAGGTATGACTTAGTGGCTAGAATTATTCAACAGAGGCATGCTTTCTTCATGGTTTGGCAAGTGACAAATCTCCAAGATACATATATATGGTCCTGAAAATATCCTTGAAAACTTAACCAATAAACTACACCATAATTGGAACATTTTCACAGACCATCTGTTGCCCACCTTCACCTAAATATACCACTAGTTCATAAAAACCTGAGAACATTTATGATAGATTATCACCATGACAGATACTCATAATCCCAAATTGGTGAAATGAAAAACTTTCCAAGTATATAACCTAGGAGAAAGAATAAAAATCACATAGTAACTGAATGAATAACATATCCTTATTCTGTCAGCAAATAAATGGTATGGGCAGAACTTGCCTAGTGTTGAGTAGAGAGCCAAACCAGGTCCTCCATTCAAGAAATTTCTCAGGTGAAGGGCTCTACTTTAGGACTCCCTTCTGTCCCTAGGCTACAGAGTCTTTCCTGTAGACTTTGTCCAGCGTCTTTCCCCTACTACTAGATTTCGGCATACACATCAGGGATTGCTTGGCCACATTTTGCTTAGGGTTTTTTCTCAGAATTTGGCTACTCAGTTGTTGGTTCCCCGTGGACCTTCCCTAGAATGCCCAGAAACTGTTCTCTGGCTAGCCTATGATTAAATTCAAATCCTGTTAGGAATGGGACAACCTCAAGCTCCATGCTGGTTCCAGCCAGAATAGTAGGAGGCTCCTTCTCAAACCAGACTCAAGCCATGAAGGCTAGGACTGGGCTCAGGCACTATTGATTTGGACTGAGTTCTCAGAAACTGAGATGCCTAAGAAAAAAATGGGCTTTACAATAATGATGGTGTGAAAATTAACATTTGAATATGCTGTATAATGAAAATGAACTAATCATTATTCAGAGACTATTTGAGGAATAAAATAGGCTGTGATAATTAGTGAAGAAAAGGTCTTGGGATTGTGGTAAAATAGAATGCTAAGAAGTGGTGGAGAAGAGCATCCCAGATCCCCTTCAAACACTTCATTAGGGCTTGAGATGCTCCATTCTACTAGATGATAGGATCACCCTATACTCTTCCATCCAACCCTTGTTCATAGAGGGACTGAAGAAATTCTGGGATAAATAACCTGCCTGAGGTCAAGAACAAAGCCCAGAGGGCAGAAATTGGAACCCAGGCAGTTGCCCTTGTAACCCTGAGGGCAAGTCCAGCAGTCCCTGCCTAAACTTGGAAATGCCCAAGGGAAAATTATATTGACATTTTGGGTGATGTGAGATCTTCAAAGAAATAATTTGTTTTAAGATACTAAAAGGCAAAAACAAGATTTGAACCTGTAAGCTCTGATTTCCAACCTCTCTTCACCAGCATCCTTCTTCTTTTTTTTTGTTTTGTTTTGTTTTTAAGGATTTTTATTTTGTGGCACAGTAGATAGAATGCCAGATGTGGAGTTATGAAGCCTTCTATTTCTAAGTCCAAATCCAGCCTCCCACACTTACTAGCTGTGTGACCCTGGGCAAGTCACCTGTTTGCCTCAGTTTCCTTATCTGTAAAATGAGCTGGAGAAGGAAATGTCAAACCACTTAAGTATCTTTGCCAAGAAAACCCCAAATGGGGTCACAAAGAGTATGACACAACTGCAAAATAACTAAATAACACCAACAACTGTTCCTTTAACTTGATATTGCCTATACTGAGCAAACCCTGAGCAAATCAAGGGTTTGATTCTTAGTCATCAATACAGTTTTGGCAGCTAGAGGGTGCAAGGGGAAAGAAAACTGGATTTGAACTCAAGAAGATCTAAATTCAAATCCATCCTTAGACACTAACAAGTTCTGTGACTCTGGGGAAATAATTTAACCTCTGCCTGCCTCAGTTCTCTCATCTGTAAAGTAGGGATAATAAAAGCACTTAACTCCCAGGATGGTTAGGATTAAATGAGATATTATTTGTAAAGCATTTTGCAAACCTTCAAGCTCTACTTATTATTATTATCTAGATATTATTATTATTATTTATGTAATGTGATGAAGTTTACAAAGTGTTTCACCTATGTATCTCATTTGATCATGACAACAATCCTGTAAAGTAAAAACTATAATTATTATTATAATACTCATTTTGTGCTTAAAGCAACTAAAGCTGAGAGAGATTAAGTGATTTGCCCAGAATCATATAGCTAATAAATTCTAACACAGGATTTCATCCCAAAACTTCCTGATTCTGTTTAAATCTCTGGCTATGAGACTACTTAGCTACTTCATTAATGATTATAGTGACACTTACAGAGTTTTAAAATTTGAAAAGTACTTTTAAATCCATTATCTCATTTGAGCTTCACAACAAGCCTATGAGAAAGGTATTGTTTAGCTATTATTATTCCCATTTTTAGAGATCAGAAAACAAAATCAGAAAAATCAAGTGAAGAAAGATTTGAAACCAAGTCTTTCTAGCCCTAATTTTGACATCTGGTTCCTATACAACCTCACTGTCCTTCACATTACACACTTTTTAATGTATTTCCTGAACTTCACAGAAGTAAACAAACTTGCAAGGTCTCTAAATATGTGGTCTCATTTTGGAGCTATGCCCAAAGGCCATAAAACTGTGTATACACTTTGATCCAGCAGTGTCACTACTAAATCTGTAAACCAAAGATATCATAAAAAAAGAGAAAAGGTCTCACATGTGCAAAAATGTTTGTAGCAGATCTTTGTAGGGGAAATTTAGTGGATACCCATAAGTTGGGGAATGGCTAAGTAAGATAGGTTATATAAATGTAATGGAATATTATTGTTCTATAAGAAATGATGCAGGACGATTTCAGAAAAGTCTGGGAAGACTTATATGAACTGATGCAGAACCAAGAGAACATTGTACACAGTAACAACAAAATTATGTGATGATTGGGTGGGATAAAAATGAGACTCCTGACTCAAAATCATTACTCAGAGATCTCTCAAAGTGAAGATTAGAAGTTTATTTGAATCTCATGAAATTCTGGATGGTCATTCTTCTCGGAGACACACCAAGGAGAAAAAGGAGGCCCAAATTCTCTCAATTGAGCACATGACTTTTATAAAAAGAGAGGGAGGCCCGGATTCCAGGACCTGCCAATCTCCAAAATAAAGCATTTCCTGCCCACTCAAGACACACAGATAAAGCAGACCTTTTGCAAATAGGTAAATTGCAAATAGATTCCCAGTCCTTCTGGTGTGCCTTTGATATTCTAAAAAGCCACAATTTATCTCTTCCTGCAATAGGGATTCCTAATGAAAAAAACACACCAATCTCTCACAATCATTATTCTGAGAAGTCCTCTGTTTCCCATCTCACTCAAATCCTTCCTCTTTTTCAACATATGAGGACTTCTTATCTTCATTCGAATCCTTGCAACTTAATCTCGTTTGGACTCAAGATTGTTGTCCAAAACAAGTTGAAAAATTCTCAAAATAATACATAATTCATTAGTTCCCTCCCAAAGTTAGTGAGTCCTAGTTGTTAATTTCAATTCATCCGAAATCTCAGTACATTCTACAATCCATTCTTGCAGCATCCACAAGTCCTTTAAGTCCAATGGCACTGTCCTCCTTCCAGACATGGATCAAGATCCAGTCTCAGGGTTGATATTTGTGCACCGAGAATCCTAAAGGTAGAGTCTAAGCAATGAGTCCTTTAACAAGTTGTGAGACATATTTTTTAATAAACAAGTCCTTAGTATCTAGTACAGAATCTATACTTCCTTTCCCTCCCTGAGGATAAGGGTGTCCATACAAAAGCTCATAGGTTGACAATCCAATGTCCCTCCGGGGTTTAGTTCTAATCCTAACAGGGCCAATGGGAACTATGTTTTTGACTGCTAATCCAGTGGACTGTCTCTTGATTTGGACCTTGCCTGAGCCTGAAGAGGAAAGATGCTAGGGATATGAAACTCCAGGAAATCTCTAAAGCTCAGGCCAGGGACAGAAGGACCCTAGCAATGAACTCTGACTGCTTGGACTCTCCCCCTGCCTTTGTTTCTTAATCATCCAGGTGATAGCCCCAGACTTCTAAGTCTTTCCAGGAAAGGACTATCAATTCAGTTCTGACAGGTTGGGAGTATGGAGGAAGGCATAAATTCTGATAAGTCTGGAGAGAAGCTAGGAGACATTAAGTCTAAAGCCAAAAGATAAGGAGTATGTCTAGGTATTTGAAATGGACCATTATGACTCTTTAGAATGCTAGTCCAATTATTCCTGATGGTCAAGAAGTAGGAGAGGGGGTTGCTTTTGAGGCAGAACAATTAAGGGAAACTTGAGGCATGGAACTGTGGCACAACATTCCACATTCTCTCTTCTGAATATTCAAATCATTGAATCACCTTCCCCCAGATACCTGGAAGGTTTTAGCACCATAATGCAGATACAAACTATAACAGTCACCCACAATTTTAACCCAACAATTTCCATCCTCAAATCTAAATACGGCAATAGGAGATCCAATCAGAATTGTACAGCAATACACAGTAATAGTTTAACAGTCAGTCATCAACCACCCTCAGTTCCCCTATTTTCACAGATTTCTCACCCCAATACACATCCTCCACTAGGGCATCTATGACCCAGGCTTTCAGTCTGATGGCTGATCGCTCCGACCCTCCACCATTTAGAACCAACACTCACATCAGTGGAAGCTTTCAGGAACCACTTCAGTTACTCCTGAACTTAGCTAAATCTTGAACTCTAATGATTAAGTGTATAAGCAAGCGGTGACAGGATATTGCCGCTCAGAACAATGAGCAGAAATCAGAGACCCTGTCCCACCAACTCCCACTATCTGTCTTGGAAACCCAGATTGGCATCTGGCAGCCATAGAACTACAGCACTTTGGAGGCCTGAGGCCTCAAAGCCCTTGTACACCATGCCCACCTCAAGCAGTCCAGACCCAGATTCATTTGGGACAAAAGGACAAAGGTCTCATCTTCTGGAGCTGCTTCAGGCTGACAAGGGGCGTAGCTAGATCCCAGTAGGGCTGGGGGGAAGATAGCTGGTAGTAATAGCAGCAGCTGCAGAGTATCAGAATCAGGTCTCAGGTGACTTCAAGTTGACCAAGTGGTTGGAATTTCATCACTCAGAGTCTGGAAGAAGCAACTCTCACAAATATGTTAAAAACACAAGGACTAAAATTGAGCAGAAGAGAATATACAAAAGTGACCAGAAACTAGAAATCCACCCAGAAGAGGACTGAGGGGGAGATGAGGCTATCACAAATGCCTCTTGTCCAAATAACCTTCCCTAGGATAAATACCAAAAAGGTTTCCCCAAAATCATTGCTTTTCTTTCCACAAAGGAATAGGTGTAATGGGCAAAATATTAGTAAGTAAGTATGTATCAGTAAGTATGATCTCTCCCAGCAAAAGCCCTAGATTCTCACAAGGAAAGGCTTTCACACAACTAGTACAGATGTTAACACAACAAAAAGTAGTTTGAAGCCTCTGCAAGAGGAACATTGCAGGCTTTTCAGAATTTACTTGCCTGGGAGCTATATGAGGGAATGCAGGAGTTAGGTTGGGGGTTAAAGTTGCTATGGTCCTGGGCAAACAATCAGCAACATGGGCAGCTGATCTGTAAGCCTGCTTCCCGTCACCTAAAGTGAATCCCCCTTCATTTAAAAGAAACAACAGAAACCTCTCTAGGTTCATGGATAGCTAGCAGTAATCATTTTCTCTGCATTGAATTGTTTGGCTATCAAAAATCCCCTTTCTTTCCATATAGCACCCATGACCATGCAAAACATGAAAAAAGCATTCGAAGTTAATATAAATATTTGATAAGTAAGCAAAGGGGTCTAGGATTGGGGTTCCAGAGATCCTGACAACCTAGCCCTGCCTTCCATCAACATACAATGTAAAAGGGCTCTAGGCAGATTAGTTCACCTTTCAAAGTCCTAAAAACTTTACCCTAATCAGGACCTGCCAAGATTGTCTACTCCTCTCTAACAAAAGGGAAGCCCCAGAAAACAAGAGTTAAAGATGTTATAGCAGCAACCAGAGAATCCCACAGAGCTGGACTGCCAATTAAAAAATATATATATATATATGTATATATATGTATATATATATATACTTTATTGTGTTTTATATCTTCCACTGACTACTTGCTTTGATTACAGAAATTTGCTATAAGAGGAAAAATCAGGGACATGATACTTATATAGTATCAGAACTGGTCCTTCAGTTCTTAACCCAAAAACACATATAGGATAGAGCATCCTTAAAGCAGTTTATTTAGGTAGCTGTCTTAATTTTAATAATTCCACTTTAAGACACACTCAGGAACAATCAGGTGGGTTTTCACCACTGGGGAAACTGAATCAGAACAATCCCACCTTCAGCAGAGATGAAGATTGTTCTTCTAGTTCGTTCCCAGACACTAACTTCCACCTGCCAACAATTCATTCTGAGTCGCCCATATGGCATATTCCTTTCAGATGATGGATCACTGGCTTGATGATCTTTCCGAAAGTCATACCTGAATTTAAAACTCCAAACAAATATCAGCTGCAGTTCCAAGAGATTTTATCTCCTACAGCAATTTTCATTAATCAAAGTCTCAGATGAATCTAACTCAAGTATCCCAGTGAGTCTTTTACTAAAAGATTCAACCTATACAGCTTATACAGTTTATCTTTCATATCTAAGTAGATGGTTTTAAGTTCAACATTACAGATCATTTTGCTTTTAAAATACCCAATATATAGAAAAATTCCAAATTGCATATTATCTATAACAGAAACATTTAAAAGGGGGAAAAGCAAAAACTATTATTCTCAGAGTCCCCCTAGACAATGAATACAATTTCAAGATGACTCAATATAATCAGTTAAAACTCATACAGAATATCCCAATTCCACATAAAAGGAATTTTCAGATTTAACATTAATAATTTCTTTTTAAGAATGGAAAAAATGGGGCAGCTAGGTGGCGTAGTGGATAGAGCACCAGCCCTGAAGTCAGGAGGACCTGAGTTCAAATCTGGTCTCAGACACTTAACACATCCTAGCTGGGTGACCCTGGGCAAGTCACTTAACCCCAATTGCCTCAGCAAAAAAAAAAAAAAAGAATGGAAAAAATGAGATGGAATAAATTTATGTCCAAAGAAGAACTGGAACTCTTAATTGAACACCAGATAGATAACTTTGACTATATTAAGTTAAAAAGTTTTTGTACAAACAAAATCAATGCGGACAAGATTAGGAGGGAAGCAATAAATTGGGAAATCATCTTTACATTTAAGGGTTCTGATAAAGGTCTCATCTCTAAAATATATAGAGAATTGTCTCATATTTATAAAAATTCAAGCCATTCTCCAATCAATAAATGGTCAAAGGATATGAACAGACAATTTTCAGAGGATGAAATTAAAACTATTTATAGTCATATGAAAAGGTGCTCCAAATTACTATTGATCAGAGAAATGCAAATCAAGACAACCCTGAGGTACCACTACACACCTGTCAGATTGGCTAAAATGACAGGAAAAGTTAATGATGAATGTTGGAGGGGATGTGGGAGGGCTGGGACACTGATGCATTGTTGGTGGAACTGTGAACGGAAACAGCCATTCTGGGGAGCAATTTGGAACTATGCTCAAAAAGTTATCAAACTGTGCATATCCTTTGACCCAGAAGCATTTCTATTGGGCTTATATCCCAAAAAGATTTTAAAGGAAGGAAAGGGCCCCACATGTGCAAGAATGTTTGTGGCAGCCCTTTTTGTAGTGGCTAGAAACTGGAAACTGAATGGATGCCCATCAATTGGAGAATGGCTGAATAAATTATGGTATATGAATATTATGGAATATTATTGTTCTGTAAGAAACGACCAGCAGGATGATTTCAGAGAGGCCTGGAGAGACTTATATGAACTGATGTTGAGTGAAATGAGCAAAACCAGGAGATCATTATACACGGCAACAATACTATATGATGATCAATTCTGATGGACATGGCTCTCTTCAACAATGAAACGTTTCAAACCAGTTCCAATTGTTCACTGATGAAAGCCATATACACCCAGAGAGAGGGATGTGAAATGTGGACCACAACATAACATTTTCATGCTCTCGATTGATGTTTGCTTGCATTGTGTTTCCTTTATCTGATTTTTCTTTCTTGTAGATATGATTTTTCTTGCACAACAGTGATAAGTGTGGAAATATGTATACATATATTCGATTTGTCAAGTATTTTAACATAATTAACATGTAGTGGATATCCTGCCATCTAGGGGAAGGGTGGGGAGTAGGAAGGAAAAATTTTTAACAGAAAGCTTTGTAAGGGTTAATGTTGAAGAATTATCCATACATATGTTTTGCAAATAAAAAAGAAAAGAAAAGAAAAAAATAAGAATGGAAAAATTAATAAATCAACTTCCTCCAAGTGAAGAATCCCTACAAACTTTTTTTTTGGAAGCAGCCCCAAACCTATTAGATCAGATTGTATATAAATGAAGGCTATTCCTTTAAACAATATAATCAATTGATATTTCAATCAACCAAGAGCTGCAGTTTGCTAAAAGTGACTATATCACACTTAATAAAGGAAGGGAATTAGATTGTCACCTGGGAAGGCTTTTCCCATGTGGCTGCCCTTCCCACCTTGGCTGCTCTTCCTCCCCACTCCACACGGTATTTTTCTCAACCACACCATACTTCCCGACTCCCACTTCTCCCAGCTAACTTTTTAGGGTGCCAGCCCCCCAAAATCTTATCTGCCAGCCAAAGGCAGATCCCAGTCTCATAAGGATATCTCCCTTCCATATCCCCCTTTCCTTTCTATCTCTCTCAACCCCAGATGTTAAGTGCTCCTTTCATTTGTTAAAGAAGCACAGTATGGGGGAAGGGAGGTGATTAAACCTTCACCTTTGAAGCCAAAAGATTCCTTCCTGTCTCTCCCTCCCCCAGGAAATCATCCAAACTGGTCTATTGTTTCTACAAATCACTCTTTCTTATCTCATTTCTTTAAATCTCCTTCTTCTATGTATTTATATTTTTTCCTTTTTCCTTTTCTTCTCCCCCTTTTTTAACTTGATTCTTCTACATTCCATTTGCTTCAAAACTTTAAACTTTAAGATTCACAATATAGTGAATAGTTAAAGAACTCCATAAAGCTCACACACATATTCAGCATGACAAACTTTAAAACGTAACTTACAATGCTTACAAATTAACCCAATATATTTTCAGAAGATAACCTAAGTTATCAGAACTTTTTAAAGCAAGCTATTATTAAACTGAATCAAATCAAATACAGCTTTTAGAAATGTCTCTTTCAATGCTAAAAAGTCTATTCAAACAAATTCCTAAAATCTCATACCCAGAATAAACAGATCTAACATGCACTAGGCAACAGTAATTATTTCCCACAATTTCAGAATTTAAAAACTAAGTTCCCCGAAATTCAATAGACCAATAAACCAAAAAGGATATGGCTTTTTCCCACTTAAGTAAATTTTCTAAAATCCCACTTAAATGTTGTAAACAAACTGGATTATCATTTGGTTGTATATATATTCCCTTTGTGTATAGCTATTGGGTCCCAGAAACTGATCCATTTGGAGACACTCCCATAGTTCTCCATTACTGATAGATTCTAAGTATCCTCAAGTACCTTGGCTTTTCTTCTGCTAATTCCTCCTCACTGGAGTTGGAGTGGTACTAGGAGGTGGAAGTATAACAGTTAAAGAATCCCAAGGGTGGGGTGAGATTTTCTCTGTCTATTCTCCAGCTATTCTCAGCCTCTTTGGCTTGGCTCAGCCAGGCCTTCATCCCCTAAAGCCAGAGATTTGCAAAACTCCAATTCCTCTGAATTGAAGGGACTTTTACCCATCAGATCTAATTAACTCCACCCTGATCTTGTAGCAACAATGCTCTATCATTTTCCTTACCTCTTTTCCTTTCAGTTCCATAACTTATTTCAATTCCTCAGCTGATTCCCTAATGAACTTTTTGGCTGGTATTCCCTGACCTGGATCCAGGTTTTTGAACATTAGACTGCACTTTAATCTCTCCATAAAGAGTCACCTCTTTATAAATGGTTACCTAAGAGCTTATTCAGAAAGTTCCTCAGAAATCCAGCAGTCTAACAACACACCTTAATTTAGGAGAGCTATTCTCTCAGGCCAATGATTCCCAAACTTTCTGAGGCTTACCTTAAGTTGCGAACGCAAGATTTCCTGACCACGAGCTCAATTCAAGTTACACACACCAGGCTTACTTCTGCTTCTATCTTCACTGAGAATCTATTATCGGGTGCTTTTGCTTAGTAGAGAGGAGATTGGTGTCGGTTTCAGAGACAGGGACAAAAGGTCCCTTGGCACCATTATGTCTCTGAAACCGAGCAACAATCGTTCCCTTACTAGGCATTTATCCTGGACAAGCCCCCAAAACTGTGTGGGATAAAAATGAGACTCCCGACTCAAAATCATTACTCAGAGAATTCTCAAAGTGAAGATTAGAAGTTTATTTGAATCTCGCAAAATTCTGGATGGTCATTCCTCTCGGGACATGCCAAAGAGAGGAAGGAGGCCCAAATTCTCTCAATTGAGCACATGACTTTTATAAAAAGAGAGGGAGGCCCGGTTTCCAAGACCTGCCAATCTCCAGAACAACTAGCATTTCCCACCCATTCAAGACACACAGATATCAAGCAGACCTTTTGCAAATAGGTAAATTGCAAATAGGTTCCCAGTCAGCGGGGGTCTGCCTTTGATATTCTAAAGAGCCACAATTTTATCTCTTCCTGCAATAGGATTCCCAATGAAAAACCACACCAATCTCTCACAATCATTATTCTGAGAAGTCCTCAGTTTCCCATCTCACTCATGATCAACTAAGATGTGGCTCTTCTCAGTAATGTGATAATCCAGGATAATTCCAATAGCAATAGAAAATGCCATCTGCATGCAAAGATAGAACTATGGAAATTGAATGTGAATCAGAGTATGGTATTTTCACCTTGGATTGGTTGGTTTGTTTTTTTCTTTCTCATGTTTTGTTTTGTTTTTTTTTCCCCTTTTGGCCTGATTTTTCTCATACAGCATGACAAATATGTTTAAAAGGATTATACATGTTTAATTATATCAGATTGCTTGATGTTTTAGGGAAGAGGGAGAAAAAATTTAGAAAACAAGATGTTACAGAAATGAAATTTGAAAACTATCTTTACATGTATTTGGAAAGATAGAATACTATTGAGAAAATAAAGCAAAAAAAGGAAGAAAGAAAGAAAGAAAGGAAAAAGGAAGGAAAGAAGAAAGGAAGGAAGAGAATAAATACATAAATATGTGGCCTCATTTAGCATATAGGTTTTGCCTTTAAGCACAAGAATGTTATTTTTGTTAATTGCACTAATTAAATAAATTTGGCTTTCTCCATGTCAGAAGACTTTAAGCAAAGAAGCCTCTGACACCAACCAGAAAATCAATATAATTTTAGTTTCTGAAGGGAGTGGGAAAATGAGCTTTACAGTAATGATAGTGTGAAAATTAACATTTGAATGTGCAGCAGAATAACAATGAACTAATTACCATTCAGAGACTATTTGAGAAATAAATTAGGCTATGATAATTAGTGAAGTTAAGGCTCAAAAGTTTATGCCATATGCATAAAAGTATGCAAATTTGCACATAGGTAAAAGATAACATTGATAAGTGCATCATAATAGATTTCATGGTTAAAAGAAAACCAGAAACTGTTTCATAGATTCATTCCTTTGATTAGTCCTGACGTTTCTATGAGTTACTTAAAATAAGAAACTTGCTCTGTTACAAATTACAACTTGAAGTGGGAAGGGAGGAAGCTGAAACATTAAATGATAAGAGGGGATTTGTGTTCTCTTTTCAAATTTCCTAACTTGCTGCTTGCCCTGTGAAAAATCACTTGTTCTCCACTTTTTCATGGACATGTTGCCAAATCTCTTAATAAAAAAATAGCTTCCCAGAAAGCTATCTGAAAGAAGCTGTGTGTTTCTCCACCTTGTGTGCAAAATGGTGGCAATAACATTCTCTCCTTACTATTCAGCAGGTTCTCCCATCGGGGAAAGACCCATTGTACAAAATTGCCAAATATACTTGTAGGTATGCCCTTCAAAGGCCCCAGTCTTTGTTCCAGTACTCTCCTCTACTGTTGCACTCCAAAAGCAAATTATGCTGGTCTTCAAGCCTATATTGACAAGAGGTCAGCATCCCTTTTTGGGGATGAAATTGATAGCAAATTGCAAGTCAAAAGATCAGCTTGAAGGGAAATTGATGCTTATATTTGTGGTTGTAGAATTCTTTGGAGACAGATCTTCAGGCACCATAAATTTCCCAAGACTAGTTGCATGGAGCTTAGTGTATCAAAGAGCAGTCTTTCCGGCTCATTAATAATTGGAATCTACTACAGTTATGCCTTCCGCATCATGACTTTTTCCATTAAGCTTTCAATATTTTGTGGGTTGGCATAAGAAATTAAATAGGAATTTTAGGGGGAGTTTTACAGAAGCTGAAAAAAATAAGAAACTCAGAAATGCATAATATATATATAGTATTATATAATATCAACCTAATTTTCACAATAAGATACCAATAAAAATATCAAACTTCTCTGGTATGAAGGGAAGGCAAAAAATTTTGTGTGGATTTTCCAGATTTCAAGGGGGCACTGTTCCCTTAATCCCAGAGATAAGGAAGGGATAATTGCAAATAGTTTAGATAAAATGAAAGTTAGAACTAGTCTTTGAGGGGAAGAGTAATAACCACTCTAATTATCTATCAGCATCAGCAAATAGAGGACCCAAGGACAATGATAAACTACTTGAATTCATTCCTCATATCTGCCATCCTCTTACATTCTCCCCCATGCTCCTAAGGCTGAGCCCCCATCCACCACTGTCGTGTTTAAAATCCAATAACTTATCTATCTTCCAATAACCATTCTCTTGTCCTTATCTCTCTTAGTCTAACCCCTTCATGCTCAAATATCCCCCAGGCTTTTGCTCTGCTCTCTGGAATATGCATTCCATAGGTAACAATCTTATTTCCAAGTGAAATCTTTTCTTTTCCTACTCCTCCATCTTCTGACTCTTTTAGAAACCTGTTTTCTAAGAAGAACCAAGTCTGTAATAGCTGATAATTGCACAATCCTGCTGTTGCTGTGTACAATGTTTTCCTGGTTCTGCTTGCTTCACTCAACATCAATTCATGTAAATCTTTCCGAGCCTTTCTAAAATCAGTCTGTTTATCATTTTTATGGAACAATAATATTCCATTATTTTCATATACTATAACTTACTCAGCCATTCCCCAATTGATGGAATTACCTTTACCAATTCTTTGCCACCACAAAAAGAGCTGCTAGAAACATTTTTGTACATGTGAATCCATGAATTACTCTTTATATAGAAATGATCATATCCTCGATCTTGTCATCACCTAAAAATGCTGCGCTTTCATGTTTATTAACTTTTTTATTCCTTTATCTGATCACAGCCTGTTGCCATTTCTACTATCCTTCTGCCTTGCAACCCTAATCCTAATCTTACTTTGACTTCACATTCCTTAAATTCTTATTTATTCCTCAGAATATCTCCTCTCTACTGACTACTCTCTTCTCCTTTTCCCATGTTGATCCTTTGGTGAACCAGTTAATCTATAATCTTCATTTGAATTCCTTGCCCTCTTATCCTATCACCAGTTTTAACTCTGTGAGACCTCAGCCCTGAATTGCTTCCATGATCCACTGATTTCAGTCTTACTCATGGGCTGCTGAAGGAAACTGGAGAAATTCATGAAACCATGCTAACTGGATTCACTACAAATTTATATTACATAATTTCAACTGGGTCCTCAATATAACAAGGCAATCTTCTCTAATTGAGTCAAACTCCCAGCATCATGCAGGCTTTTCAATACCTTTTCATTCTTTCTTATTCTTCCTATGGCTCCCCTTCCCTCCATCTTCTCAGCTGAAAATCTTCTTTCATATTTGAAACCTAATAATCTATCTATTGTTACCTATGGAATGCAAATTACAGAGAGCAAAACAAAGGGCTGGGGATATTTGAGCCCGGAGGGATGAAAACAAGAGAATGGTTATTGAGGGATAGATATTTATATGTGGCCATTCACCAATCTTCCTTTTCTTCCCTCCTCTACCCACATCTCCCAGAAGCTCTCTACCTCTTTTTCAATTTCACTCTTTTTTCATACAATGAAATGGCTCTTCTCCTTGCCAAGGCAAACCTCTCTACCCCTGCCTCTTGGGGCAGCTAGTGACACAATGGATAAAGTAGTCCTGGAGTCAGAAAGAGCTAAGATCAAATCTGATATTATACACTTATTAACTATTTTTGGTATTATTCAGTCATTTTCAGTCATGTTCACCTCTCCAGGATCCCATTTGGAGTTTTCTTGGCAAAGATACTAGTTTGCCAAGATACCCATTTGCCATTTCCTTCTTCAGATCATTTTACTAATTAAAAAACTGAGGCAAACAGAGGTGAGTGGCTTGCCCAGGGTTACACAGTTAGTTAATGTTTGAGGCTGAATTTGAACTCTGGAAGATGAATCTTTCTGACTACAGGCCTGCCACTCTATCCACTATGCCACCCAGCTGCCCATATTAACTGTTTGGGCTTCTTCAACTATAAACTGAAGAAAATAATAGTTGTAAAAATCACTACAAACATGAGGGTCCATATAAATGCTTATTCCTTTTTCTCCCCTCTGCATACATAAGGCATACCATTATATCCCATCTTCTCTAATAAATTGCTCCCTTTATTATCTCCACTCTCTGTCTTACCATCAATATTTCCCTATCTGCTTTCCTATTTCTTTTCTTTTTCTTTTTTTTTTTTTTTTGGCTGAGGCAATTGGGGTTAAGTGACTTGCCCAGGGTCACACAGCTAGGAAGTCTTAAGTGTCTAAGGCCACATTTGAACTCAGGTCTTCCTGACTTTAGGGCTGGTACTCTATCCACTGCGCCACTTAGCTGCCCGCTGCTTTCCTATTTTTTTCCAAAATGCCTATGTCTCCCCCATTCTCTCTTACCGGATCCATCCATCCCTGATAGCTGTACTACCATCTCTTCTCTCCTTTTTTGTGACTATACTCATTGAAAAGGCCTTTTACAATAGGCCTCCACTTCTTTTCTTCTCACTTTCTTTTTGACTCTCTATAGAGAGAGTCTGACTTCCAATCTCATCATTCAACAAAAACTACTCTTTCCAAAATTAATAAAAATTTCCTAATTTTTTTTTCTCAATCCTCTTCTTTCTTGAGGCTTTTGAAACCTTTCACACTGTTGATCACCATCTTCTCCTCAGTACTCTCTTTGCTATTGGTTTCAGTGGAACAATAGATAGACTGGCATTCAGACACTTACTAGCTGTGTGATCCTGGGAAAATCATTTAACCCTGTTTGCCTCAGTTCCTCAGTTGCAAAGAAAATGACTAAACACTCCAGTATCTATGCCAAGAAAACCCCAAATGGGGTCACAAAGAGTTGGACATGATTCAAAAATGACTAAACAACAACAAAAATTCTCACCTGATTTTCCTCTTAGCTACCTTACTAATTCTTCTCAGTCTCTTTTGCTGTATCTTCTTCTAGGTTCTGCCTAACTATGGGAGTCTCACAGAGCTTCATGCTAGATTTACTTCTCTTCTCCTTTTATATTGTTTCATTTGGTAGTCTTGTCTGCTCTCATGGATTTAATTACAATCTATACTGATGATTCTAAAATCTATTTATCTAGCCCTAACCTCTCTGCTGAGCTCTGGTCATATCTCTAACTGCCTTTTGGACACTTGAATTAAATGTATTGTAGATATTTTAAACTCAACCAAAATGGAATTCACTACCTTTCCCCAAAATCTTCCTCTCTTCTCTACTTCCTTATTACTTTTGCAGGTACCACTATCTTTTCAGTCACACAAGCTCACTATCTAGGTGTCATTCTTAGCTCCTCATTATCTTTTGCCCCCTCATTTTCAATTCAATTGTTAAGATCTGTTGATTTCACCTTTGCAAAACTCCCAAATACATGCCCTTCTTTCAACTGTTACCATCCTGGTACAAGCCTTCAACACCTCACATGGTGATGAATTTATTTGATATTCACTGTATGTTCCAGGAGAAAAAAACAGAAGCTCATATTGAATCTAATAATTATTTCCTCTAGTCTAGACTAACAGTATAGATTGATATTATTCTCTTCCATTTCTCTGAAAAGAATAGAGCCTCTGCTTCAACCTTGTGTTTCCCCCTTTTGGCAGGAACCAAAGTCTCCCTTAGAGAAGAGTGGATAGAGGAGATTCTAGAGTTATTTCTTCATACCTTTATGTGAGCCAGATCTAAACAAACCCATATGGAAATCCATAACGTATATAAGCAAAACAAAGCACTCAATCCCCTTACATATTTTTGGATATAAGGTTCCTTTCTTCTTCTTCTTCTTCTTCCTTTGATTTCTTTGAAAGCATTGAACAAGTATATATATAGCTGGGGCAAAAGGTATGTGCAGTGTAGTAACTTTGAGGGCATAGTTCCAAACTGCTTTCCAGAATGCTTGAGTCAATTCACAGACCCACCAACAGAGTATTAATGATATTATTTTCCCACAGGGCTTCTAACATTTGTAATTAGAAAAGAAATTTATTTATCATACCTCTGCCCTCTTACTTTCTTTAGTCATCACAGTTAAACTGCATAATGACAATTAAAATGCCAACCCCTTAAAAATATTGTAACAGAATTCAATCTCTACAAGAAAGTTAGTCAAAGCTTTATTATATATAATCCCTTTACAGAACACAGAGAGCTAAGAAGTTAGTCTTTCACATATTCCTGAATATCAGGCAATCTTTGCAAATGATAAAAGAGGCAATGTACCAACAACACTCATATGCTATTTCTATCTGCTCTTGCTTCTTATTATCAAAACCAATAAAAAGTATGTAGGCATAAATGCATTAATACTTTAGAATAACAATAGGCTAGAGAAAATAATATATCCATATAATGTTTTGAGGGTTACAAATCACTTTCTTCAAAATCACCCTTTGAGGGAATTAAGGTAGGTATTTATTATCTTCATTTTAGAGACAAAGAAATGAGGCACTGAGACACTGGGACTTAGGTCAAGTTATATAGCCAGAAAGTGTGAAAGGTAGAGATGCTTAGGCCTCCTGGCTTCTATGTCCAAAGCTCTTTCCTCTACACATTGCTACTTATAATAGAATAATGTGAGAACACTGGATAGGATTGTGCACATTTGGAAATTCTGAATTTGCTACCTTTTTTTAGAGACAGAAGCAAATTCCAGAGAATGAAAATTACTTTTGACTTTATTTTTTTAGCATCATATCTTAAGCTTATATCTGTCCCCACAAAAATAATAAATCAGATAATAATGAGAGTCACAACCAATACTGCTAATCCCACAAAGAAATAGAATTTTAATTTCTGGGTTCTTGCTATTCACAAGGGAAATAATAATTATAGTAGCATTTTTTATGGCTTTAAGGCTTTCAGAACTCTTAATATACATCTCATGTAAGCCTCATGACAATCCTGAGAGTAGGTACTACAAGTATTATATAACCATTTTACAGGCTTAGAGATTTAAAGATCTTCCTATGGTCACAAGTAAATGAATAGAAATAAAATCTGAACCCAGGTCTCCCTGATTCCAACTGCAGCCCTGTATTAACTATGCCATGAGGAAGACAGACTATTCTCATCAAAAGCTTTTCATAGTCTGGCTCCAGGGTACCTTTCCAGATTTATTTTCTATTACTCCCCTTAATGCTTTCTGTATTACAGTCAAACTGAATATGTTCACATTCATCATGATTTTGTCAACACAGTCATAGACTTTGGATTGAAATTAGCATGTGAAGCTCCCACCTTTATCACTGTAATGTTTTCCACAATCACTTGTAACCAATCTTCAGTAAAAACACTCTGAAGGATAGGGGAAGGTACCCATATGTTGCTAAGCAATACAATTCAGTGAACTCTTGCCCTCACTCACATTTATAGTACAAGCTTTACACATTCAGATTTAAGAAAATGTTTGAGAGGATGAATTGGGAGAGAAGTGCAAAATAAAAAAGAAAGAAAATATGTGATCTTTTTGCACCAAGAAAAAGAATAAAAAAGCAAAATCCTTCTTAAAATATCTTTTTTTTTGCCAAGGATATATTTATTTTATTTTTATTTTTTTTAATATAAAGCTTTTTATTTACAAAACATATGAGTGACCTTTCAACATTGACCTTTGCAAAAACTTTTTTTTCCCAAGCTTTTCCCCTCCTTCCCCCCACCCCCCACCCCTAGATGACAGGTAATCCAATACATGCTAAATAGGATAAATTATATGACAAATACAATATATGTATACATATCTTCTTAAAATATCTTAAGAGAGAAAGGTAACAATATAACTCAAAAGACAAAAAGTCTAATCATACCTTGACTGGAATTTAGAACAATTCTATTAGAAGGGTTTATTTTGGTCTATGAAAGACAATATGGCATAGTAGTAAAGTCTTGGAATAAAAAAAGCCTGTGTTTAAGATTGTCTTATAACATATTCTGGCTATGTAAACAGGAGCAAATCATTTATTTTCTTAGTAGTCTCAGACAACTCGCTGAAATTGTGTGTAAGTTATGGAGTTGTAGACCATTTTTGATCATAGGCGTTTCCACACTAATATTAGACATAGATGTCTGATTTTCTCCATTTTCCCCCTCCTCCTCATCCAAAACCATCAATTAAACTTGGTCTATAAGCATTTAAGCATTATATCCTTCTAGAATAATTGTTTGGCATTCTTGGTTGTTTTTAAATTTTTGTTTTTATTTTATACTTTCTTATTGTATCACCTTCATTCCCTAATATATTTATTCAAATTCGTCTTGCCAGTGAGCCATGCCCTAATAACAAAGAATACAAAGAAAGAGAAGTAAAAATAGTTCCTTAAACTATGCAATACAACAATTAAGTCTGACATTGTGTGTAATTACACAATCATATCACAGTAATACCACACACCTTTGCAAAGAAGATATACATTTAGAAAGGACTCTTTAAAGTTATTTAGTTCAGTACTCTTATTTTATTGTTGAGGAAACTGAAACCTTAAGACTTTTCTGGGCAAGTCAAGGTCACAAAAATAATAAATGACAAAGTGATAATTTGAACCCAGCACCTTTGACTCCAAATCCAATACTCTTTTTAGTGCACCATAGAGGGTGATGCTTTCTCATACATCTTCTCTGGGAGCAAGCTAGGTCATCATAATTTTCCAGTATATATCATAGGTTTTACTAAATTATTGTTAAATTAGGAAAAAAATAATTCAAATGAGGAGTACCCTTAACCATTTATATACAAATGAGATGTAATTATTTGCAATATTTAGTCAATGTACCAATGTTGTTCATTGGTTTCAGTTGTGTCCATCTCTTCATTATTCCCTTTGGGGTTTTATTGGCAAAGACAATAGAGTGATAAGAAATAAATGCCTTACCAAGTACTTCACAAAGCTGCTGGTGAGTCAGGAAATGTCCAAAAAAATGGGCTTATCCATTAAGAAAAAAACCAGTCTTTTATTTCCTATTCACAATTCATATTTCCCTTCCTGTTTCTCCATTAACTGGGTACCACATGGTCTACAGCCTATTTGGAGTGCCTAAACCCTCCATGTGTGTCTCTGTCTCTACATCTCAGCATCTCCTTCTTAGTTTAATCCAGTTTCAATTAGTTTTTAACCAGGCCAGTTTCTCTGTCACATAGGTATCCACACCTTAATAAGTGATAAAACATATTTTCTAAAGTTTGCCTTGGAAACTGAGGCAAACAGGGTTAAACAACTTGTTTAAGGTCACACAGCTATTAAGTGTCTGAGACCAAATTTGAACTTAGGTCTTCCTGATGCCAGGCCAAGCTCTCTAACCACTGCACCATCTAGCTGCCCCAACCCAATGTACACAGTATCAAATAAATAATTAAGACTGCAAAGTATTTTGGTTGGTTTGGTTTGATGTCATTATCATTATCTACAGTTTTTCTCCCTTACCTTATTCTAACAAACTTCAGATTTTCATAAACATCTGAGATTGGTAAGCTGAGCAGATAGATATTAATAAACAGAAAGTCAATGCAACATAATAGATAAAGGCCCAAAGTAGGGAGCAGGGAAACCCTGAGTTTAATTCCTCCCTTTGACACATTCCAGCTATATGACCGTGAGTAACCCATTTAACCTTTCCCTAAGACTATGAATTGCAGATAAGTTATTGACCTGAATTGGTGATCATCCATACTAGGAAACATACCAAGATGAAAACATTTGGAAGCACAAAATTGGAGTAAGATGTTAGAGGGGCATACTCTGACATGGGTTGCCCTTTGCCCTACTCTCTGCTTCCTGTGTACCAGGAATTTTCTGTGAACTGGTGCTATAATATTGTAGTATAAAAGAAAAACATATTAATACTATATAGTACTCTGCAATTTAGGCTCACATTTGTGAGAAACAATCTTATTTAATTTATCATTAATCTATTTCAAAGGCATTTTTAACTTGGACACAGAGGCAGAGACAGACGGAGAAGTGTCTAAACTGGCATAGTCTCCCATGCCCTTTGATATGACTATCCCCCCACAAAAAAAATTCAGCCCCTATAGAATTTATAGGAATCTTAATAAGAAAAAGATATATTAAAATATAGTTTCACTTAATATTACATAATATTTTTGAGTAACCAAGTTGCCATCCCTTCCGTTCTGGACCATTCCTTTCAAGAATAAATGGACTTCTCTACATTGAAAACCTAAATTGAATAGGAAGCAGAGAGGATATATCCTTTCAAAGGGAAAAGAAAATTTCCCTTGAATGGGAAAGGCAATGCTATTATCTAGAAAAATGTTAAGTGTAATTATCACCTTCAATATTTCTCTAAGAAAAACCTTTTTGTCCTTGACCTGTTATCACCCATCTTTTCCAAGGGTCTTTTCTATGAATTTTGGGAGGGACTTTTTAAAGAAAAAATATAATTTCTTATTATTTTCAGTTTTAGTGAAGAGATTTTTAAACTATGCTTCCACAGTAACTATCAGAGAAATGGACAGTTAGAAAGACTGCTGAAAGCTGAGGGGGTGTTGTTAAAACAAGCTAACACTTTGAAATCTCATTGTCCTGTTCTCCATCAGTTTCCTGGGAAAGAGCAGTCCCTGCTGCCACCATCACTATCTCCATTAACTGCCCAATTCAACCAGGTTCTGTCTATCTTCTTTTCCAGAGGGAGAGAATTTGGAACTCAGATTTTTTAAAAAAGAAATGTTAAAATAAAGTAAGTATAATTGTGTTTTTTTAAATAAATATAATCATAATACTCATGAAAAAAAAATCCAAATTGGCTGTATGCTAACTCCTATCCTATTGTTTCTATCCATGATCAAAAGAGAATAATGCCTAGAATTATTTTTGAATAGTCAATATTTCTTCCCAAATCTTTATTTGATGCTCAAACTAATCATACATAGTAGGATTAATATCCATCCAATTTTTTCCCCAAATAAAGTAAAAAGAATAAAAGGAAGGAATTAGTTTAGGTAGGAAGCCAATAGCTCTCACAGAGTGAGATTTTCTTCACTTTCTACTCTCCTTCCCTATAGTCCCTCACCTATTGAGAAGGCAAGCAATATGATTTATGGTTTTATTTCTTAGACTAAAATATGCTATCCATAAGAGAGAGAACAGTACTCATTTGGAAAGAAATTTAAAGAACTTCAGGGATTGGACCTGCAAGTTAGGGTTCCGCTTTTCACTATGCTACCATTGCTGCAACTTAAGCAAAGTCAGTTAGGCTTCAGTTTACTAAACTTGCTATAAGCTAAGAGTTTTCCTTATTCTTGCCCATGTTTATAACTCAGTTATATGCTTCATTTACACAGACTCTTCTCTACTGTCTTGATTCCTGAGGCCTAACTTCAATTTCACTCCAGCTTCATTTAATCTTGTTTCTTTTTAAATTCTAAGATGCAGTGTATTCTTCCTTATTAATGCTATGAAAGTAGATTTGACACATCCCACGTATACAAAGTAATAGTTATACTATTCTATAGTCAAACACCAAAGTCTACTTCAAAACAAATAGCTCTTATAGAGCATCTAATATAAATTGTTTAAGCTCAACTGAACTGATATTTTAGAATTCAAAGTCATTAATTTCATTGAATGGTTATTTTAAATTGAATGTCTTAGAATTAATTATTAATATGCATTAATTTAACCTATCATTAGAATAGCATATCTATTTTCCAAAGATGATATTGCATTAGTCTTCTTTCCCCCAGTTATATACACATAATAACTACCATTAATGACCAGATATTTATTTAATTATTATGTGGAATACTAGGTGAAATTTTACTCCTGATTATTCATTTGTCTATTCTTGTTTCCAACACAAAAATTTCACTAGCACATTGTTGACAGATATTCTGCAAATCTTGCCCAACAACATTTATATCTACAACTGACAGTACAGATGGAAAAATTGGGTCTAAAATTAAACAGTAGGAGGAAATTTCGATGAATTTCTTTTAGAAAAATGAAAAGTTATTTAACACTCCTCTGGGTTCACTCTCCCAATCTCTACTTGCACTGGCAGGTTTAGTCCCCAGAGGGCAGCTGCTTCTTTTCTCCTGGAGGTTCTAGGGGAATCCCTGAAGGCTTAAAGTTAGTTTCTAGAGCTGTTACTCAAGTGCCCCAATCTGGTGTACTCTTCACTGATTTCTAGCCAGCCAGAGCTAATTAGCTAGCAGAAATGGATATTTCTTTGTGCAGTATATTTCTTAACATACATTTGCTATAAAAGCCAATCCTCAAAAAGTCCAGGGCACACTCTCCTAAAGGTATATACGAAGGCCAAAAGAAAATGGACTCAAGTTTAGAGACCATATGCTACAAATGAGTAATTCATAGCTCTTTATTAAAGTCCTTTTCTCCTTCTATAGAATCCTAATGAGTTTCACTAAAGATTAAGTAGCTCTCTACTGTCTCCTTCTCCCAAACTAGAGCCTATATGAATTTTTTTTGGACAACAGAGTTAAGTGACTTGCCCAGAATCACATAGTTACATAGCTAGTAAGTGTCCAAGGCCATATTTGAGCTCTGTCAAGTCCTCCTGACTCCAAGGTCAGTGCTCTATCCACTGTACTACCTGAATATCCTAGCTCTTGTGACTTCTTAAAGCTACATCTCTCTCCTCTCTGAAAAGGAAATGCTCCCAGATTCTGAGAGTATGTATATGAAATTTGTCCTCTCTCAGGCCCTAGCTGGATAATTGTCATCTGTTGCTGCTCCAATCTTCCAATGACATGGTCAATTGGTGAGGTAGAAGGAGATAAGATATGGGAGAGAGAAGGAAGCAATGTGAAAGAGAAAGTAGAGTGTGGAGGAGAAAAAGAACCAGACGTAATGGGGGGGGAGATGGGGATGAGGAAGGGGAGATGGGGAGAAAGAGGGCGGGAGAGAAGTGGGCGAAAGAGAAAGAGGGAATGGATTATTATTCTGTTATGAGCATGGAGTTGATATGACTTCATGCTTTGTTAGATAAAAGAAATGAAGAAAAAAGAAAAAAGTCAAGTATAGCAAAGGTTTCAAATGTTGAAGGCTCCAGTGACAATTGGGATCACAGAAATAATAGTCAGAAAGATAAATAGATTTAAAGAGAAAGATAATAAGCATGGCTTTGGACTTATCTTTAAATACTTTATCTTGAAATAAAAAATCATCCTATTTGTGAAGATGAAAGATCAAGAGAGCAGAGGGCACCACAGTGTGATGTACAACAATCAGTATATGGTATGAACCAAAGAAACAGAATGATCTTCTTATAAGTGTGACCTGGATGGACACAAATAATGAATGCATCCAAAAAAAAAAGATTGTAGAGTTCATGTGTGAGAAGCTAAATTCCAAGTAATAAGCACTAGGAAATGAATATAGGATCATGGATTAATGTCATCCCAGATCCTAGAAACATGGAGAATGATTTCATCAAAAGCTAAAACAATAATTTAATACAGGAATGTCAATTTCAATTCAATAAACATTTTAAAGAACCTACTATGTGCCAGGAACTTTTCTAAGTACTGGAGATACAAATGAGAACAAAGAAAGACACTGTCAAAATATAGTCAAAGAAACATTATTAATTATGTTTATGATTAAATAGCTATAAAATGTCAAATGCATATAAGAGAAGAATTATCATTTGTTTTGTAAGAAGCTGATGTCCAAGGAGCTGGTACTGAGAAACAAATGGTAACATGAGATCTGAGTGTTATCAAGAATTCAAACAAGATGAGAACGTTTTGCTGTGTTTGTATTCATGGAAATTTGAAGAGGCTTTGATATTCAGGGGGGAAAGGTTAAATATAAGAAATTCCAATTGAAGAAAAATTAGAAAGTATCATAAAGCAAAGGCAGATGTTTATAAAAAATCAATTTGTTCACCCTTTAGATAAAAAGGGACAATGGGATACTGAAATAAGCCATAAATTTGATACAAAAGAACTATTAAAAGATGCTCAAATGTAAATTGTTACATTGAAATATTAGTTTAAGAATGTTGAAGCCCAATTTACTACTCAATCAATTCAGAGAGCCTCTGAAATGGAGCTTCAAGGAAGGAAGAACCCATTTCACACAAGGGGAGAGGACTGACCACATGGGCAGTACCTTTCTTCTCTAGAATCTCAATCATAGAGTCACTTAGAATAAAGAGACAAGTCATATTGGTAATGAACTAATTTATCAATCAACTTAGGTACAGATATAGAATGACTAGTAGTTCACAAGAGAATTAAAACTATCCACCCTATAAGTTGGATTATGAAGTTACAGAAGTGATTACTCATTTAGCTAGATGTAATTTATTATATAAGGAGCATTGCTTTGTACTTTTTAATATGCATATGCAGTATTGTTCATATATTAATATATTTAACTATTATTGTTATTGTTACTATTTCTAGTGTTGCATTTTTTTCTTATTTAAAGCAGCCAAGTCAAATGGTACTTTACATTTTATCTCTATTCTGTTATAGATATAATGTAATATTAATGTGAAGTTGGCACATTGTAAAATGACTCTCAGGGACTGAAATTTTTTGAATCTGAAAACAAATGTATCCTCATTCTATCAGCTTCAATAATCTCTCCCATAAGATCATTAAACATGGCAACAACAATACTATATGATGGTCAATTCTGATGGACGTGGCTCTCTTCAACAATGAAATGTTTCAAACCAGTTCCAATTGTTCAGTGAAGAAAGCCATATACACCCAGAGAGAGGGATGTGAAATGTGGACCACAACATAACATTTTCATGCTCTCAATTGATGTTTGCTTGCATTGTGTTTCCTTTATCTGATTTTTCTTTCTTGTAGATACGGTTTTTCTTGCACAACAATGATAAGTGTGGAAATATGTATATATATATATATATATATATTCGATTTGTCAAGTATTTTAACATAATTAACAT
>JAJPUD010001190.1:119943-186032 GCA_023553655.1 Myrmecobius fasciatus | reverse complement strand
CTCCCATAGAAATTACAGAAACTGTTACTATATCTTTAAAAGTTAATGAAATCTTATCATGATCATTTAATTGTCATTCTTTAGGACACTGAAGGTTTAATTGTTATGGTGAAATTATTAACTATTGTGGCTGAAGAGGACAGAAAAAAAAGGGACAAAGATGACACCTGAAAGTTGTATTTAAATTTTATCTTGTGAAGAAACAGGAAGAAAATCCTTGAGAGGCATCTTTAACTGGTAACCTGAGAGAAATGAATGATGGGAGTATGATTCTGGAAAAGAGAAATTAGTAGTTGTAGTGCTAGTTTAAGATGATTTTTCCTGTGATCTTTCCTATAACTGATATACTATAAATAATTATGTGTCTTTGTTGTACTGGATAGAGAGCCAGACCTGGAGTCAGGAAGATTCATTTTTTTGAATTCAAATCTGACCTCAAACACTTACTAACTGTGTGACCCTGGGCAAGTCCCTTACCCCGTTTGCCTTAATTTCCTCATCTGTAAAATGAGCTGAAGAAGGATTTGGCAAACCATTCTAAGATCTAGGATCTAGGATCAAGAAAATCCCAAATGTGATCACTAAGAGTCGGATATGACTGAAACAACTGAACAACACAATAACACAGTAAAATAGTGTAGCCAATGCCTTTAAGTGTATTTAAACTAAGAGATTAGGAGATTGCTAAAGGGAGAGAAACAAGTGCTTATGGGGGAAAAAAAGCTTTCTCCATCTCGTTAAATAAATGATCTTAATAAACTTCAGCAGTAATAAACACTATTTATTACTATTATATTATTACTCTATTATTATAAGTAACAAACCTAATAACCTTCACAAAGCTAATCATTTGCTTAATGAAAATGATGCAATTTTTAATAATTAATATGGAGGTGTAAAAACAGATTACTTTAGAACCCAAGATCAGAATAAATTCAGAAAATGAGTTAGTAACCAGTAGAGAGATTAATCAATTTACCTAGGTTACATGGGGCAAATGATGACACTAATCCCTACTATATCCTTAACAAGGACAGCCTGTTGTCTATGTGGAGCTTTATCCATCATAGAGCAGGAGAAGATCGTACTAAAATTGATACTTACTCAAGATCTGGCTTTGCATTTGTAAACCACCAAGTCACATCAGGATGACTAGTGGAATCTAACAGACTGATGAATGTTCTATCTTAAAAATTAAAGCTCCATAACTTCCTTGAATACTTGATGAGTTCAAATTGCATTTTCCATCTTTGTTTTCTTTTATGCTTATTAATGTTTACTTATATATTACAACAAGGGCTTTGATCTTAGAATCCAAATGGGGTAGTTATACTAAAGTGGCATGCCACTTTGCTGCTAAGAAAGTTTAAATATGGATGGGCTTTGAAGCATAGGATCAAAAGGGATTACCACATATAATATCATCCTCCAGTAACTGGCATTATGAATTGCTAGAATTGACTATTTAAAATTCTAATGAAATTACTTTAAGGAAATTACAAGACTGAAGAGATGGTACTACACATATTAAGGTTTGTGCCTTTAATTAGTGAATACTGATATGATTGTGTCTCCTTTGGTTGGGATCATAGACATTTATAAAAAGTAAGAGAAGGGCCCAATAGAAATGCTCCCTAGAGTATACTTGCAAGAGTAGCCAACATCTTGGTGCACTCACTCTCTCTTTATTTATACACACACACATACACACACATACACACACGTATACATATATATAATATAACATATATGTTTTATTATAATATTAACACAACATACTACATATAGCATATGTTATGTATATATTATAAACATGCACATAATATATCTCATATATATTATATAGCATGCATGTAATATAATAATGTATTATATGGCATAACATACAGTATACGGTATATTATAATATATATTATATGTGTATATATATACACATATGTATGTAAATATATATATATATATATATATATACACATATATATGTAAAGAAATGCAGGTCTTAGAATCAAGGGGTAAAGAATAGAGGATAAATATCTTACCCAGGCATTAATGATTCAGAAAATATTTTTAAAATTTTTATTCCCATTGCCATTCCTACTAGAATTGCCTAGACTATCTCACTCTATAGTTTATTGTGACTGTCCAACTACAGGGCTTCTCAATAAAATTTTTCTGTCATATGTACTAGAATTTCACTTTGACTACACAATGTTCATTCTATCCTATCCTCTGGAAGCAAAAAAAAAAAGAGGTTGAAAATACACCTCAAAGTGTAGGACCTCAAGATAGAGGCTGTAAGGGGAAAAAACAATTGCATGAGAGGAACGTTTTGGCAGTAAGGGTAACCAACTGGCGGACATTATCCTCTTATTATACCCAATCTTATTGATATGGAATAAAATCTTATTTAAAAAAAAAACCCACATCCAAATAACAGTAATAATGATGAAGGTGGAAGAAAAAGTGGGTGACATTTAGAGGAACAAAGCCATAGAAGACAGAAGTTGTGGCAGAGAACAAAGAAAATACTTTGTGGATACCTAAACCAGTAAACACAGAGGCCATCTAAAACCACTGGGATTTGATAAAGAAGAGAAATTTTGATATCATTTAATGACCTGCTTTCCTTAATGTTTAATTTCTGATGTCTGGGAATAAATTCTTTGTAATAGATTTAGTTACTGTGCTAAGATCCTTTCGCATTATGAATTAACTTTGTTTCTAAATTTAAATGGGAAGCAATTTGTCTGTTGTCTTAATTTTGATGAATATTCAACACAAAATTTTGTCTACAATGGATACGTGATTTCCACTGTTATAACTTCAACCAATTGAAGTTCATTTCCTAATTAATTTCCTACTTTTCTTTCCTACTTGGACCTTCCAAAATCAATCCTGTTTGTGCCCATTGGCACAGCCAGGCTCAAAAATACCTAATATCTGGTCCTGGGTCATTTCCCACACTGGGAACTGCTTGTGGTATTTGGGAGAATGCTATTTGTTGTTGATAGAGATGATAAAGAGTAAATCGTCACTATACAAAGCGTTACTTTAAATTCCATGAGGATTGTGGTTTAGAAACCCATGGGAAGGGGCAGTTACGTGGCGCAGTGGATAGAGTACCAGCCCTGAAGTCAGGAGGACCTGAGTTCAAATCTGGTCTCAGACACTTAATATTCCCTAGCTGTGTGACCCTGGGCAAATCACTTAACCTCAATTGCCTCAGCAAAAAAAAAAAAAAAGAAAGAAAGAAAAGAAACCAATGGGATACCTGAAGTTAACTCATTTGAGACTCTGTATAACTTTGGTAATAAAGTGAATAGTGGTTTTTAAAAAGTCTTTGATATCTCCTATTCTCCTACTTATCTTGAGAATTAATTGCTTGATGTCCTTAAAATTGTATTGCTTTCAATTTGAAGATTTTTTTTATATAGTTAATCTAGTCCAAGAACATTTTTCAACTTTATTTTCTTTCTTACTATATCTTTTTCCTCCTGCAGTACAGCAAGGACCTTGAAGCGATAGACCAAATGGCTCAACTGTTATAGAGGGAAAAAAGAGTTTGTTATTATAATTTTAATCACTAGGTGTCCTGTAGAGCAGTTAGTTGAACTCTCGCTCCCTTTAATCCCTTTCAAGTAGGCGTCCTTTTCCATAAGACAAACAGCTCTATTACCCTCCTTTTTCTTCCCTCAGGCTAGAATTTTACCTAAGTTTGACCTGGCTGCTAATTTTTTAAGCTTGAGGTAAAATAGCCCAGAATTCTATACCTATCCTTTTTGCAGCCATTCAAAGAGCTTAAAAATATGGGTGATCAGTAAACAACAACAAAAGCCCATCCCTGACCCACACCTAACACCACAAACCAAGATAAGATCTAAATGGGTTCATGATCTAGATATAAAGAGTGATATTATAAGCAAATTAGAGGAACATAGGATAGTTTACCTCTCAGACCTATGGAAAAAGAATAAATTTATATCCAAAGAAGAACTGGAACTCTTAACTGAACATCAGATAGATAATTTTGACTATATTAAGTTAAAAAGTTTTTGTACAAATAAAACTAATGAAGACAAGATTAGGAGGGAAGCAATAAATTGGGAAATCATCTTTACATTTAAGGGTTCTGATAAAGGTCTCATCTCTAAAATATATAGAGAATTGTCTCATATTTATAAGAATTCAAGCCACTCTCCAATTGATGAATGGTCAAAGGATTTGAACAGACCATTTTCAGATGATGAAATTAAAACTATTTCTAGTCATATGAAAAGGTGCTCCAAATCACTATTGATCAGAGAAATGCAAATTAAGACAACTCTGAGGTACCACTACATACCTGTCGAATTGGCTAAAATGACAGGAAATGATAATGATGAATGTTGGAGGGGATGTGGGAAAACTGGGACACTGATACATTGTTAGTAGAACTGTGAACAGATCCAATTGTTCTGGAAAGCAATTTGGAATTATGCTCAAAGAGTTATCAAACTGTGCATAACCTTTGACCCAGCAGCATTGCTATTGGGCTTATATCCCAAAGAGATCTTAAAGGAAGGAAAGGGCCCCACATGTGCAAGAATGTTTGTGGCAGCCCTTTTTGTAGTGGCTAGAAACTGGAAGTTGAGTGGTTGCCCCTCATTTGGAGAATGACTGAATAAATTATGGTATATGAATATTATGGAATATTATTGTTCTATAAGAAACGACCAGCAGGATGATTTCAGAGAGGCCTGGAGAGACTTGCATGAACTGATGCTGAGTGAAATGAGTAGAACCAGGAGATCATTATACACGGCAACAACAATACTATATGATGATCAATTCTGATGGACATGGCTCTCTTCAACAATGAAATGTTTCAAACCAGTTCCAATTGTTGAGTAAAGAAAGCTATATACACCCAGAGAGAGGGATATGAAATGTGGACCACAACATAACAATTTCATGCTCTCTATTGATGTTTGCTTGCATTATGTTTCCCTTCTCAGATTTTTTTTTCTTGTAGATCCGACTTTGCTTGCACCGCAAGATAACTATAAAAATAAGTATACACATATCCGATTTGTCTAGTATTTTAACATAATTAGCATATAGTAGACTTCCTGCCATCTAGGGGTGGGGTGGGGACTGGGGGAAAATTTGTAACAGAAAGCTTTGTAAGAGTCAGTGTTGAAAAATTACCCATATATATATTTTGCAAATAAAAAAGATTTAATTAAAAAAAAGCCCCCCATGGGTTTTTTTTTTTAATAAGGCAGGATTTTGACTCCTGACCTAATTTTTTTAAAAATTTCTGTGTATTCCAACTAGATATTGGATTTCTTCATCTTTCTCTTTTCTGAGGTATATAAAATGCAATTCAAGCAACCATGATCTATCATGAATCTTTACATTAAGCAAAAGATCAAAAGAAAAAAAAAAGAAAGAGCTTGACAACCGAGACAAAAGAAATGAAAATACTTATTAACAAACAGGCATGGAGAGAGGAATTTAGGAAGAGTTTAAAAGAAAACAAAACAAAAAAAACCCAGCCTTTTGGACCTTCTTTTGTGCTATTATCTTCCATCTCTTATAGCAAATAATAAAAAAGAGGAAAAATAAGTTGTTCAGCAAAATTAATTCACATATCTGTTAAGTCCAATAGGTTATACCCTTTCCTAAACTCTCAGCCACCCAACTCTACAAAGAAAGAAGAAATGAATTTTTTATACTTCTTATTTAGCCTAATGAAAATAATTTAGCATATTATCTGGCTAGTAGATGCTTTAAAAAATGTTTATTAGTCAATAAACTGATTAACTTGGAGCTGAACTTGTATTATAATTACATAAGTTTTGTTGTTCTTTTCATTTACATTGTTGTAGCCATTGTATATTATTTTCCTGGTTTTCCTTACTTCATTTGGCATCAGTTCATATAAATACTCCCATGCTTTCTTGAATTCTTCATATTCAAAATATCTTATATAGTCCATTCCATTCCATTCCATAAACATGGCCTGTTTATTTATATATTTATTGTCTCTTTATAGTCAGGCTTTCTGTCTGAGTTGTGTTGTTTCAATTCCATTCATCTGAATGACCTCTTGAAGACTTCATGTTCCTTTCTTAATATTTAAAGATATGATCAAATTCCATTACCTTGTTTAAATATCATGATAGTCAAAATAAATAAATATCATGATAGTTCCAATCTCTTTCAGTGCTAAAAAAGGAAAGCTTATTTCTCTGAACTACAAATCTTTGAATTTCATTCAAGTCTCAAAATCCTGTAATATAATTTTTATAAATCTCTTCTATATTTTGACTGTTAGTAATCCTTTGTTCAAGATTATACATAAGTACAATGGGGAAGAGCCAGTCTAGATGGATCTGTCTGTTGGACAGTTCCATCAAAATATCTCATAGACCTTTAAAATTCAAAATGACTAAAATAGAACTCATCTTTGTTCTTAATCCATACCCTCCTCCTCACAACCACAATTGAAAATTGGCTGCATTTACTAATCATGATTATCATTTTTTTCAATTCCACCCACCAATTACACAAAGGTTTCAATTATTCTTGAAAACTAACTTTTATATTTTATATTTTTGACACACAAATCATTTTTGGCAACAAAATCTCATAATGATAGAAACGTTTCCAAACACCATATCTCTACCACTATATCTCTACAAACAGTACTCCAAACCATCTTCAAACACCATGTCTCTCCAAACATATCTATAACATAAAATTATTTTTAAAAAGTTACTTTCTTACTGTTAAGATGTCATCTTCATATTATAGGCAAAGTATATAGGAAACAAATGCTTATCCACAACATAAAAGGTCATTCCTCAATGGATAAGTGGTTAAAGAACATGAAAATAGAGTTTTCAAAAGAATTCTAAACTACCAAAAACTATTTGAAAGACTGCAAATCAAAACAAGTCTAGAGTTTCACCTTGTAGACGGAAAATTAGAAAGTTAACAAAAGATGGAAATAGGCAATGTTGAAAGGATTATGGAAAGCTATGTTCACTAATACATTGTTAGTAGAACTGCAAAAGATTTAATCATTCTGGAAAGGTATTTAGAACTGTGCTATGACAATGGCTAAATGTCCATAACCTTAAATCTCACTGAAAGGCATGTATTTCACAAAGTCAAAGATAGAATTTAAAGCCCTAATATATACCAAAATATTTTAGTGATACTTGCTATATAGTAGCAAATTGGAAACAATGTAAATATCCATTATTTGGAGGATAAATAAACAGGCCATGTTTATGGAATGGAATGGAATGGACTATATAAGATATTTTGAATATGAAGAATTCAAGAAAACATGGGTATATTTATATGAACTGATGCCAAATGAAGTCAGGAAAACCAGGAAAATAATATACAATGGCTACAACAATGTAAATGAAAAGAACAACAAAACTTATGTAATTATAATGCAAGTTCATCTCCAAGTTAATCAGTTTATTGGCTAATAAACATTTTTAAAGCATCTACTAGCCAGACAATATGCTAAATTATTTGCATTAGACTAAATAAGAAGTATAAAAATTCATTTCTTCTTTCTTTGTAGAGTTGGGTGGCTGAGGGTTTAGGAAATGGTATAACCTATTGGACTTGACAGATATGTGGGTTAATTTTGCTGAACAACTCATTTTTCCTCTTTTTTATTATTTGCTATAAGAGATGGATCTCTGGTTGAGGTAGAAGATATATTGAGAAATGAAGGTGATGTAAAAAAGAAAAGATATTTTTAAATTTATCACTTTTATCTCAAAATCTTTGCATAATTGGTGGATGGAATTGAAAAATTATCAAGACAGTAAATGTGTGTGTGTGTTTGTGTGTGTGTGTGTGCTTGAGAACATAAGTAGCACATTATTGAGACATTTGTTTATACATTCAGAATATTTCAATTTTTTTGTCAAATAAAATGCATACCTTCAAATTTATGACTTTAAAGCACTTTTCCTAGAGTTAACCAGAAAACGTTTTTATGGAGAAAATGTCCTGGGTCCTTCTTGGTTGTCTTCTCCACCTGAACTTCCACCACTGCTGCTAGGGCCACTGTTGCTTCTCCTGCTAGCCTCTCCATGCCCCTTCCAGCTCTACCATTTTGGGGGCCAAGAGACTATACATTGTACCCACATAGTCCTACAGGAACTGCCCCTTGACCTGCCAGCCAAAGTGCACAACCTCAGTATTGTAGGCTCCACCTCTTTCTTCACTACGGAGGAGCTGCCCATGGTAGGGGCAATAGCAGTGGCAGTAGAGACTGGCCAACCTCACACCCCTATTGTTCAACCAAGACAACCAAGTTCAATAAGTGCTGAAGAAGTGTCAAGTGCTGAAGCATTCTTTTATTGTCAAAATGTGCCAAATACCAAATTTGATGAGTTTTGAAGCAGACGAGTACTGAGATACCACTATACTTGAATCTAAAACTCTGCAAAATTTTTTCAGTGTACTACATATCCCATATCTTTTTTTGTTTGTTTATTTTTGCAAATATGCATATATATATATATATATATATATATACACATATATATATCTTGTTCTTCCTGTGGCTTATTTGATTGATTCAGATAATCAGCTAAGTTTATAGATGCTGAAATCAAATAGGTGAAACTTTCAAAACACACAATTGAATCTGTAGTTTCAATGACTTGGCATTTCCCTCAGAGATCTATCAGTTAAGTATTTGGGCAGCTAGATATTGAAGTGGATGGAAGGCAAGACTTGTAGTCAGGAGTCCAGATGTAGCTTCAGATATTTAGCTATGTGATCCTGGCAAATCACTTGACCCTGCTGCAGCCAAGAGGTAATCTGAGACACAGTATTGGTGAATTGGGGAGGGGGGAGGCAAGGAAGGGATTGTTCCAACAGTATAATTGTAGCTTATTCAGGTACTTTGGTTATGGTTAGGTAATAGCCTCCTAGCTATAACTCAGTAAGATGGAGGTGGAGGGTGGGGGTGAAGGATGGGAATAGATGAGTGTTAGACAAAAATAGGTGAAGGAAATGGTAGGATTATGTTAAAGATTAGCCTTTCCAGTTGTCATCCCAAAGTGGATAGAATGAAACCTATTTTCTCACCTTTCAATTAGTTATTCCCACAACCCCTTCAATTATCCCATGGTCCCTTGGGGTTACACAGCCTCTGTTTTGGAGATCATTGCTATAGCCTGGAGAATATGTCATATTTACTTTTTATTCCTTCCCTAATTCCACTCCCCCCAACACACAGGACCTAGTACAGGTTTGGGCACATAGTTGGCACTCAAACATTTGAATTGAAATGAAAGGTTTTCATAAAACATTTCACAAGGCAAAACTGGTTCCTGGAAGATTAAAGACTGCATTTATTTCTCAACGTGTGTGTGTGTGTGTGTGTGTGTGTGTGTGTGTGTGTGTGTGTGTGTGAGAGAGAGAGAGAGAGAGAAAACACTTCAAATACCCCCATAGATGATCTATTCCTCCTATTTATATAATATTTTAAAATGTAAAATGTAGCAAAATGAAATAATTCTACCACATTTAGGCTTTTCTTCTTTCTACAGGCCTAAAAATTATAAATAAGATAGTAGCAAATTATTTTGAACTTGAAATTATATACAAATCATACAAAAAAGAATTCTTTGGCATTTGCTGAAACAAATAGTAGACCCTTCAAAACGATGATTATTTAAAAAAAAAACAATTCAATAATACTTGTGTGGTGGATTTTATAGTTTAGCAGTATATTCTACCTACTTTAATAGTATACACTTCCCTTCTCTCAAGTTCCATGACTGTATTTGTGAGGGAATTCTCATCACTAATATAGATCACATCAGGAGATAATTTAATGATTTGCTATAATCAAAAAAATCATTCCCTGTGATAAATCTTCATATTATGGTAAGGTTGTTTTTGTTTTGGTTTGGTTTTTTCCTGAATTTAAGTTGGAAGACAGACCTCATGACAATTATCTAGCTGAGAGTCTACAGCCAGTAGGCTGTATCAGTAGGACTTCCCAGAGTTCACAATCCATTGTGAAAACGTTGAAAAATCCATGGTGTGATGAGGCATTAGAATATATCTTTAAGGAAGGCTCTTACATGATATATTAATATAGACAAGTAGTGATTGGCAAAGAGGAAAAGCCACATAACAGATGTTTCTAGTTCTTCCCAGAAGTTGATTGGGATTAATTAGTTCAGAGATGCAATGGGTAATATAGGAAATCATACATCTTCCAGCATCTCTGAACCTCCTCTTTTTTTTTCTTAAGAATCTTACACTTCACTCTTCAAGCTTTTCCCAATTCTGGATTCTTTCCTTTTTTCCTCATTGTATTCAAGACCAACAGTTGGTACCTTTTTTTCCAAATACTTCTGCTATTACTAGTCCCTGAAGCAACTGAGGAGGAGAATGAGAGGGAAACATGATGGATAAAGTGATTTCTCTAGAGTTTTTTGATAAGAGTTTTTTCCCCCCAATTATTCCCTCTACTGTTATTAATCACATGACCACAAAATAGTCAACTGCCTACAACCTATTAGTGAAATTAGTCAAGAAAGAACAGAGTTCTTAAATTTAAGGTTGGACTGGGTCCCAAATCAAGGTTTTTCTAATTTTCATACTCATTTTTGATAGTCATATTCACTTCTCTTTTTCATACCTCTAAATCATTATGGAATTGGACCTCACATTTCTGCTACCATGTGGAATCAGGTTAGTTCTAGGTGGTGAGAGAGATTTGTGTAAATCAAGAGGAGTCAAATATAAAGCCTGAAGGTAGCATTGCAAGATGCATTGGAATCGGATGAAAATGTATTTGGGAAATATTAAATAAAACAGGTAAAAAATACAATAGAACATAATGTTAATATGCTCCTAAGTTAATATGTGGCTTGCAGAGATCATTATGAATGATTTCTATTTGAGTTAGATACCACAGGACCAAGCAGTTATAGGCTAAGCAACTTCTAGTAAGGAGCATGAAAGTAATGTGGATGATACAGTAAGTAAAGTAATGGTCTTGGAGTCAGGAACCTCTCAATTCAAATCCACCTCAGCCATTTACTAGCAGTTTCACCTCCCCATCTCCCCACAACCAGGCAAGCCACTTAATCTTTTAGCCACAATTTCCTTATCTGTAAAATAAATAATAGCACCTACTTCATAGGATTGTTTTGAAGATCAAATAAAAACAATATATATCATCCTTTGCAAACTTGAAAGCACCAAGCAATGCTAATTGTTATTACTGTTATTATTATCATCATACTGAAACTGTCAGAAAAACCAATGCATGTGTACATTAAATATCCTCTGAGGAAACCACTTGCTGGGTAAATGGTGCTTCTTAGTGACTACATTATATATTATATCTCCTGGCTAATTAATTGATATGCTTTTCTGTAATTTACAGAAATCAAGAAAATAAGGTAGTTGTGGGTTGCTATCAAGACTGAGAATCAGGGATACTCATACTGAGGTACAATTAGCCCTAGAAACTAGCTCATACCACCTGTCATAAAAACAATAACTAATAATAGTTATTATTAATATGGCACTTTAAAGTTGGCAAAATATTTTATTTTCTCATTTTATCCTCACAGCAACCCTGGGGAATGGGAGGCTATTACTATATTCATTTTGCAGATGAAGAGATTGAAATGGACACCAGTTAAGTGATTTCTCTAGGTCATGCAATTAGCATCTGAGGTTGCCCTTATTCTAAACCCAGTGCTCTATCCACTGTGCCACCCATCTGTTCTATGTGTTATATATAGTAATGCACATTATGTATTGTGTATATTTTTAAAATATTTAATGTTTATATATTGTGTGACTTTTTTGACAGAATCCCTGAATTCAACATGATTTTATTCAGCAAAAAGGCTGTTTGCATTATCTTAATTCTATCTTAACTCACCAATATTTCATTGTCCTCCAAACATACTATCTTCATTCCTGATTCTGATCCCTTTGCTCAAAATCTGTCTTCTACCTTCTCACTTTTATCCAAATTCTACCTGTTTTTCACTATTATCTCAAGTCTCTGGTACATCAGTTTCCCTTCCTGTTTCCTGACTCAGTTTCACTTCCTGATTCTTATGAGCTGGGAACTTGTTATGCATAGGGTGTGGGATTCTGTCAAATCTGTGTGGTTTGTAATCCTGTCTTCAAAATATTTCAGAATTTTCTTCAGACTCTGGAACTAGTTGTAAAGGTGGAGAAGCAATTTGAATTTCCTTGAGAGATGCTAAACTCTAAAGTTGTTGCTTTGCTTCTTTTGCTGTAAGGGACCCAGGCCACCCAAATGCTATTTCAGTTAGATCAGAGATTCTTGAACATGATTAGATATCAGAGTTTGAACTTATTTGGGAGGGGCAATGACTTTTTTTTTTTTCAAATCAGTTGGTTTCCTTTGTAATCCTCTGAATTTTATTTTGCTTACTTGAAAACATTCTGAAAAAAGGTTAATAGTCTTCAAGAGACTGCCAAAGAGGTCCATAACCAAAAAAAAGTTAAGAACCTCTAAAGTAAATATTGTCATCCAAAAAGACAGAAACAGACTTTGTTGGATGCTGCTTCTACAGAGAAATAGAAGACAAAAATACCCAGCAATCTCAGAACTCCAGGGAATTATTTGACTGTTTCTTAAGAAATGTTTTGTGACTATGTAAGTAAGGGCCTTTCTTGGAAGTTGAGGAGGTAGACTTTCATAGGATTATAGTATTTAGAGGGAAAGATCACTAATCCTAATCTTATAGCAGAAATCTACCTTGTCCTCTTTCTTCATAGGCACAAGTCTTATAATCAATCAATCTAGCAAGGGAAGGGGCCTTAGAAATCTCTTTTTACCTAGAACAAAGTCAAGCTCACAAAACAATGTTTCTGACTCTGTCTCTGTCAGTATGTAGCTGTGTGACTTTTAGTAAATCACAATTCACCAATTTGGACCAGTTTCCTCATTTGTATAACTGGGGTGAGGAGGTGGGAGTGGAAGTGGTGAATGGGGTATTTATATCTCATTTACCTTTCAGCTCTAAGATTGTTAAATTTTTACTTTCTCTAAGATACTTCTTCAACCCTAATTTCCCTCCTATTGAGCTTAATAGTACTAATTGTCTACACTATTTCATTATGTACATATAGTACTGCTTTATATTAATTGTTTCTTGTGGGCCAAGGATTAAATCTTAAACTTCTTTTGTATATTTCTCAGTTCCTGGCACAGTGCAAAAGCAGAATATTCATTTCACTTAATAAATGCTGTACTTGTTCAATGAATGAATGCACTCTTACCAAATGTATTTCTTATTTAAACAGAATCCTCCATTTTAAAGAATTGTACAGCAACTTTAGTGCCACTCCTTAAATTCTATTACATTTAAAAATAATTTCATTACATACTTTTATGCCCATTTTATTCTCTTTGTATCACTTCTTTTCTGCTAATGTTTAAGAAAACAAAGGAACGATGACCTTGCAGGATAAAAAGCCAATGAACTTAGTAATATGTTCCATAGAAAATTAAAATGAATCCTTAGATCATAAATATCTTCTTATTCTCAAAACGATAGCTAAATATATTTAAACCCATCTCAAATACTGTTGATATCTATAAAATAAACGATTTTGTTCCTGGCAATAATTATAGATTTAAAAACCAAGAAAGTATTTGAGAGGTTCATATAAAACCATGAGATATGCTTTGTGCTCGATTTAGAGAAGGAAGTCATTATATTAGGCATCCTAACCACCTGTTAGGGTATCTGCTCCAGGTGCATCTCCTTTGCATTACACATTGCCTGTATAACACGGAACTTTCAGCTTGTCAATTCTTTCTGAAAAAAAAAAAAAAAGCAATAACCTTGCAATATAATTTTAGTTGTGAAAAATTTAAACATAACTGGCCTTTAACATTACATATTGTCTGGGACAGAAAACGATCTGTATTGTGAAATAAAACGTGGAACCACACATAGACAATCCCAAGTCTGGTTCTCTTTATTGAACATCCCACAACTAAAACAAAGGAGTTAACAGTATAGATTTCCCTCTCTCTTGTAATCGCCTCCTTTTCTGTTATTCAGATGATGGGTGCAGCTGTTTTATTGATCTCCCAGATCCGACTCATCCAGCTGGGTGAGGCAGGGAGAGGAGAAAACGTAGTTCTACTTTAATGTGCTTCAGTCTCATTTCTAATTCTCCCTTTGAAATTCTTGCTTAAAATTTTACTAGCGTGCCACACACCCGTAGGTGTCAACTGGGGGGGGGGAGGGGCCGTGGCCAGGGAACATTATCAATCACCTTTCCTGTTCCCTACTTCGTTCCCTAATTTTCTCCAGTGGAAAATCATTAGGTCTGGACTCTTAGAAGCCTGATTCTTTCCTGAGGTAACACACGTGTACTTATATAAGTAGGCACTTTAAAGCTATCTCCTTAAGACTTTTAGGACATGCCACGTGGGTATATCATATAGACATACACATACACATGTCTGTCCACCTATCCATCCTCGCCCATCCCCCCTCTCCCGCCCTCCCCTGGGATGCCCGGCATCCCCCACCCCAGGCGCGGTCGGGGCAGTGGGGAAAAGGAAGCGGAGCCCGGCTCAGCCGCTTTCGGCAGAGCCGCTAACGCTCCTCCTCCTCCTCCTCCTCCTCGACCCCCCTCGCGTCTCGGCGGCCTCGTCCTTGTGTGCCCCGTGTGCCTGGCTGCGCTGCGCCGCTCCGCGGTCGCCCGCCCGCCTCTGTGCTGCCGCGTTGCCTGTTTAAGCGCGGTGCCGCTCTCGACCGGGGGCGGCGGTAGCGAGGCCACCACAGCCGCTCTCCAGTCCCCTTTTCCCTCCATGGTTTCGCTTCGCTCTTGTGAGTAACTCGGGCTTTGGGGCTCCGCTCGCGCGTTCCTTCGGGGGGGAAGAGAAGCCGGCAGGGCCCTCCCTCCCTCCCTCAAGGACTCGCCTTTGGACAGTTCATTCTCCGGAGGACCGAGCCCCTCCTCTCCCCCCTCCTGCCCCCGGAAAGTTAGTTTGAAGAGGGGGGGGCCGAAAAACGTAGACATGAAGAGGAGGATCCACCTGGAGCTGAGGAACCGGACCCCGTCAGATGTAAGCGGTGCCCCCGCCCCCGCCGGAATCCCCCCTTTGCGCCCACCCTCAGGACCTGCATGTAATGGGGACCACATGGGGGAGGGCCGCCGGGCTGGGGGGAAGGCGCCGTGGACCCCGGCCGGAGCGAGGCGCGGAGGGCGTTTCGCCCTCCTCTCCCTCCCGGCCGCCGGGTGCAGGTTCGCCCGGCGGTCCGCTCGGGCTGGGGATCCCAGGAGCGATTAACTCTTTCGGCGCTGCCTGGGCCCCGCCGTCCGCCAGTCCGCCCAGAGCCGGAGCCCTCGGGGGAGCGGGAGTAGGATGGGGAACAAACTTTTATCCTCCCTCCTCGCTGGCATGTTCCCGGCCGGCAGGGGTGCGAGTGCCGGGCCCGGGCCGCGCTGGGTTGGGCTGGGGGAATTGTGTAACGCTGGGAGCCATGTTGGTCGCCTCTCTCCAGGATGCGAGGAGCGGAAAGCTCCGACTCGCCCCTGGGGCTCTTGGGGTGGGGGGGCGGTCGGAGAAGCCCTGGATGGGGCGTGCTACGGTGGGGAGGGGGCTAAGGCGAGTTTTGAGCCTGAGCCAGGAGGGCGAGGGTAACTACCCCCACCCCCACCCCATACACACACCCCATTAACCCGCTGCCTTGGAGGCGGCGGGGACCGAACCACCAGTGCTGAGGGAGGGAGGAAGGCGGGGACGGGAGAGGGGGAGGGGAAACCCCTCCTCCATCCCACTGGGAGGGGGGTACGGGGGGGGGAGGGTGCGGCCCCGGGGGGAGGGGAGAGGCGCGCGAGAGCCGCCTCTCTGGGGCCAAGTTTTTAAAAAGGGGGCTCGGTTCCCGCCATTTTTCAAGAGCTAAAAATAAAACTTTTTTTTTCTTCTCCTTTCCTCTCCCCGTTTCTCCGCCCCCCTCCTTAGTTATGTTTGAGGAGTGGAGGGGAGGCTGGTGGGACACAGGAGGAGGCGGAGGGAAGACTTATCACTCACGGCGAGCCCCCGCTCCCTCCCCCGGGGGCTCGACCCCCACCGCGCGGGCGGCGGCCGGGGCTTTCTCGGTCTTAGGTGCGCCATAGCGCGACGTCGCCATGTTGTTCGCTTCCCGTCTCCCTCCGCGGAGGCGACTCCGCTGGGGAGCCAGCCGCCGCCCGCGCATCCTCGAGGCTCTGCTAGCTTCCCCACCCTGCCCTGGGCCCTGTTCCCTTCGGTCGCTTCGTGGACGGTGCAGCCCAGCAGCGTTAGAAGCTTTAGTTAGAAGCGGGGGCAGCGTTTGGTCCTCTGCCCTCCGCCGGAGCTCTGCCTTTGCAGCTGGTGGGACCTCGCGCTGCTGCGGTCGGACTCTGCCTCCCCGTCCCGTCCCCCCCCTCATTTCTTAAAAGGGCGATGTTGACTCCACGAGTTTCCCTGGGTGGATCGTCCAGAGGATCCGAGGGGCTTGGGGTTCCATGGGGAGGGGAGATGCCATTCTTCTCTGGGAAAGGCAAAGGGGCACGTGGTTGCCCTTTCACCGAACTTCCAGAGGACCCTGGGCCTATCTGAGGTTGGGGGGTAGGGGGCCTGTGGTGTTGCCCTGCTTGGAAAGGGATGGGGTGTTTCCCTGCTTTAATTGTGGACGGTGAAGCGTGATCCTCACTTGCTGTCCCCCGCCCCCATCATAAAAGGACCGTCCTCTGTGCCGTCCTCTCTCCGTTCTCCTCCCCTTTATCCCCTCCTTCCATCTCCTCCACTCGTCCCTCTGTCCTCCATCCCGACCTCTCTGGGTCTTATTAGCCCCCTCCCTTTTCATCCTTCACCCTTCCATCTCTTCCAAGGTCTCTCCCTTGCCTAGCCCAGAACGGGCCACGAGGTTGAACCCCCTACCTTGAGCTGAATCCAGTTCTTGGTTGTGGTGACTTTATAAAAGCTGATTTACAACTTGGGGACCGGGGTGAAATGATAATGGATGAGGGAAGATCTCCAAGCTAGTGAAGTTGTCAAATAATATATTCTGGTCTTTTAAAGCAGACAACTCATTTTGTATTCAAATTGTGACCTTGAGTTAAAGGCCTTTAATTAAGGCTTAAATAAGTTTTTTAAAGTTGTTTTTAAAAATTAGTTGACCATCATTTTGTATTAGGAATAATTAGCTTGCTTTTTTTTTTTTTTTTGTCATGGACTCTTGACAATCTGGTGACGCTAATAATATAATAGCAGGAATATAGTGCTTTAAAGTTTGCTTTTACATTATGTCATATGTCGATGTTCCTCCAAGATACTGCATCTCCCCAGTCAGGGCATTTTGATAGGCTCTGCCTATTCCTGTAATGCTCCTCATCTCCCTGACTTCCTTCAAAATCCAGCTAAAAATCCCACCTTCTACAGCCTTTTCTTAGACCTTAATTCTAGTGCCTTGCTTCTATTGATTACATAGAGCAATGTCCAGTATATAGTAGAAGTTTTAAGCAATCCTATTATTGACCAACATGTGTGTGATACCTCTGCATATGTATATATATATCTCATTACATGCATGTATATCTTTTGATTGTTACAACTTAGAATATGGTGTATCTACATTATTATCCTTATATGTGTATTATTATGTATATGTACATTATGGACCCCTCAGAATAATGATTTAAATGCATAAAATAAAATTTTTAGGATTACAAAGGAAACCAGTTAAGAAATTCTTATATAGACCATTAAAGAACTTCATTGCCATTTCATATGCCATCATTTACACAATTAAGTCATTACTTAGGACTTACTTTAAGAGTAAACTTTTTAAAATTCTTTTTTTGCCTTCCAAGTTAGGTCCTTAGCCTTTTTGTTTCTTTTTTTTTCCCTCCTGGGGAGGCCTGTGGTCCATTTCTCAGAACAATGATTTAAATGTATAAAATAAAATACATAAAATTACCAAGGAAATCAATGATATTAAATTAGTTACAGTGTATTGAATATTGTTTACATTACAATGTATATATATTTAAAATATGTAACATTTTAATGTGCAAGAATCCTAAATTAAGAATGCCTGACCTCTTAAAGACTTGCAGCTTCATTTCCATATGCCACTAACTGCACAACTTAAAAAATTGGTTAGGTTATTTCTTTTCTCTCCATTTCTCATTGAAAAGTAGAAACTGATGGGACCTAGAGATCTCACAAGACTTAAATAGTTTAAATTTTTCTTCAATAGTTTGGCCAGTAATAAAACCCTAAATGAAGAATTAACTAATTGCCAACTCCAGCTCATTTTCTTTTCATAATGAAAAGTTTACTGACTGTTGTCCAATATAAAAGTGGAACAGTTGGGTGACGGGATCAATCATTAACCTTTGGTCTGGACAATAAGTGAATATTAAATTACTCATATTTGAGTATAGTGTTACATCTACATTACTTGAAAAATGTTATTTGAGGATTTTGCAGTATTTTGTATATGATGTAGGAGGGAACATCTATGAATTAAGGAAAAACATCAGAACTCATGTTCAGATGAGTATTTTCCTTCAAAAGCAACTAACTTAGAAAATAATACAGTTAATTCAGTTCAGGAGGCAGTCAGCCCCATTATTTTATTGTCTTGCCCTTTGTTTTTTTGTTTTTTGTTTTTGTTTTTTGTTTTTGCTTTTTTTGCTGAGGCAATTGGGGTTAAGTGACTTGCCCAGGATCACACAGCCAGGAAGTATCTGAGACCAAATTTGAACTCAGGTCTTCCTGACTTCAGGGCTGGTGCTCTAACCACTGCACCACCTAGCTGCCCCTATGTCTTGCCTTTTGTTTAAAGGATAATCAGACCTGACTGAATAATGTTGGTGGTACCAAAAATGAGGTTGCACTCCAGGCCCCTTTAAAGCCTCCTTCATAAAGGAGAAGCCTGCTGCTGCATGAAGATAGAATGTTACTTCTGGAGTCAGATCTAAATTTGGACTCAATCTCCTACATTACTGGGCATCTAGGTGGCAAAGTTGATAGAGTTCCTGATCAAGTTACTTAATCTAATCCTGTTTGCCTCAGTTTTATCATCTGTAAAATGAGCTGGTTAAGGAAATGGCAAACTTCTCCAGTATCTTTGCCAAGAAAACCTAAATGAGGTCACAGGAGAGTCAGACATGACTGAAAAGTGGCTGAACAACAATTGAACTTAATTTGGCGAGAATTCTTCTTTAGGCCTTAGTTTCCCCTTATGAAAAAGGAGAGGGTTGGACTTGATCTCTGAGGTCTCAGCTCTAAATCTGATCCTATATGCTTCAGCCTCTGGAGCAAAGCCTGTAGATGTATAAAGTGGTTACATTTTGACCAGTAACAACAGAAAAATTGGGATAATTATCTGGATAACTAGATTTCAAAAGTGGCTTTTGCTTTATTTTTTACGATGTAGGAGCTACTTTCTATATCTATTCTATATCTATATTCTATATGAGGCCTTTCCTGATGCCTCATTTCCTTCTATTAATTATTTTTGGTTATTCTTTATATACTTTGTATTCCTTAGATGCATGTTATATCCTTCAGAAGAGCTCCTTGAAGTCAAGGCCTGTTGGTTCCCTCTTTGGTTTCACGGGGCCTCTCCCATTGACAAGTCCATAGCATACGCCTAAAAAAAAAAATCTTCATTGAATTTAATTTATTGAATTCAGGCAGTATCCACTTGTATCCAGTATTCTCCTGTGGTAGAATAAGCTTTAACTTAGGAGCTAAATTTAGGAGCTCTTTATCCAGAGAACCATTGGAAGGACATTACTATCAAAGATAACTTTGAGATGTTGCATATTATCAAGCCCTTAGGCTTGGTATATTTTGTGTAATAAATTTTGTCTAATAAATGTCCACACAATTAAATTGCATATCAGCTATTTATGTAAAGTCTTGTCTTTACCTTTCTAAGTAGGTAGGGCAATAAAACAATTAACTTATTAGGAAGGTTTTGTTAAAGAAGTATGGTTTTTAGCATGTTTAGGAGATGGCCTTGCTAAAGCAGTTTAGGTAATTTTTTTTACTTAAATTTTATTTTATTTTTAATTAATACAAGTTTCCTCTCTCACTCCTCCCTTACCACTGAATGAAAAAGAAAAACAATACAGTCTCAACAAACATGTATAGATAAGTAAAGCAAATTCCTCCATTGGCTCTGTCCAAAAATCTATTTCTCATTTTGCGTTTTGAGTCCAGCATCTCTTTGTCAGGAGAATGGAATTGTGCTTCATTTCTAGTCCTCTAGAATCATGATTTGTCATTGTGGTGATCAAACTAACAAATTCTTAAGTTCAAATTTGGCTTCAGATATTTAATAGCTATGTGACTTGGTAAGTCATTTAACTTTTGTTTGCTTTCATTTTTTCAACTGAAATGGAGGATAATAATAGCACCCACCTCTCAGGGTTGTCATAATGATTAAATGAGATTTTTACATACATACACATATGTATGTATAAATATATTAATTGCTTAGTACAGTACCTAGCACTTGGCATTATAGAAATAGATATTCCCTTTCCTTCCTCTTCCCAATGTCACATACCTTATGAGGAGCAGAAGCAAAGTACTAACTTCTCATTCACTGACTCCATATCCAGCAATTCTTTCAACTAAACCACACTACACTGCTATTCTAGTAAAATTACAAAATCATGAATAAAATGGAATTTAAAAGTGAAAAGGCAATGAATTGAAACAAGCCGCATGAATACCATCTGTTCTTTATAGAAAAAAGTACACTAGATTTGGAATAAGACCTGCCTGCCCCTTACTCAGACCATGGGCAATTCAATTAATCTTTCTGACACTCACTTTATCTATAAAACAAGAGGATAGTGTTAGATGACTCTATGATCACTTCCAACTGTATATCTCTAATCCTAGAAATAAAAACTGAGAATTGTTGTGAAGTATCTATAAATTTTAATTATTCCAAATTATGAAATACTTTTTGATAACAAAAACAATTAAACAGAAAAAAGCCATGCTTCTCACAAGTAAGTGATTTGTGATACTGGGAATAAAATTTATGAGTATTTAAAGTTTTTGTTTTTAATCAGATATATTATTTGTCACTGACTTTTTTGTGGCCCACCTTTTTTTGTGTAGCATTTCAATTATTGACAGTCCGCTATTTGTCATTTTTAATGCTTTTATGGTCATAGACTCATAAATCTAAATCCAGAAGGAACCTCCTCAGACCAGCCACTACAACTCTTATTTTACAGATGAGGAAACTGAGATCCAGGGAACTTAAATGAGTTACAAATGGTTATTTGGTAGTGAGGAGCAAAGGTAGAATTTGAACTTGGCTCCTCTGACTTCTGAGTGAGTATTCTTTTGTTATGTTACAAGGTAGTTACATAAGCTGTTCCTTCTCATTTTTATTGGGCACCTAGGTTTTCTAGTTTCACTTTTATAAAAAATGTTACTATAAACATTGTATAAATTGCTTTGCTCACTTTTGAGGTTACTTTCATAAGCTACATTATGTCCAAATGGAATTATTCAGAATCACAAGATTTTTAAAGTTGCAAGGAACTTCAAAAGCCATCTAATTCAGCTCCTATCCTAAAGGACAATAATGTACTATACTCTACTAGCTTGAAGACAAGGTGTCCCCCACTAAGGGGGGGGGGTGCCATCATCTCCCAGGGCATCCCATTTTACTTCAGGACAGGCTTCCCTGTTAGAAACTTTGGCAGTATCAAGCCTAAAAGCATAACTTCCCCTGGTTCTCGTGCTTTTATCCCTTGAAGCCAGTGGAACAAAACCCGTTTTCTCCCCACATCAGCCCTTTAAATACTTGAAGAACAGGTAAAGTTCGTTTCTTTTTCTCTAAATTAAATATATTTAGTTCTTTCAGTTGATCCTTATGAATGCTACCTGCTATTTGCTAGCTATGTAACCCTGAACAACTTGACCTTGTCAGCCTCAGTTCCCTCATCTATAAAATGATAACAAGTAAGGATCAAATGAGATAATGTATATAAGGGCTTTGCAAGCCATAAATAAATATCACACATGTAGACAATCACATATGTGTATATATCTATCTAGCTATGTCTGTTTCTACACATAAAACATCAGCTATCATTATTATGTGACCCTCACCATTCTTGTTAGCCTTTCTTATATGCTATCCAGATTTAGTGTCTTCTTTAAATTGTGGTAAATATCCAGTCCAGTCCTGAATATTCCATTTATGGTCCTACCAGGGCAGACTACGAAAGGACCATTACCCCCTTCTTCCCTGAAACTAATGCAACTCTTTTGTCTGCCATATCACACTGATTCATATTGGGCTTGTATTTCAGTCCACCAAAACTCTATTTCTTTTCAGATAAACTGCTATATAATTATACCTTCCCCATCTTGAATTGAGTATTAAGGACCTTTACTATATATATATATAGTAAAGGTCCTTAATATATATTAGCAAATTACTCTCCAGAAAGGTTAAACAATTGAAATGCTAACTGGACTATCTACCTGTTTCTCCTAGGAAATTGAAATTGTTTTATAATTTTAATTTTAGCTAGTATGATAGTTATTTTAACTAGCACTTCTGAAAATGTTTGATGAGACCATACATTTTTATGTGATACTGTGTTGTCACTTTCTTGGATCATTTTTATACTTTATATTTTTATATTTTCTTGGTATATTTATCTGTGACATTTTTATCTCTTGTTTGCTGGTACCTTTTCTTTTTTGTCTCTAAGGTATTTAATTACCAATGGATTCTGTATCTAGTTTGATAGTTTAGTGAATTCTTGATAACATTTAATTTTATCAGTACCAATGCAAATAAAAATAGCTATCATTTGTAGAAAAATTTTGGGTTTGTAGAACACTTTACAAATAATATCTCCTTTTATCCTCAACAACCCTGGAAGGTAGATGCTACTATTATCCTCATTTTGTAGACAAGAAAACTGAGGTGGACAGAATAAGTGATTTACTTGCCCAGGGCCATATAACTAGAAAATGTCTGGGGTCATATCAGGTCCAGCACTCTTTTTTTTTTTTTCTTTTTGCTGAGGCAATTAGGGTTAAGTGACTTGCCCAGGGTCACACAGCTAGGGAATGTTAAGTGTCTAAGACCAGATTTGAACTCAGTTCCTCCTGACTTCAGGGCTGGTGCTCTATCTACTGTGCCACCTAGCTGCCCAAGGTCCAGCACTCTTATCTACTGGGCTACCTAACTTCCTTTAAATTCTGTGTTTCTCATCTTCATTCTCTTAAATCCTCATTCATATTCTTAAATGCTACATAAAAGCCTTCCTTTTTTTCTTTGTTTTGTAGCAACTATATTGTTCATTTTTTCATTTTTCTAAGAGGATCAGTGACATAACTGGTGATAGTTTGACTTGTGGATGAATTGGATTTAAATGAGGCAGAGTTGTTACACAAAGTCAGCCTCACTTTCTGCCTGAGTCATCAAAGCCCTGTGGCATACAACTGGCAATGACCTGGGATGCAGTGGATGACCTTGGCATCTCTGATGTCTGACCAACCTCTAAACACTGCCCAGTCCCTTCTTTGACCACTTCTCATCTGCTCATTCCAGTGGGGGAAGTCTTCACATGCTTGGGATAGACATTCCCCTAATTCACCAATGGGTTTGAATCCTGTCAGTTTTCCTCAACCTGGTTTAGCACATCTACCAAGACAGTTTTATAGAGGTGTAGGTGTTTCACATGCTACAACTTCTTGGAGCCACAAGTGAAAGTTGGGTGAAAGTGGACACCAAATGTGGATAAACAGTCCTGAAAAAAGGTTTTAAGAAGTCCTCACACCAGAGATGCAGGTCCTCCTGAACACCCCATATACCTCAATTACTTGTTCTTGTGAACAGCTTGTTCACATTTTTAAGCGCAATGGCTAGTATGTACTTCATTAAATTTGGCTAGAGTATAAACTATGTGGAGGAATTAGGTGAAATTAGTCTAGAAAAATGTACTGGAGCAATTTTAGAAGGCTTTGAATGCCAGACTCAAGAATTCAGATCTTATATAATATGTATTGAGAAATTATTGAAGGTTTTTAAATGGGGGAGTAATTTGATCAGATCCATGTATCAGGAAATTATTCCTGATAGCAATGTAGAGATTATTTTTAAAAGACTATGAGGATCTGAAGAAATGCAAGGGAACTAATATAGATTTTGAAGGGAATGGTAATGTTTGTCTTTTTGCCACTAAGTATTTTTCTATGTGTCTATGTAGCTGTAATTGTGTTTTTGTGACCCAAGTGTGGATGGTCTGCTTGGATCTGTGTTTATGTGATCATTCTCTTTTTGTCAGCCTTGCCACTTCATGCTCATTTATGCCCCAGAGCTTTAGCAAAACTTTGAAACAGGAAGTCCTTTGTAATCTCTTTAAGCAAAAAAAGGAAACAGCAATGGGGCCCTTCACTGATTTGAGTACCTTCCTCTTACTCTGTTCCTCTACTTTCCCTTAGTAGCTTCAAAATCCTGATTAACTGTAATATTATTAACATGTGTTAAATAGGTAGAGGTTCACTTTCATCTTTCTGGTTATAAAAAGTTGAATTCATCAGAGACTTTATAACCCCCAAAGGAGCAAATTCTTATTTTTTATTCTTCATCTTCTACTTGGCTCCTCCCTCAACTACGCATATGTCACACACACACACACACACACACACACACACACACACTTGCCTTGAGGTGAAAAGTGGTCTTTTCTGTTATAGTGTTCAAAACTTCCACATAATTTTTCCCCTAGCATAGATAACTGAAATTTTTAAAAAGGAATTTAAATTTAAATTAACACTTAGAGATTTTTCTATACCAAAAGGTTATTTAAAATAAAATTAAAATAATATCTAATGTCTACATTTGCTTAACAATTTTAAGAAAAACAATAAAATGAAATTTAAAGAAATACAAATAGGTACAAATGGAAACCTTGCTTAAAAAACTTCAATTGTTGCCAGTCACTATGTAATTTGAACCTGGCCTAAGTAGATTGACTTTTTTTTTTTTTTTAAATTTTAGGGTCCTAGATTTTCTAGGCTTTTTAAAATCTGTATTTCTTACTTCAGACTCATTATGAAAATTTGTCTGTTTGATCTGAACTTTGCTTGCCTGTACCTTGCTGGTCAGCCTTTGGACATTAGTCATTTTCAGAAGTTTTTCTAGGAGTTTACCCCATTCTGGTGATTCTGTAATGGGAAGTGTGTACCATTTTGGGCTACTTGGCTTTGGCTTTTATAGCTTCCCCTGACCAAAAAAAAAAAAAAATTCCCTTTCTCCAAACATATCTTCTGTGGATTAAGGGGAAAATTCAGGGAGAGTTACCTAGCTAACTTGTTTGCTTAGGAATGAAAGCAATTTTGCCATTTATAATGGGATGGGGGAAGGACTAGGAAGTAAGACAAAAATCAGTGACTAATTGTGTTTATGTTTTGTAAAAAAACAAAAAAAAACCCTTCAAATTCACTTAGGAGATTGGGAGCAAATAGAGTCGACTGTGAGTCATAAATTAAAAACCTAGCCCAATAAAAGATGCCATTGAGTTGAATAGATATTGCCAGGAAGACAGGATCAGCTATTAGTAAAAAGGCATGTTGCTTGTGATTTTTCTTTGATAATAGTTGGGCTATACAAGTACTACCTGCCTTTGTATCTTAAAGGAAACATCTGTCTAACCAGAGAGCAGGGTCATTTATCATGTAAAGCCAACTTCATTTAACCCCTTTTGATAGTGTTGTAAGACTGGTAAGGCAGTGTGGGGTAGTGGATAAAGAACTGATCTAGCAGTCAGGAAGACATAGAGTTCACTTTTCCTAGGGTGTTACAGCCAGGGCAGGGACTGGGGAGGTTGGGGGTTAGAGAAAGAGGAGAGAGAAAATTAATCTATATAAATATGTATATTTATATGTACGTATACAAATAGATATGTATATGTAAAATCAATTATATAACATACATGTGCATACATGTCATAAGACTAGCAGAGCATACTGAAAATCTGTGTCTAGACTTCAGTAAAACTTTTTGTTACTCTCTCTTAGTACCTTTATGGATCAAATGGTAAAATACTTGCTGAATGCTAGAATAATTAGATAGAGAGGAAGTACCCTTCTCCCTTAAGGATTTCTAGTTTTGTTATCCTATTGTGAAGTTTTTAATGGTGTACCAAAAAGATCTGTCTTAGGTTCTTATTGTTGAGCATTTCTATCAGTGACTCATTTGACATACAGATGCTATACTTATTAAAATTTAGGTTATAGAAAGCTGTTAGGAATAATTATGAATATAATATGTAAGAGAATCTGAATTTCAAGTGCTTCTTAACAGATTGGAATAATATGGTAAATCTAATAAGATATTAAATTCAGGAGAGAGAAGTAAAAAGTCTAGCAGAATAAAAGATCTGGAAAAGATTTTAGAGGTTAGATAAGCCAACCTCCTTATTTTGAGAATGGAGGCTTAAGTGACTTCACCAGAGGAGGTCGTCTGCCTCTTCTAAAAATAAAAATCAACTACATATATAAAAGATTGGGTAAGATGGCTTACCAAATCTTAATTCTGTGGAATAAAAAACTAGGGTTTCTCAAGTGAAGACTGAATAAGAGTCAGGGATATAAGGCTGCACTATTAGAAATAATTGGTTATCAGGTGGTCTTTGTATCAGAGTCCCTTGACTTCAAATGGACCTTAGGAAGAAGGTAGGATCCTAGCTGTGAGAAACCTGAGATATAGATTCATTCATCACTTCCAAATTGTTTTTAATATCCTATGTGTTTCAAACCTTGGTCAACACAACAGCATGTCCCAGCACCCATGACACGCCTGGGAGAGCACATAATATCACAGAGAGAGCAGACAGACACATGGGGAAAAGCAACTTTGTAATACGTGAACCTCTTAGCAACATTTATTCATTACAAGGCTCCATCTGTGTCTTTGTTCTTTGTTCAGAACCATAAAATTTTGCATAAGCAGTATTGGGAAAGCTAGTCTCAAAAAACCAGAAGTGAACCTTTTACTTTCCCCTGATTTTATGTGCAGTTGCAAATAGTACCAACATAAAAGACAGGTTAACTTACTAGCTGTTCAGACTCTTTAATATTTGTAAGATTGACATCTGGAAGAAAGATAACTGTTCCTCATAATTCTTTGTGGTCATAGAGAGGAAAATAAGGATCTATAGATATGTTATAGGGTACCAGATTTTATCTAAATAGGAAGTAGAACTTTTAAACAGTTATCTGAAAATGAAATAGATTGACTAGTGAAATTCTTTGATTCTGAAATCAATAGTCTAGTCATACTAGCATCCTATATCAAAGTCTCCAAATTTATTGAAATCTGTAGTCATGACCCAAGTTATTACAGACTTTGTATAGGGTTGCAATAATTTGCTTATTTGGTTCATATTATTCATTAAATCATAGGTATCTTGAAAATCCATTACTTCAAGGTGCCTTTCAGGCATTTATTATAATAATAAGAGTAACTTAAATTTGTATAGTAATCTGTAGCTTAAAAAGTATTTTCACGTATTTAATCTTAAATCTGGGAGGCAGGCAGAATAGATGTTATCCATTCTTGAGAGTGGAGGAAATAAGAACCTGAAAATGATAGTTACATAGCTAATAACTTAGAATTGGGATTTGATTTTTCAGAAATTGTGGTTATCCATGATTTATAGCTTTATACCATCACTTGGAGAATATTGGTATTAGATGGATTTTTGTATCAGGGAGCCACCTGAGATTGCATTTAGGAAATTATATAGGTTTCAACAATCTTTCCTCTGCTCCTTTATTGTGGGCATATTTCATTATCCATGTGCTGTATCTAGCTGTCTCTATGAATTGTCTTTCCTGAGTATATTCAATTGACAGCCTATCTTAACCTGTACAAAACACATTTTTTATCTGTTTTGTATATTTCTTTTGAATGGTTGTGAGTCTTATTGAGGAGACTCTATAGTGTTCTGGTATCTGATACATTTAGCACATCTATCAAGTAATGTCACCTCTATCAAGAAATCTTTATATGATTATAATATGAATCTGAGAGGTACCTGATTGAAAGAGAGTCTTTAAGATACCTTTTGTTCTACCAAGTTAAACACTTGTGTGGGGGGGAGGGAGGTAGGAAATCAACGAATAGTAAATTTAATGTGATTTTTGTAATCTTTGCACCTTTTAGGCAATCATGTAAACTGAGAAAATGTCTTATAATAGAAAATCTACAAAACCCTGATTCATTTGTTCTTCATTTTTGTTAAGTATAGCTGTGATTAATGTGTAAGTCATTCTGGAGAAGAGTTTATAGAAATGAGAAGTAGGTGAATAGGTCATTTTTTGTTGAAGTTATCTAGATCCTTCTTCTAATTTTAATATCAATTTCTCTATTTGCTATCTTTCCTTCTTTGAAATATGCTGGAAATTGATCACTTAGTGCTTTGAAAATTATGGCTGTGTTTCTTCTGTATGTATTTGGGCAGATCCTCAACTATTCTGTGGACAACTTTATCTTCTTTTCTATATTTTTACTTCCTTATATAACGAGATACTGAAGTGTTAGTGGTCCCATTATTATCTTTGATGATGAAAATCAAACACCATGAAAATGCCAGTAATTCTGTTCCTGTTTTGCATCTAATTGTGGTACTTCTTCTAGCTTAATTTTTGTATTGATTTGGCATAATTGGATCTTATCCCTCTATATTTTATCACTCTGTGAGGTAATACTCATAATCTTTTACCATCTTCTTCAATAATGGTTTGTAAATGAATTTTGAACTGCTATTGGGTTTTAATTATTATGTGTCTTTACTTGGCAAGATCATAAATTTGTTGACCAAAACAGTTTCCAAGCTCTTTTGGCATTATTTTTGCAATGAATACTTTATATTACTTAAATGAATATAGAAATTAAATCATATGTTCTTTTTTCCATGATGAAAGAATCTTGAAGAAACTGAAAATAGGCTTATGTAAGTGTAAAACCTCTCTTTGACCACAAAATTTAAAATTCTAAGCTTAGGCTTCATTCATGATCTTGGTGTTGGAGAGGGAAAAACACAAAACACCTTTTCTTTGCTTGGCCATCTTCTCTAAAGTAATGATTTCCCTGTCAATATGGATATTGACATTTTTTCCTCTTCAGTATTATTTCATCTAGGAATAACTTTGGGAAAAGTTTAAAAGGTTGGAGGAGATAAGACTTCACTCATTTTTTTTATTGACTAAAAATATATTTTCTGCTTTGGAAAGTATAAAATACATCACTTTAGTAGGAGCTGAAATATATTTTATAGAGTAATACCTCCATCTTGTGGCTTATTAGGATATTGTCACTAAAGACATTAGGTAATGTTGCATTTATACAACATTTTACTTTGTGAAAAGATTTTCTGGCAAGGCATTTTGGTAGAAAGTGGGATCTGGAACTGATTGTGTTTATTGTAAAATTACTTTTTTCCCCTTTCTTCTCCATAGGTAAAAGAACTTGTCCTGGACAATTGTAGGTCAGATGATGGGAAAATTGAGGGTTTAACAGCTGCATTTGTGAATTTAGAGTTCCTCAGCTTAATAAATGTTGGATTGTCTACAGTTTCAAATCTCCCTGAACTACCTAAGCTGAAAAAGGTAAGCAGTTATCCTTTCATTCTAAGAATGAAGTTGAGATTTCCTGATGAGGATTTATGTGATTTTATATGTGTTTAATAGATTATATTCAAATTGTAATATGACAGAATTTTAGTCAAAATCTGCCTTGGAGATTATTTTACTCTCTCATTTTATAGATGAGGAAATAGAACCAAAAAGATTGAACAACTTGACTAGTAGTTGAACTTGTAATATTTTCATAGTGAGGTCATTTTTCTACAATTGCCAATATTTTGATTTTAGATTATTTAATTTATTGTGAATTTTTTTATCCCATTTCATTTTCTGTGAGATTAATAATTGAGACTCTCTATCTAAGAATGCAGTTAGATAATCATACTTTGAATGCTATATTTTACCCCATTTCTCATCTAGGCTTAATTTAACTTAAAAATATATTAAATAGGTTGTTGTCTAAAAAATAAAGAATGCCTGGAAAGAATGCCTGGAAGAAGAATGTATTATTAGTTATAGCTTACAAGGGCATATTATTTTAAAGGAAAGTACAGGGTTAAATAATATGTCTTTAATTTCTCACAATTTTCTCAAAGTTATAGAATGTTGCTATTTGTGGAAATAAATAATTACTTGGGATTACTTAATTTTCTTGTGAATAGATAAACATTAAGTAAAAGTAATAGTTCATTAATTCAAAACTCTAAAACTTGGAGTCTTTACAAATTCTGGGGCAGTTCTAATTCTCAGTAAGAAGTTGGTTTAAGTAAAAAGGCAAATTTACAAATGTATAAAATGTATGAAAAGGCTTCTGTATTTTAATGTTTTAGCAGATGGTCTACAGTTAAAATTGATCTGGTTTAACAGTAAATTTTCTACCATGAAAAATAATCGGGGCAGCTAGGTGGTGCAGTGGATAGAGCACCAGCCCTGAAGTCGAGGACCTGAGTTCAGATGTGGTCTCAAATACTTAACGTGTCCTAGCTGTGTGATCCTGGGCAAGTCACTTAATCCCAATTGGCTCAGCAAAAAAGAAATAATAATAATAATCTATTTTACAACAAATATTTTTCTCAGTTTTTGGAATAAACTATAGATCACATGTAGCTCTTTTCCTATCCATGTACTTCATATTTGATTTTTTTCCATTTCTCTAGCTAGACAGCTTGTTGGCAAAGTAGATAGTGTTGGGTCTTAAGTCAGAAAGACTTTTTCCTGAGTTCAAATCTGGCCTCAGACGCTTACTAGCTGTATAATCCTGATCAAGTCACTCAACCCCTGTTTGCCTCAGTTTCCTCATCTGTATAATAACTTGGATAAGGAAATGGCAAATCACTCCAGTATCTCTGCCAAGAAAAGCATTAAATGTGATCACAAAGAGTCAGATACAAATGAAAATGAGCAGAAATCAATATGAAAATAATTTTATACTTTGTGGACTCCCTGAAAATATCTCAGGAATACACAATTCCTTTGAGAAACACTAACATAGTGGAGTTTGGAAAGTTCTGGGTTCTACTCCTGCTTCTGTCATATGCTGTGGGCAAGTCATCTAAACTCTCAGAACCCAGGAAAGTAATTCAGGATCCTGTTCAACTTGGGTTTCATGAGCTTTTAATGTATATGTACATAGATATAGTATAGATAATCTTATTTCAACATAATTGATTTCTTTTGTAAATTTATGCATTTTATTGTATGCATTTTAAAATGTTATTCTTTCATAGACTTATCTATAGACTATCAAAGTAACCCATGACACACAAAAAAGAATGACCCCCTCATTCTAAAACTTTAAGTCATGGAGAAAGGACTGAGCTCCATCTTTATAAGGAATTTCCCATCAACACAAAACAAAAAACAAAAACAAAAAACTAAATAAATAGAATTTTTGAAGGTTTGAATATATTAGCAGAAGTGGTTCACAAACTGAAAAAAGTTCATCACTTTAAAGGGGTTGTAAATTGTGGTAAGGTTCAGAGTTAAGGAGTTCTAGGAGCACTGACTATTCTCATGTGAAGTAGAAAAATATTAGAATATATATCATAAACGATATGAAATGATTGCATATATTTATGAATTATAAATATTCTAAAGCATGTTATAATCAATATAATACAAAATAATGGTTTTTTTTCCTTCCTCCTATTTAAACTAAAACTGAATTTGTATACTCTCATTATGATAGCATTTATAGGACAAAGCTTATAGCTTAGCTTTAGAAACATGTATTTATAAATGCAGAAATAAGCTTCATTTGACTTTGACATATATTTAGAAACTTTTTATTTGACACATACATAGAATGGCTATATTTCATTAGCCTTCATCTTTCTTTTCCAGCTTGAACTCAGTGACAATAGAATTTATGGAGGTCTGGATGTTTTAGCAGAAAAACTTCCAAATCTCACACATCTAAACCTAAGTGGAAACAAACTGAAAGATATCAGCACCTTGGAACCTTTGGTAAGTAATGAACAATTTAGAAAAAAGGATTTGTTGACTGTTTAAAATTCAATTTTAAGGCCTAACATTTTACAGAAAAGCTTTAAGGAATCTTATTTTATTAGCAAGAAATATACTACTCTCATTTTTATTTACAAAATGTAAGTATTTCACATATTTAGATTATTTTTAAAGCTCAAAACTCTTAAGTTGTTTGTTTTGTATTTTGGTCTTCTTAAGCCTGACATTTTTTTATTTGAAAAACATATGTATGGGTAATTCTTCAACATTGACCCTTACAAAGCTTTCTGTTACAAATTTTTCCCCCTAGTCCCCACCCCTCCCCTAGATGGCAGGAATTCCACTATATGTTAATTATGTTAAAATACTTGACAAATCAAATATATGTATACATATTTCCACACTTATCTTGTTGTGCAAGAAAAATCATATCTACAAGAAAAAAAAATCTGAGAAAGGAAACACACTGCAAGCAAACATCAATAGAGAGCATGAAAATGTTATGTTGTGGTCCACATTTCATGTCTCTCTCTCTGGGTGTATATGGCTTTCTTCGCGGAACAATTGGAGCTGGTTTGAAACAAAGAAATCGAGTTTCAGAAGAAAAAAAAAAGCCAAGTCATAGATGAACCCCCAAATAGGAAAAAAAAATTCTAGAACTAAGTTGATTTACAAATTAATTATGTCAGACATTCAAAGGACAATTTTAACACTACATAAACTCTGCAAAAATAGAAAAAGAAGAGGTCTTACTAAATTCTTAAAATAATTTAGGTCCAGAGGACATATTTCTAAGGAGAGACAAACCAGAGAAGAGAAAACTATATAATACCACAGAAATATTTCATAAAAGATTCTACATTATGACCAGGTTGGATTTATACAGGAATGCAAAGTTGGTTCAATATTAGGGAGACTATATAGTAGACTATGCTATTATAAAATTATCAAATTACATAATTTAAACAGATGCAGGAAAGTTTTATATATCAATTTCTATTTTAAAAAAAGTAAAAAGAATAGAAATAAGTCAACCTTTCTTTAAAATGGCAGAGTAAATACAATAGATTGAATCCATTTTAACATGCTTAATATTCTTCATTCCCTTCCCCACAATGCCACTGCACATTACCATTCTACTATGTGTTTTGGAACTCCTGCTCCATAATGAACAAACTTTTCATTTTAAGTATCATTTCTCATTACTTGCTTCCTTAGCTGTACTTTCCAGTATTGGCTACACTTTTATATACCCTTCCCCTGACTCACTGATAACATTGAAGGAAGTAGGATATTCAATGTTCCTTGTTATACAGAGTCTTAAGTACTGAATTTCTTGATTTCTGTCATCACTTCAATTGGACCATGAGTCCTTTGAATATAGAGGCTATTTCATGTATTTTTTGAATGCCCTTGACAGAATAGGGTTAAGATTATTTGAAGCACCCAGGAAAAAATTTCTTAGTTGATTATTTGATTATCATAACACATTATAAACTGGATGTTTAAGCCTAAAACCTGAAAGAAAAAAAAAGGATTAGTGTAAGAGAAACAATATTATGAAAAAAATCTGAACTTTAATGAAAATTAATATTTATATTTCTCTATTTCTTTGAATTGTTAATCATAAGTTCCTGTGATGGTACATATCAGAGGGAAAGATTAATTAAAAAAAAAAACTGTGGATCAGTAAAAAAATGTTGTGAGTTTTTTTTTTCTTTTTTCTACCTACAAAATAAATTCTACCTATTTTTTTCTTTATTCTACCTACAAAATAAAATGAACAGCACTTAGTTGATTAACAAGAAGTAAAATTCAATTGTTTAAGTTCCCCTCTAAAATTTTCTATTCCTTTTAAAAAATTTATCTAATTGTTTTTAATACCTTACCTCAGAAAAAGCTGGAATATCTAAAAAGCCTGGACCTGTTTAACTGTGAGGTGACAAACCTGAATGATTACCGAGAAAGTGTCTTCACACTCCTTCCACAATTAACATATCTTGATGGCTATGACCAAGAAGACAAAGAAGCCCCAGACTCTGATGCCGAAGTAGATGGAGTAGATGATGAAGGTGAGTTTGAAAACATGATTTGTATTCTCAGGCTATCATATTAAGGTGTGCTGAACTTTGTTGCTTTAAAAAATAATAATTTAAATTATGACCTTAAAAATTTCATAATTGTATTTGAAGGATGGACAGCTTTATCCTTTGTACCAGAACAAGGCATCAAGTCAATTAAGTCTTTCTAAAATATGGTCTTGTAGACATTTTAGTTGTGGTATAAGGCTTTTTTTATGGAAGTCACTTAACCTCAGTTTGCCTTAACCTACTGGAGTAGAAATGGCAAACCACTCTGGTATCTTTTCCAATAAAACCCCATGAATAATAATATTGGTGGCCATAGTCCACGGGATCCACAGCTGAGCAACAGAGCAAAAAAAGACTTCATGTATCAACTTGGCTTTAGTACTAGGTTGTACTAGAGAGGTGATATCTAAGATATTTCCACTCTTTAGCTGTGATCCAGATAATCATATGGCTTCTAATAACAGCTTAATTCAAGCAATGAATATTGATCTCTTTTTTAGAAAAGGAAGAGATTAAAAACAGAAGAAGCAGGCTGGGGGCAATGATGAGAGAATGGATGAGGAGGGGTTGAATTCTAGGTAAAACCTCAAGGTAGTAGCACAGAAAAACTCTGTAAAATACATTAATTTGTAGCATCTATAAAAGGAATAAGAAATCTCTGAGATTGCTTTGTTTATTTATGTAAACATTGTATTCCCAATGGGATCTCAGGTTTAAATTTTTTTATAGTTATAAATAACTGGAATTTTGCATTTTTTTACATTTTGCAGTTATAACCAAGTGGCCTTTTACATCATAGATCTAGATTGGGGGGAACCACATCCACTCTTTATCAAATCTAGCACCTTCATTTTGCAACTGAGAAAACTGAGTTCCATGGAGGTTAAATTAGGGGTCTTGAGACCATACATTTTGGTATAGGGACTGGGGACTTTAAACCTAACGCTTATAGTTTGGGATTCTGTAAATTTATTATAGACTCATTTTTTTTCATTCTAATAACCATCAGAGAAAATTGCATATGCTGAATGATTATGAATGGTGATAATTTTGTATGTCTATATGTTGAAATCCTGTATAACTTGAGGAGAGCTTGAGTACTTGAATGAGCCTCTGGGGCGGGGGGGGGGGGATTTCTTGGTCAATATGCCATTACTATGAACTGAGTAGTCCTCTTTGACTAGAGTCCAGGAAATGTGAAGAACTAGATAAGATAAGAACTAAAAAGATGAGTTGAAACCAAAATTGGAAAAACAGTGGGGAGAACATAGGAAGAAGGTATTGAATGTTAAGATGAGGAATTTGGATTTTATTCAGTATTTAGTAGGGAGCCACTGAAGATGCTTGAGCAGGGGAAGTGACCTGATCAAAGCATTAGGGAAAATAGGTAATTGTCTAGTTAGAAATCAGGTAACTAAGATGGATTGGAAGAGGGAAAAACTGGTCCCAGGAAGATGATATAGATCATCACAATTTATCTCTGTGTTAGCATGACTTGTTAGAACCACACCTCACCTCCTCCCTATTTCCTGAAGTACTCATTTTTATGCCATTCGTTGGAGCAGATGATCCACCCTAGGCTCTAGTGTCACCCTTGGCTACAGACTGGTTCCTTCAGATTGTTTGGCTCTCAGCCGTCTGTGATCTACTTCCTTCCATCACAGGGGAAGGCAATCCCTGTCCCTTTCTCTCACTCTGTACTTTTCGGACTTTCTGCTTCAGCCTAAGCCATTGGATTGAAGGTTGCATCATCAGAACTTTAGTTCTGAATGTGCCCTGAGCCTAGAAACAGAAGCATCTTCTACAGTGTTTCCCAGCTTTGTCCTTGGACCGTGTGGGTCACACACCCAAAGAAGGCTTTGGCTCCTGGACCACACCGTGGCGCCAACATTCAGGTGTTGTTGCACCAACATGCCATGGAACAAGACTCAGTCAAAGGGTTTTCATTCTACATGTGGCCTAAACTTGGCCACCAAGGATATTTCTAGCAACCCCACACCATGATAGGTGGAGATATCCTGGAGACACTGCTAAAAGACAGAGGCCTTGTGCCATAAACTTAGGTTGCAGCTAATCATTGCTTGTTTAACCCAGCCCTGGCCCTGACCCTTAGATGGTGGGGTGGATTTCTGAAGTAGTAGGAAAGATAGCCCCTCCACGGGCAGCAGTTCATTCTAGGGCTTTTGCAGCTCTAGGTTGAAAATAGGGACTGTCATTTTTGCCTCTGTCTCCCCAGTGCCTAGTGCAGTGCCTGGTAGTAGGAAGTGCCTGTTGGCTCACTTGATGTGAGATGCACTTCCATAGAAGCCACACATATTTCTGTTGATTATAAGAGGCCAGTGCATATTGCTTGGCCTCTGGATCTACTTTCCATTAAATAAATCCTGTTTTCGCTACAACCTTCTTGGGCACAAAGAATTTTTCCATTTGGAGACCATCTTGACCCCACACTTCCCCTGCAATATTTGGCTCTCCCTGGCTTTACTTGCATGACCCCACTATCCTCTGGAATGGGGACATGATCTGGTTTCTTGCTTATTCTGTGATTAAGAATTTATTTGTTCATTCCCCCCTTGGAATGGCACAGATGGATCAATTTGGAGTGCCTTAACCACAGTGAATTAACCCAGAAAATCACTAGCTGCCTGTCCAGTAAGAGTTTTTAAAGATGCTATTATTTAGGTAAAGTTACTCCTCCTTAATTACTCATATTCCTGTCCCAAACATCTACAAACTGGAATACACATTTCATTTAGGAAAATATTCTTTGTTTTTCAAGTCATAATTATTTTTTTCAAGTTGTATATCCTTGTTACAGGAAAACTTTTATGAAAAAGAAAGGTTTGTTCTGCATCAGTTATGTGTTTTATTTTCAAAAAATCCCTACTGTCTGCAACCATATTGGAGTTTTTAAGCCAGCCAGTGGCTTAATGAGTCATAAAGTTAAATCTCAATCAACAAGCGTTTTTAAATGAGTTTTTATTGATATCTGCAATTTTAAAAATCATTATAGTTGTCCTCAGTATTCTTTCCTTTTTCTTTCACACACGGCCTTCTCATATGGAAAATAGTATTTTTTAGCACAAGTAATCAATACATTGAAAAAAAAATCTGAAAACATGTGTAAGTTATACCTGTGGACCTCCCCAGCTTTAGGAAGGAGTCAGTTGGGGGCATCTATCTTATCTTTTCATTCAAATTCTGATCTTTAATTTTGTTACGTTTACTTCTGATTTTTTTTTTTTTTTTGGTGTGCGATTGTTCTTTGCATTTATTAACATTGTATATATTGTTTTCTTGGCTTTGCTTACTTCATTATGCATCAGTTCATATAGATCTTTCTATGCTTCCCTGTATTTATCATACACATTTATTTCCTACAACATAGCAGTATTGCATTTTCTTTTAGCCATTTCACATGAATTATATTGGCAAAGCCTACCTATTAGCATTAAATATTCTTTCAGCTATTTAAGTTGTTCTTTATTCCTTAAGAAGAACTTTGTAAATGAAGTCTTTTGTGTGCTTTGATAGGTCAATTCCCTACATATTTTGGGCATTTTGTAGTTACTTGGAATGGTATTTGCCTTTCTATTATTGTTTCATGTACTTTGTTATTATTATACAGAAATGCTGTTGATTTTTGAGAATTTTGTCTTCAACTTAGCTGAAGTTATTAATTTTTTCAATTAGTATCTTTGCTGATTGCCCTTCATCATATCACCAAATAGGGTGTTTTATCTCTTCTTTATCTCTTTATGCCTTTATTACTTTCTTTTTATTGTCTTATTGGTGTTGCCAGCATTTCCAGAATCATATCAGATAATAATGGGGAGAGTGGAATAATTGCTTCACTCTCATATTTATTTTAAAATATTCTAGTGTGTCTCCATTGCATATCATACATCTGTTTTTAGATGCACTCTTTAAATACACTTTTTAGAAGTTGTCTCTATAAAAGAGTGTTGTACTTTGTCATTGAGTTCTACATTTATTGAGATAATCCAGTAACTATCTAAAATCACATAGTTTGGGTTTTTAACATGATTAATTACATTGATTGTTGTCCTGTTTTTGTCCTTTTATATGTATTTGCCATATCTCAGAGCCCTAGAGCCTTGTCAATTATTGTACAAGTTCCATGTGGTCCTGAGAATGTTTATTCTTTTGCAGTTCCATTTCTTTTTTGAGGGGAAAGAGGGGAAGGCAGTTGGGGTTAAATGACTTGCCCAGAATCACACAGCTAGTAAGTGTCTCGTGTCAGATTTGAACTCAAGTTTTCTTGACACTAGAGCCTGTGCTCTATTCACTGCATCACTTAACTGCCCCATGAAGTTCCATTTAGAAGATACCATAAATCTTTTAACTCTAACTTCTCTGGCATTTTGTTCATTTCCATATTTTCTCTTTTGTTTATCTTTCTGTTAGACTTATCTAAAGCTAAGATAATGATATGAAAGTTTCCTGTTACTGCTCTATAACTGTCTCTTGCACCACAGATGTTTTCTTTATGAATTTGGATCCTAATAATATGGAGTCATATACATTTATTACTAATATTGGTCTGTGAATTAGCTCCATCAAGAGTGCATTCATATATCTATTTTTCCACGTCACCTCCAGCATTTGTTTTCACTTTCTGTCACATAGAAATTTCTTGTTCTTCAGTCACTCTGTTGCTGTCCTTGGCTGATGCATTTATTTACTTAGATTTTTTTGGACTAAGCTAAAAAGGAGATTCTTTGCCTCACTTGTTACTTAGCCTTAATCACCAAATGGGCCCACTTCAGTCAAACTGAGACCTGTTGAAGACTTGAGCTTAAAAAGACCGAGCGAGGTGTCCCATTGCATATAGGACCATCTCCGGTTGTCTTGATCTAGGTCTGGCCACTGGACCCCCAGATGGCTGGGGAGGAGAAAGTAAGGCAGGGGACCTTACCCAGCCCTCCCTCACTTAAATCCAATTCACTTGCACGTCATGGCATCCCCTTCCCAATGTCCTGGTCCTCTTTGAGAACGAAAGACAAACAGCAACCTCTATTTTTGTTGTTTGGTCCGTAAAAGAAAAATAATTTTATCAGTTCAGTTTTTTGTTTTTGTTTTTCCTAAAAATGTTTCAAGCACTTTTTTGTTGTTGAAACGCCATCTATTTTCATTTATGGTTAAATTCAGATTTCCAGAATAGGTCACTCTGAGTTGTATCTTAAACATGTATTCCATTCCTTCCTACATTTTCTCATGGGTGTAGAATGGTCTTCCACTATTGGAATTTCCTTTCCTTTGTACCAGAAAGTCTTTCTCCTGATGCAGAACTTTTTGACTAGTCCTCTGTATTGCTACTCTTATGACTCAGAAATCTACCCACCAAGCATTTATTAAGCACTTACTATTTGCTGTACCAGGCTCTGTACTAGGTAATAGGAATACAAAGATAAAAATCTCCTTAAGGAGAATACATTCTAACATGAGAAACAACATGTACATATAAAAGTATTTATAAAGTGAATTCAAAATAATTTTGGGAGGATGAGGAGAAAACGTCATGTAGGAAATTGGGCTTGGACTTGGTTTTCAGGGAACCTGGTATTGCCTCTACATTGGCATGTGCCAATCCATATCAATTTGATCAAATTGGGATATAATTCTCTTCAAGGACTCAAAAACTGTTAGATGTTAAATTATATGTTATGGGAGCTGGAGTGACTGATTTCACAGGTACAAATCTCTGAAATGGTGAAAGAAAAAAAGGTGTGTTTCATTTACATTTGATTTCAAACCTTCTATCTTTTCTAACTGCCTTTTAAAAAAGGTTTTATTGTTCTTTTGCTTTTTCCATTATCATAGTTTCCCTTAGTGTATTTCTAATTTTCCCATCCCAATCCCTTGGATAGTCCATATAACTATGTAACAATCCCATGTAACAATTGATATTTTTAAAGAAGGGGGGGAGAGATCAATAAAACTGATCAGTACATTGACAAAGTGTGAAATTATGTTTAATGCACAACATTTTGAATCTCCCACCTCTGCCAAGGAGTAGAATGAATAATTCTTCTCTGTTCTTTTGAGACATTCATGTTCTTAATTCTGAAGCATTCACCTTTGACTTTTTTTTGGTATGTGTGGTTGTTTTGTTTTGTTTTAGTTTTCCCCACTTAATAGTGTTTTGTTTTTCTAATTACATGTAAAGATAGTTTTCAGCATTCATTTTTTTAATGTCCTCATACACCCATCCTGATATTCTTTTTATTTTCTTCAGTCCTCTGCACTTAGTACAGTGGCTTACACATAATAGACACTGAGTAAATGCTTCCTGACTGTTAATTATGATGTCATGGGAGAATGGGGCCATATGTTAGTTTTTCTTCATCTTCGTCTTGGGTTTTTTGTTTGTTTGGTTGTTTTTTTGATCCTCATTCATGTAATGCATTACATTTCCCTAAACCAAAATATGCTGCTCAAGCCCTTCCATTTAGGTAACTCAAGTTGACAAAATGTGCCATATATATAAAATATATCAAAGTTGATGATGCTAGAGACTTTATAAAAAACACAGTAATGCTGTCTATGTTTTGCTACATTCCAGAAACCTTAAAGCATTTGTTGGGAAACTTCAGTGCTTTGACTTGAGTCACTCCTTTAGATGGCAGATTAATCATCTACCCACTTTGAGTGCATCTTACAGCGCTGTTAATTGTACACCAAAATTTGGACTTTGTACCTTCAAATAGAATTCCTCCTCCTTTTTTTTTTTTTTTTTCCATTTGAGAAGCAATTGGAGTTAAGTGACTTGTCCAGGGTCATGCAGTTAATGTATGCCAAATGTCTGAGGATGGATTTGAACTCAGGTCCTCCTGATTCCAGAGTTGGGGCTCTATCCACTGTGCTACCTAGCTACCCCCAGAATTACTTCTTATTTAGACTTTATCATTTCATTTGAGATGCTTCACATGGCTTTTTCTAAACTATATGCAGTCAACCACATTTATTAAACACCTATCATGTTCTAGATACTAAAACAAAAACTAACAGTAGCTACTCCCAAGGGACTTAGTTTATCAGGAAAAATATGTAATTATTAGGTAATATACAGATTTGTGTATATGTTTTTATATATATATATATATATATATGTATATATATACACATATGTATGTGTATATATGTATATGTGTGTGTGTGCATATGTGTGTGTATGTGTTTATACACACATACATTTTTTTCATTTTATTAAAGCTTTTAATTTGCAAAACATGTATGGGTAATTTTTCAACATTGACCCTTGCTAGATGGCAGGAAGTCTACTACAAGTTAATTATGTTAAAATACTTGACAAATTAAATATGTGTATAAATAATTTTACAGTTATCTTGCTGTGCAAGAAAAATCGGATCTACAAGAAAAAAAATCTGAGGAGGGAAACATAATTCAAGCAAACATCAGTAGAGAGCCCTCTCTCTGGGTGTATATGGCTTTCTTCATCACTGAACAATTGGAACTAAACCAGGGATTTTTAGAGGGAGAAGTGAATTTGTACAGAGCTCTACAAATGTGGGCTGGAAAGTCATTTGAAGGAACAAGAAGTAAGCTAGTTTTGACTGTATTGTAGAGTCCATGAAGATGCTGAGAGTGATATAAAGTAAATGTAGAAAGGTGTGCTGGTGCAGATTTTGGAGGGTTTTAAATTTCATAGTTAAGGGGCACTTAAAAAGATTAACTTAAGCACATTTAATTATCTTTATCTCCAGAGGGAGAAGATGAAGAAGATGAGGAAGATGAAGATGAAGAAGATGAATTTGATGAAGAGGATGATGATGAAGAGGATGATGTAGAAGGAGATGATTATGAATATGATGTCAGTGGAGAGGTCTGTGTTGTATAAATATTTCAAAACCTATTAGCAGCTGTGAGAATGAATAGTATGTAAAGAATTTCTGATCATATATTAATATAATATTTAGCTATTTAATTCAGATTTATTTTAAAATTCAACAAATGTTTATTTAGTGTAAAGGTCTCTCCTAGATAGAATGAAGTAGCAATTTTCCCTATGGTTGGTGGAAAGAAGGACACAAAAATCAAACAGTAATGAGGGCAATGGCACTCTGGAAAACTTGAGGATCATTGACTTAGATTGGTTGGCAGGTTCAGATATCTTATTCTTACTCTGTTGAGAGCTCATTAAGTTGTCTGAAGTCTGAAGTCACACTATTTTGCATTTAACTGACTTAAGTAAAAATAAATCTTCATTATTCTCTACCTTATACTTATTTAGAATTAGTCTTTATAAAACCTATACTTTGGGGCAGCTAGGTAATGCAGTGGATAGAGCACTAGCTCTGAAGTCAGGAGAAACTGAATTCAAATCTAATTTCAGACACTTAACACTTCCTAGCTGTGTGAGCCTGAGCAAGTCAGTTTACCCCAATTGCCTCAGAAAAAACCAAACAAACCCTATACTTCTTTTTTGTGTAGTGGTAATACCTATGAGAAAGAAAAGGGGGGGAACGAATTTTTCATTGAAAAATTTCATAGTTTTTCCCCCTACTTAATACAGTGTACTAACAGACTTTTGATCTCATTAATGTGAGTATTATTTTATACAGATTGCCACTGTGCAACTTTCTTCGTGTCCTCCTATAAATTTGCCCCAGCTTCCTTTCTTTGTGCAGTGCTACTAAATGCCCTTGAGATGACATTGCTATTTGGGTCTCTGCATAAACTTCCTGTAAATTGATCATTCATAAAATTTCTATCACATTACATATATGTAAATTTCATGCATACAATTGTACATCACATAGTGATATTATAAATTTTACATTTACATGCTATCTTCATAAAATTTTGCAAATGATTTAATTTGTATCAATGTTGCTTTTGGCTACCTTATATCTCTACTTGGAAAATAAGTCAAATATTTTCCAATTAATTCAATTTTTACATCTTTTAGATCTTTTTCATCTCTTTGATAGGGCAACAAGTTTATATCCATTAAACTTTCATATGAAATTATTATAAGCCATATTTGTGTCCTTTCTTCCAATCACACCTCATTGTTCATCATCAATAACTTGTTTGCATATGTCAGAATCAAGATATTTCAAATGCATGCTTATTTTTTCCTTGTTTTCATTTTTCTGGCTTGTCATAAATTTTGTTCTTTGTTCTAACAGATAAATGGACGTGGCTAATTTAGGGAAAATCCCCACTTTAGGAACAAGTTATTTCCTTTCTATTAAAGTGGAATTAACAAAATACAGTACAAAATTAATAGGGCTATTCCTGCCTGATGGTGCTATTATGCATATGTAAATTTCTAAATAAAATTCTCTGAAATCTCATTTAAATGGTATTTGAAAAGGGACTGACTCTTTGCTTAAATTTAATCAGATTTAAACAATATATTGTAACCCTAGTTACCTTATTTAAACATTTTTCAAAAAGAGCTTATTGAAAAGTGAATTTATGAAATAGTATGATTTTATGTCACTCAAAGATGTAATAGGATTATATAATATGTATTTCAGTGTCTTGCTTTTTTCCTCTAATTAAAAAAAAAGGAAAACAACATCAAGGCGTTTTCATAATATTGTAGAATTATGTCTCATTCTACAGGAAGAAGAATTTGGACATGATGGAGAAGTTGATGATGATGAGGAAGATGAAGATGAGGATGATGAAGATGAAGGTATGCCTAAATTGTACATTGTCTTTTTTAGGAGTGCTTGTCTTTATAGGATCATAGATTTAGAGCTGGAAGGGCTTTGGAGATAATCTAGACCAAACCCCCTTACATTATCTATTTATTTGCTTATTTATTTTTGCAGTTTTAAGCTACTTATTTATATTTTTAATTTTATCTTTATTTTCAATTCCAAATTCTCTCCCACCTTTCCCCTGTTTCTCAACCCCTCGAGGAGGCCAAAAAAAAAAAAAAAAGTCTATTATAAATATGAAATTTTGCAAAACATTTTTATTACTAGCCACATTCCAGAAAAAACAGCAAGAAAAATAAACAAATGAAAAAATATGTTTCAATCTGCACCCTGAGTCCATTTGTTCTCTATTTAGAGGTGGATAGCATTTTACAAAATGAGTCCTTTGGAGTTTGTGATAGATCACTGTAGTGATCCGAGTTACTTAGTTTTTCATAGTTGATTATAATATTACTGTTACTGTCTAGAATGTTCTTCTGGTTCTGTTCATTTCACTTTGCATCAGTTCATGTAAGTCTCTTCAGATTTTTCTGAAACTATCCCTTTCACTGTTTCTTATAGCACAGTAGTTTTCCGTCACAATCATGTACCACAATTTTTTCAGCCATTCCCCAAATGATGGGTATTTCCTCAGTTTCCAATTCTTTTCCACCACAAAAACAGCTGCTAAAAATAGTTTTGTATGTATAGGTCCTTTTTTCTTTGATCTCTTCAGCCCTTATTTTACAGATGATAAAACTGACATCCAAATAAGTTACACTGGCAGTAAGTGGCAGGCCAGGAGACCCACATCTTCTAATTCCAAATCCATTATCCTTTCTACTGTACCATATTGTTTTTAGTTGATTAGTAGAATAAGGTGGGTAGCCTTATTGAATGAAAAAAAAAACATTTATTAAACACTATGCCAAATGCTGAATATACAAATAGAAAAATGCAGTATCCCTTTTTCTTGAGAAGATCATTCTAATTGAGAGAAATTGCATATACAGAAGCTGCAGGGCTAATTTCTGGTGGTCCTTGGGATAATTGTAGGGCAGTGGTCCGTAGAATCCAGTATCCAGGTCCAAAGAGTTCAGTAGGAGGGCAGATGGCAAGGCCTAGTGGTCTGCCATCTTACCTGGGGTATTGTAATTTGTAATTCCCTGCTCATTAAAGCAATGTGAGTGACTTTGTCCACCTTGAGCCAAAGGGCAGGAAGGTTATGGAGCCATAACCATTGAGAAGGGGATTGTGGGATCTTCTGGGTCTTTCTGAATGTGAAAGGGGATGGGGCCAAGGGGGTGGGCGGGGGACAACTTTTGGGAGTGAGAAAGTGCTGCTATCAGGAAGGTTAGAAGGGAGAGGAGATCCCAGTTGGTTCTGAGAGGGAGGAGGCAGAAGTTGGGGAGGAGATTCATAAATGGGACTGGGAAAGAAGCAAAATATTTCTGTCCCTTATTTCCAAATTCACTTTAATATAATGAAAAAAGTGTGCCAGAATGTTAGAAGCAACTGGTGACAGAGAACTAGATCTGGAATCAAGAAGACTTGAATTCAAATCTAGCCTCAGGCACTTATTTATTGTCTGACTCTGGACAAGTCATTTAATCTCTGCCTCAGTTTCCTCAATTGTAAAATGGGGATAATAATTCTACCTCCCTGTCAGGTTTGTTGTGAAGATTAAATGAGAAAATAGTTGAGGCACTTAACAAATATTTATCTTCTTCTTTCCTATGAAATCAAAGCCATTTCTGCCCTGGAAGTAGCAGCAACAATAGGACCCTACGTTCCTGTGGCACTAGAAGTTACAGAAAACTTTGTTCACAACAGTCCTGTGAGGTGGATGATACAAAGTACTGTTCTCTTAAAGTTAGTCAATATTGTAACCAGGGTTTAAACCCAAGAGTCTTTTTATTCCAGTTTCATTGTTTTTTTTCTACTGTACCCAGAGGTTCTTTTTACCCCAGAGGCAATGAGCTTCTGTTTCCTCCAGGCATAATGAAAGGAAAAAATCTGGTGGTGTTTCTTATTTTTCCTATATAACTAAAAAGAAAAGTGGGTAAAGCTGGAAGGTGATTGCTCACACAGGAACATTAATAGAAGGTATTTTAAATCTAGAGAGAGCTTTCTTTTATTGTTCATTTGCAGTTGGCTTATTATAAAGATACAAGAAGATTTGATTGTAAAAATCTCAGATGAAGGTTTACAAATTAGGCTAAAACTTTTTTTTAACAGAATCATTATAATGTTTTATTTTCCTTTAACTTGGCAACTTTGCTTCAGGTTTGTTAGAGTACTTTATCACAAGTTTCATGTAGTGCTAAATATCCCTTCAGAGATGGGTAACAATAACCAGAAAATAATGAGACAACTAAATAATATAGTAGATGGTACTGGACTACTTGTCGAAAGACCCAAGTTCAAATCCTGACTTAGATATTTAATAGCTGTGTGATCCTATCAAGGCACTTGTCTTCTAGGCTTAGTTTCTTTTATAAAATGTAGATAATCGATAGCTCCTACCTTATGTGGTGTTGTGAGGATCAAATGAACTGATATTCATAAAGCTTATGCAAACTTTAAAGTACTATATAAATGTTAGTTATTATTTATCTCAGTGAGCCCCCTCTTTCTTGTATTTTCCCCATCTAAAAAATCTACTATTTCCACCAGGGTAGAAGTTGGCATTGATTGATTAAGAGTTAAAATCACAGAATTGGAAAGAATTTTGTATATCATCATGTCCAACTTTCCATTCATTCAAAGAATGAAGGAATGGAATGGAATCCTTTATTGGCAGATGGCATGATAGAATAAAATTCTTTAAGTTCCCCCTAGAGACTCACTAAGATAAAAGGGGAAAGGGCTTGTCCATATCTAAACCAAGAGAGCCATGTAATAAAAGTATACTCAAGATAAAACTTAGGAACTAGAACCACAGGACAGGAGATCCAGAATGCAGCCATGTTTTTGATCTCTTCCTGCCTGCTACACTGTCGCACTAATAATTGATTTTCTACTTAAATTTTCTTCTTAAATATTTCTAATAATAGCTTTGGACAAAATGCAATTCATTTCATTTTGGGACAGTTGCAACTTTTAATATATAATAAAAGCTCATGTTATATAGTCCTTAGCAGTTTGCAAAGCACCTGACATATAATTGTACTGAGCTAGCATCTGATTCCTGTCATAATGATAGGTGACACTCAAGATACTTTAAGATTTGCAAAACTTGTTATGGATGTTATTTCTTTTGATCATCACAGTAGTCCTGGGAAGTAAATACTACATGTTTCCCCCCATGTAATTTCTACCTGTTTGTTCTAACTCTGTCCTATGACAAAGAATAACAAACCCATGGCTCCTTCTACAGAATTCTTTACAGTATTTCAAAAATAATATCCCGAGTCCCTTAGACACTTTCTTCTCTCTGTCAACATTCCCATTTCTTCTAACCTTTTCTCATATAGTATATGGATTTTCGCCACTTTGGCTGCCTATCTAGAAGGATGTCACTTTGTTAAAATGTGGTGCCCAGAATTAAGCCCCCACAGTGCAGTCTGACCCAGTTCATGGCACATTGTTCCTGCTCTTGGTCAGGAGAGGCCCCTATGAGGGAGATTGTGTCCATGTGCCCCATTCTCCTTCTGGGCCAAAGGCACAATTCCCCACCAGACACAGAAACCATGTTATCCCAGTTCCCTGACCAGATGTTCTTAGCCTTGCTCTTCTTCACATGCCCTTCTATATCTTTTATATCTTCAACAGCTTCAATTTCTGGAAATTGATGACTCTTCTCTTTCTCTAAGGCTCATAGGACCTGTAGCTGAAAAGGACCTTAGAGATTCCTCAGTCCAAATCTCCTTATTTTATGGCCCAGTGAGTTTAAGTGATTTGCCTTCGGTCACTCCAGGAATAAGTGACAGAGCCTCAGATTCCATACTCCAGTGCCCTTAACCCTCCACCAGACTCTCTTTACTTGTCCCCTATAAAGGCCCATCCCTTACAAATGGGTTCTCTGCTTCCCCCACATCCGTGGATGCTTTGTTCTCAGTGGTTCTGGTCATGATATGCCTCAGTGTTGGTCAGTGGTTCAATTTTCCCCTACCCCTAAGGTCTTGGATGTGATTGATGGCTCTCTGACACCTTATTCACTAAGGTTTAGTGGATGTGAATAATACTCATTGCATTTTGGACCCACACATACAAAAAAGTCTAACCACATGGTATAGAGGAGAAGGTAGGTCCCCTCTCTTACCTCCATCACTCTGAACCTGTTCAGCTTGTTGGACTGTCTGTCTCCTGCATGGTTAGTAGTATCTGTGACCAGCCTGTGGTGAGCTGTCATTTCTCAGCCAGGTAAGTATTATATCCATATCCATGATTCTAAAGGGACTTGTTGATTTAATACTACCTCATGAGGAGTTTCTCATCATTCTGTTATATGACAAAAACTAGAACTTCTAGCCCAAGGATAATCTGCCCTGTACCTTTCGGAGAATTCCTCCAAAGTTTTTGGCATAGAATTGAGAGACTGGGATACATTATTTTTCCTGTCCCTACACCTTCTTGACCTGCTTAATAAAAAGAAATGAATTGAAAACTTTTCCTTTGCATACCCCCCCAATATCTATCAGTTTTGTCAGAAATAATCCTATTTTATCAAGATCAACCTTATAGCAGAGGACCTCATAATTAATAAGGCTTCTACTAATATATCTGAAAACCCTTTCATTCCATATTCAAAGATTTTGTCAAATATGTTACTGAAATTAAAATATACCACACACACACACACACACACACACACACACATATATATATATGTGTATATATATATATATAAAATGTATACAGAATTCCCCCATAAAGGGTAAGACTATTAGAATTAGAAAGAGAAAAGAACAAGGCCAGCACAAAAAAAAAAGAACCACGTCTGGCTTTTACTCATTAAAAAAAAAATGCTCCAAAAAGCTTGAAAAAAATTTCTTCTCTTATTACCTTATATTATGAAGTTTATCTAACTAGCCCTTTTTGTAGTGGCAATTAACTGGAAATTGAGTGGATGCCCATCACTTGGGGAATGGCTGAATAAACTGTGGTATGAAGATAATAGAATATTATTGTTCTGTATGAAATGATGAGCATGCTGATTTCAGAAAACCCTGGAAAGACTTGCATGAACTGACGCTTAATCCAAGAGGACATTATACACAGTGACAAGATTATATGATGATCAATTGTGATGGACTTGGCCCTTTCCAAAAGACTTATGATAGAAAGTGTCATCTGCATCCAGAGAGAGAACATGAAAATTGAATGTGGATCAAAACACAGTATTTTCACCTTTTGTTGTTGGCTTGTTTGCTTGTATTTCTTTCTTGGGTTTTTTCCCTTTTGATATGATTTTTCTTGCACAGCATGACAAATATGGAAATATATTTAGAAGAATTGTACATGTTTATCCTATATTGGATTGCTTGATGTCTTGGGGAAGTGGGGGGAGAAGAGGGAGAAAAATATGGAACATAATGTTTTGCAAAGGTGAACGTTGAAAACTATCTTTGCATGTTTTTGGAAAAATTAAGTACTATGAAGAAAAAGTGTAGCTAATAATAACTTGAATTATATTCCCTTTGAAGTAAAAATTTCTTATCCAAGAGTCTCAAAATGTGTCTTCTTTATTGTATAGAGGATGAAGAGACCGGGAAAGGTGAAAAAAGGAAGAGAGAAACGGATGACGAAGGAGAAGGAGAAGATGATTAAGACCCCAAATGATCTGAAAAAAGAACTGTTCAGTATTGTGTGGACTGCTCCTATTGATTTGGTAGCTGTAAAAAGAAGCGATAGCTATAATCCAAGCCCCCAGGACACCTAAAGAGCCAAAGAGTAGTTCCTGTGACATTCTACATTCCTCCGATCAATCCCCATTGGATATCCAAGTTACCAACAAATTTGGGGAGTTAACCCCAACAAAATAGTCAGAGTTGTTAGGTTTTCTTCTAAGACTGTTGCCATAGCAGGAAGAGCAGCTGTGATCGGTGAATCCTGATTGTTGATGGCTACCAGTTACACCAAGGTTGTAATACCATTTTTACTTTCTGTACAACAAAAGAAACTTTGTAAATAAAATCTTAACATTTTGGGTCTGTTTTTCATGCTTTGCTTTTCTTTTGTTTTTTTAAACCATTAATTTTTTTACATTAGGATGTTTTATGTGATAACTACAGATAAATATTTTTAAGAATTTCAGTGAAATAAACATGTTACTATTTGGTAAAGTCTAGTTGTACGTTTACATTTTTAAAAATTAGACTTTAGATATGCTCATTTGAAACATACTAAAGAGAATTATTTGAATTTTTAAAGTGATAGTAATTGCAAAAATGTACTTGTGTATATACACATTATGCATTTAAATCAATTAAGCATTGATTAATGAGAGACATAAATATTTCATTATTGTCAGTGTGAAGGATTTTATATGGTTCTGGATTCGAAAGTGCTGAAGTTCCTAGGGAACATTAAGCTAAAATTTTTAGGCATAAGTAGTAGTTAAGGAAGAAAAATCTGACATAGCAGTTCTTGTACTAAGGTTAAAATATTTATAGTTTGTCCAGTTGATAGTCTATTTTAGGAAATGGATGGCAACAATGTATAAGACTTTAAAAAAGCATTTTTCTAAAACTGCAAAGGACTCTAGAGGTTATTTCAGCTATTCCAGAAGGAAGACATTTACTTTATTCTTAAAGATAGAAGTAGATATATGAGTGCAGTGTCAACAGATTAACAATATTGCCTATTTCTGTAAGTGTAGGATTTACTTGTTACTATACTAGTGGGCAATTTTTCTGTTGTGTCTGAAATTTGGAAATTTTTGTGATTTGTAAATGGGGTAAGTTGAAGTGGAAAGGGTGGATGGGAATCTTAACTTCTGATCATAAAATGAGCAACACTTACAAGGTCATATACTGGTGATACCAAAAATAGCACTGTTTTTAAAAACTAATAATTAAATGCAGTTCTTTTCCTTGGCACTAAGGTAGAGTTGATTTTTTTTTTCTCTTTTTGTAAACAGATCCAAATTAAAGTTGATTTTTTTTAAATTTCAGAATTAATAGGCTTAAATTTTCCCCTTTTCTTCTCCATGTATAATCAATATCTCCAATGAAATGGTCTGTATTTGTTATTTCCTTTAGACTTATATCCTTAAAGTGACATAATTTTTATATCATTTTGTCAGACATTTCTTTTCAATAGGTTTTCTTCTTCTTAGAATTCCTTCACTAAATCAACTATACTTGTTAAATGTATTTGCTTACAAATCCTTATTTCCATGTTTGTGAGCAAGTAACCTCCATAACTCCCTGGCATACATAAAATTTATTCCTGCTGTATTTATCTTAAGTACTCCATAAAGATCCACTTGGCATTTAGGGCTTTCATAGTAAAATGACTCAGTTGGAAACTTACTTTTAATATGTTTGCCCCTGGGGAATTCTTTTGTAAATCAATCTCTTTAGAATCTTTGGACTTTTCTTCCTGGTCCTGCAACCTATAAATTCACATTCTCTCTTAAATAGCTGGAAGTTGAAATAGTCAACTCAGACTTAAAATTAAGACAGGCTTTCAGTTCTCAACTTGGTTGATTTCAAATCTCATTTCTTCTAAAAAAGTTGTCATGATTCTCATCAATTTTTTAAGTTCAATCAGCCTTACTGAAACACTTCTATAGTCATGTTTAGATAAACTACTTTTCCACTGATTGATTATATTACTGTGCAGAGTATTACTTTCTAGTAAATTTTCCTTTTCTCAGCAGGAAAATTGATTTGACCAGGTTTCCATTCATTGGTTATAAATATTAGGATTCCTATTTGATGTCAATTAGAGCTTTTATTAGACTTGTGGAAATCAAATCCACAATTAACTTCAAGATGCTATTTTGGGGTCTGCTGCTAACAATAAGAATCAATTTATTTGGAAAAAGCCACTAAATCTCTAATTCTGAATATAGCCATATAATGGGGCTTCTGGATAACCAGGAAGCCACTTTCTATCACCTACTCCTTTCATCAGTCTGGTTGCCTTCTGCCTTCTGATAGAATGATGGGTTTTTTTGTTTGTTTGTTTGTTTTCCTTCTTCCTAGGTACTGCATTCTGCTTATTCTACCAATCTTGGCTTTGGAAAAGAGCCTATCTCTAAGAGAAGGGAATAGGGTGGAGGAACTCCATGTGGGATGGCTATGTCCAACTCAATTTGGCCCTTCTTGTAGTCTCACTGTTCAGCATCAGCTTTCTCTCAAGCAACATTGTTATCTCAGCTTCTCTTTATCCCTTACCAGAACCATACAACCCAGTGACCATAGAAATGCTTATAGGATGGAGGTAAATGAAATTAAAAAGAAATAAGAATGAGTTTTACACTGATCCAGATGTTTCCCTTTTGTTCCAGGCCTATTATCCTGGCTCTTCATTAGGAGAAATGCTGGGTTAGTGCCCCCATTGCCTTGTTCCTCTGGAATTGTAACAAGAAGCCATTCCAGCCTTCATCAAGAGGGAAAGCATTTAGGTTAGGTTTCAGGCCGTTTTAATAAAGATCAGTCAGCACCCTAAAGTGTAAATACAAGAAGATGTAGTTGAAAGAGCCTTATATTTGGAGTTAAAAGACATGGATTTAAGCGCCAGCTGTGGCACTTAACCATCCATGACCTTTACATTATAAACTCTCTGGTCTTCTTACCTATAAGGTGAGGGGACTGGAGTAGATGACCTTTAAATTCATTCCAGCTTTACATACTGTGACCTATTATGAATATACAGGAATTATAACCAGCACACAACTCCAAGAAATCTCCCCTATTGAGGACTCATAGCAAATGGATGAGTAGAGAACATAGTTTGAAAGGGATGCTAGTAATATCAATGGCAAAAAAAAAAAAAAAAAGTCAACATTTTTAAATGCACAGAAGAGAATAGAAGGAAGTTCAGAAGAGTAGACAAAGCAAGACAATTTTAAAAGGGAAGTGGTTAAGGAGGATAATAACAAGGAGAAAATGATTGCAAGCAAAACAAACATCCTGATCATAAAAAAGGAATTAAGAGGCACAAAGTGGAAATGGAGAAAAACAAGGGGATACCTCGGATTGCTGCTTAGACAATTGGAAAACAGTTGAACAATTGTGATGTATGAATGTAATGAAATATTATTTCACTGTTAAATATAAAAAACATGATTTCAGTGAATCCTGGGCAGTATAAATTGATGCAGGTGGAGTTAGTAAAACAAAGAGAATTTATGCAAGAACATCAAGATTAGCAAAAAAAAAAAAAAAAAAAAGCAAAACCCTAACTTTGAAAGTCTTAAGAATTCTGTGACCACCATATATCTCCAGCGAATCTATGATGAAACATGTTGTTCACAGCCTGACAAGGAAAATGGACACATAGTTGCTTATCTGATACAGGATTTCCCCCATTCTTATTCCCCCTTTTAAATTGGGGGAGGGAGGGAGAGAGGGACATAAGTAATATCAATGCTAAAAAAAAAAGTATATTTTTTTTTAAATGTACAGAAGATGGAAAGAAGTCCAGGAGAATAGACAAGGAGGAAATATGTTAAAGTAATGTGTAGAATTTATTATATAGTTTAAAAAAACAAGCAGTATGAAGTAGAGGTTCAGAGTTTCATATAGAACTCTGAGTTCTGTATATGGAAATGATTTTTAAAGTGTTTAAGATAAGTTTTTTCCTTTTTTAATAATAGCTTTTTATTTTAACAATATATGCAAAGATAGTTTTCATCCTTGCACAACCATGTGTTCCAAATTTTTCTCCCTCTGTTCCCCCATCCCCTCCCCTAGACAGCAAGTAATACAATATATTAAACATTCTTCTATACATATTTCCACAGTTATCATGCTGCCCAAGAAAAATCAGACCATGGAGGGAAAAAAAAAGAGAAAAAAAGCAAGAAAACAATAACAAGGTGAAAATATTATATTGCCATCCACACTTAGTCTCCCAGTCCTCTTTCTAGATGTAGGTGGCTCTGTCCAAGAAGTCTATTGGAATTAGCCTGAAATCTCTCATTGTTGAAAAGAGCCACATCCATCAGAGTTGAAGATCAGAATTTTTAAAAGTTTTTTTTTTTTTTTTTTTTTCCCCAAAAAAAGAGTTAACAGTGATTCTGTCCAGCCACATGAAGGAAAAGGAAAGCCTGCCTGAACCCAACTGAAGCCAGGAGTGGAGGGAAATACAGACCTGGCCAGAGAGGAAAAGGCCAGTTTTCAAAGCTAATTGATGAAAAGCCAAACAGGGAAAGTCCTTTTCCTTGAATTTTCTCTGGATGGAGCCTGGGCCAAGCCCCATAATTCAAGAAGCTGGATTATGTTCAGACTCAGGGAGATCTTTGCCTCAATAAAAAGTAAAAAAAAACCAAGAATGACGACATAAACCTAAGAGAAATAATTAGGAATCTGAGAGAGAATGAAAATAACTAGAAATATAAGAAAGGCTGAAATTCCAAAAGCCCAAAAGAAAAATCTCAGGATAACTAGTTCACAAGCAAATAAATCAACAGAGAAGCTCAAAGACAGAAGGAAGGATGAAAAAAACTTCACAAGGGCAGAACACAATAAAATATTATGTTATAAAGAAAAACAAACCCCCAAAATTATTGATTAATAAGGGAATCCTACAAAATTTGCAAAGCAACAGCAAGAAATTCCAGAATAGTTTAAAACAAAATAATAGGAATGAAATTAGGTTGGAAATCAGAGCTCTCAAAATTAAAGACTAAAAATGGAATACAAAAAATGTCACAGTGGAGACTCTATAGAAATTGAGGCTTTAAAAGAGATGACAGATATGGAACATAAAAATGGAAAAATAGAAGGAAATTTGGCAGCAGAAAAATAAAAAGCAATGTTGGAAGAACACATGAATCCTATACAAACCAAAGTGACCGATCTTGACAAAATCTGCAGAGACAATTTAAGAATAACAGGTATAAAACAACAATATATAAGGCATCAAAAAACTTCAATGCCAAACTAGGAAATAATGCAATGTCACGGCTTAGGACTTTTAAAAATAAACAATAAAATACTGATCAATCATTAGATATATAGAAGACCACCAGAGAAAAACTCTTATAAGTTTGTATTAGAAACAACATCAAGGCATGTAGTAATTACATTTCAGTATTCAATGCCAAAAAAATTTTTTGCTAACAGAAGAAAAATGTTCACCCATAGGGGAATGCTAATTTCAATAACTTGGGATTGTTTTGCAGTCACAAAAAATTGGAGAAAAGAATAAAATAAAATCCAAAAAGCAAAGGAATTTAAGCTGCAACAGTAACACACATGAGCCTCATTAAGTAAAAAAAAAATTAGATCTCCAATAAAATAAAGTATTTGAAACATAACTATGCAAAAGGGGGAAAAAGACTTTTCCTTATGCACCTTATATCAGTCCCTCCTCTCCATTGCTTTTATCTTAGTCTATTTATTGAGACTCCAACAAATTCCTATTCCCTTCATTTAAGTATCTGAAAGGCTCCATATAGAATTAGATTTCAGAGATTGGAGGGATTTCTGGTAAGGATCTCCATGTGTAAGGTGCCAGCTAATTTCTATTCCCCTGAGAACACCTTCTAAAATAATGAAGAAAAGTGCTGGATGAAACAAAGATTCAACAAAACCGAATAGAACACAAACTCTTCTGTCCAATTCAGGATTGCACCAAGAGATGAGGTCCAAGACCTGTGAATTTCAAATTCAGAGGACTGATCTCTTTGTTATGACTCCACCAAGAGTGGTTGGGGTTAGGGTCCTCTATGACCCTTAATTATATTACAATTCCAAAGAAAAACTTTTATTTTCTCCTATGAGAATATAAATATAATAAAAAGTTCATGTACATAAGAGATTGAGGAACATCTAGGTATGCAATGGATAGAGCACGAGCCCTGGAGTTAGGACCACCTGAGTTAAAGTCTGAGCTGAGACACTAGCTGTGTGATCATGGACAAGTCCTTTAATCTTAATACTCCCCACCCCCAAAAAAGGAAAGAAATTGAAATATTAAAAAGTCATCAGATTTATATTGAATTTTTTCAGACTTGAAACTAGAAAAAAAGAATAAAAAATAAAATCATAAAAAGTTGAATATGACTGAAAAATAAACTGAGCACTTACAAAGCTCTTAAAGGTTAACAAAACTCTTTACAAATACGCACATTTGAGCTTCATGACATTTGGAGATGAGTGTTATTATTACCCCCATTTTATAAAACTGAAGCAGACTGAGGTAAAGTGACTTGCTCATGAGTGAAACAAGATTTGAATTCAGGTCTTCCCACCTTCAAATTCAACTCTATCCATTGCACCACCACACAGCTGTCTCTATTTGACATAAATTGTAATACTTTTTGCTTTCATGTTAAGAGTCAATAATTCTCTTTGAAGCATTGCTCCTGTAGCCTCCTATCTTTGTCAAAACTGCAATAGATTTTTTTCTTTTTTTCCAACTTTTTGTCTTGCCTCTCTCTTGTCTTGCCCAACTCAAAGTAGCTTCTATCAGTCAATCAATCAACAAGAGTTCATTAAAAGTCAGGCACTAACAAGATAAATATTAAAATAATTACTAGCATATAAACTGAACCAAAAAAACTGAGGTGACATAAGGGATAGACTTTAAATCCAGCTTCAAAAACTTAACAGCTGTGTGATCCTGGGTAAGTCACTTAACTCTGTTTATCTCAGTTTCCTTATCTGTAAAATGAGCTGGAGAAGCAAATGGCAAATCATTCCAGTATCTCTGCCAAGAAAAATCCAAATGGGATTATGAAGAGACAGACATGATTAAACTGATAAAGCAACAAACCCAAAACTCAGCAGAGTCCATCCTGAGATAACTATCTCCTCCCAATGATGACGATTATAATATCATCTTTAGGCAATTATGCAAACCAGTTCATCGTTTTTTCTGCCAGGTAGCAGTTATAGAGGTGAAAGTTGTGAATATATGCTAAGCCCAAGTTGATTTAATGTCCAATCTTGAATGTGAAAAATGGCTGTCTACCAGGTGGGATTCTGTGCCTCAGGAAATCAGAAAGCAGAAAAACTTTCTATGATCTTAGAGACCTGCTGCCTGACCATTAGAAAGGGGTATCCCTGATAAGGAATAATAGCTGAAACAAACGGTCCAGCTCATACAGCTAGTAAATGTCTGAGGCTGGATTTGAATTCTGTCTCCTAGATAGTTTATATCCATCTAATGGCTCAGTTTATATACTAGTAATTATTTTGAAACTTACTTTTATAGTCTCTATAAAAGAGAAGAACCAGCAAGCTGCTTTAGGTTATCATTATCTTGGCAAGCCAAAGGGGTTCACTTGCTAGTGTCCCCACCTGGTTTATAAATGGTTACCACTTCTTCCTTCCCTTCATTGTGATGATCATTTTCTTTAATTTATCCTTGAGAAAGATTTGCTTTTTCCTTTTTTCATGAACTTCTTCCTTTGGCAGTTATAGATTACAATTACTGATTATGATTTCTCTTCTGCAACCAATTGGTTTTGAGCAAGTTCATTTGCTCTCTGTGGGTCTCAGTTTCCTTATTTATAAAATGAAGGTGTTGGACTGGATTTTTTTTAAAGGTCTCTTCTAGTTTTATGATTATAAGCTCCTTTTTCTAAAGTACTAAGTCCAGAGGTAATTACTAAAAGCCTCTTTTTCCTCAAACATGTTTTCTTTTTCCCTGCCCAAAACTATCCCTCTCTGGGGAACTTTCCACCAAGTTCTTCTTTCTGAGACTCCACTGAATCACTGCTTATTTGTAGGGTTGACACAACAGTTTTGCCATAAGGCCAATAAATAAATGATGTCTTTCCTTAGCATAATTCAACCTAATTCTGGCACAGAAGTTAATGTCACAGATGACTCAAATCCCTTCTCTATTAGATGTCATTTTATTTTTAATTCCAAATTCTTTCCCTTTCTCACCCACCTATTGAGAAGGCAAGAAATATAAAACCCTTTTCAAATATGAAGTCATACAAAACATATTTCCATGTTAGTCATGTTCTGGAGGGAAAAAAAAAGAAAAAAAAAGAAAGAAAAAATATGCCTCAATCTTTACTCTTGAGTTACTAAGTCTTTAAAGTTGATTATCTAATATTGTTATGTGTAATTATATATACAATAATGCTATATAATATATGCTAATTCAATATAATTAATATTAGTGTGTAGATTGCTCTCTTGGTTCTGCTCTCCAGTATCTTTGCTGAATGGGTTCATAAAGGGACCAACACAACTGAAAAATGACTGAATAACAACAAGAAATAAATATTTTTACATATATGTCTTTTTCTTCTTTTTTTTAGGGGGGTTGATCTCTTTGGGTTATAATCATAGTAGAAGTATTACTGGGGCAAAGATTATGCACAAATTTATAACCATTTAGGCACGATTCCAAATTGTTCTCTAAAATGATGCACTCCATTAGTTATTAATACCTATTTCCCCACATTTTCTCCAGCATTTGTCATTTTCTTTTTCTTCAACTTAGTCTGATGTGGTCACAGGGTTGTTTTAATTAGGATTTCTCTAGTTATTAGTGATTTGGAACCTTTTTATATAACTTGATAGCTTTCATATCTTCTTCTGAAAAATGCTTCTTCATATCCCTTGACCATGTATCAATTAGGAAATGACTCTTTTTTCTTATAAATTTGGATCAGTTCTATACTTATTTAATCAGAGAAACTTTATACACAGATTTCTTCCTCTTGCCCTCTCCAGTTTCCTGCTTTTCTTCTAATGTTAGTTGTATTGGTTTTATTTGTGTAAAAAATTTTAGTTTTGTGTAATCAAAATTATCCATTTTCCTTTCCATGAACCTCTTTGTCTTAGAGTTGATCATGAACTCTTCATCTATCTATAGATCTGGGAAATAATTTCTTCTATTCTCCACTAATTTGTTTCTGATATAACCTTCTATATCTGAATTGTGTACCCATTTTGAGTTTGAGATACTGGTCTATGCCTTCTGCTTTCCAATTTTCCCAGCAGTTTTTGTCACATAGTAACTTCTGGCCCCAGCCTGGGATTTTTGGGTTTATCATACAGATTATTGTATTCATTTGCTTCTATATGTTGTATACTTAATCTGCTGATCCATCATTCTATTTCAGGGCTGGTACCAATTTTTAAATAAAAAAAACAAACAGCAACCCCACAGACTATAAAATATATCAAATTACATTATGCCTAATAGTTTGAAGTCAGGTTCCAATGGCTGACATGGAGACATTAATTAAAGCTTCACCCATTTTTTATTTAAGGAAAGGGCTTTAGTGCATAATGTAGCCACTGCCATTGCCTCAATAAAAAGCATCACATGCTGCAGATCACATATATATGTGTGTGTGTGTGTATAATGTATAGATGCATATATATACATATACATGCCATATATTGTGTATATGTGCATACATATACACACATATATAAACTATTTCAATATAATTGGTTTCCTTTGTAATCTTGTTTTACCTTATGCCTATATACATGTTTATACACATACTGTACTTAACCTCTACAGACTATCCACACACATATATAATATCTACACACATATGTGTGTATATATAAATTATTTCAATATAATTGGTTTTCTTTGTAATCTTATGTTTTACCTTATGCTTATATATAGATTCATACACACACTGTGTAGACCCCTGCAGACTGTCTACACAACACTCTCATACACACAATATATATATATGTATATATATATATAATACACAACACATATATTTATATATCTGTATACACATACATGTATGGGTGTGTGTATATATATTATATATATTCTATTTCAATATAATTATTTCCTTCCTAATCTTGTTTTACCTTATGCTTATATATAGATTCATACACATACTGTGTAGACCGCTGCAGACTATCTACACAACACTCTCATAAACACACATATATTTATATATATACATATATATTTATATATCTGTACATACATACATGTATTGGTATGAATATATATATATATTATATATATTCTATTTCAATATCATTGTTTCTTTCCTAATCTTATGTTTTACCTTATGCTTTTTAAATATTTTTCACAAGGTGGCCGAAGCAGACATGACACAAAAAAGGTGAAAACTCTCTGGACTAGATATATAAGGTCTGCGAAATAAGCAGTCAGTTAACAAGCATTTATTAAGTTCTCATTATGCGCCAGGCATCTTGCTAAGCAATGGTGACAGAAAAAAAGAAAAAGAAAGGGGCAGCTAGGGGGCGCAGTGGATAGAGTACCAGCCCCGAAGTCAGGAGGATCTGAGTTCAAATTTGACCTCAGATACTTAACACTTCCTAGCTGTGTGACCCTGGGCAAGTCACTTAACCCCAATTGCCTCAGCATAATAAAAAAAGAAAAGAAAAATATCCCTCTTCTCAAGGATCTCATTCTCTAATAGGAGAGACAATACTATGTACCCTTTCCTCAAGGAGCTTACTTTCCAGCTGGGCAGACATGTAAATTAGTCTAATACAAGATAAATATAAAGTAGGTCTAAATGTGATTTCATTTTTTCATCTCATGGAGTCTATCTCTAGAGTAGGGAGTCTTACAGGATGTTTTGGCTGTTGCGAGCATTGATTTTTATGTATTCAATCATTCTCTTTATTCACAGCATCACATGTATTTTATAATTCTGTTAACTGCAGGTTCCGGGAACACCACGGCACTGGGGGCTCGAGGATGAGTGGAGTTCTCCACACCCTCGAGGGCGGCGCTGGGCATAGCACTGGCCAGCTCCAGCTTTGCAAGCTCAGCACTACTTCCCGCTAGCACGGACTCTAGTCCTTTCCATCTTCTTGATTGGTTCCAGGACGTCAGGTGGGTGACCGGCTGGAAGAGGATTGGCTCCAAGGAAGGAGGCTCCAGCAGTGACGTGGCATGGGCTTGCGGTCCGGGGTAGGCTGGACTGAATTGTTCTACCGGAGGTTATAGGGTCTGGGAACAGTACCCCGGAAGCAGCGGTGGGACTGGGTTACACTGCTGAGGACTGTCTAACACAATGCCGCTAGAGTTGGAACTGTGCCCCGGCCGCTGGGTCGGGGGCAACCATCCCTGCTTCATCATTGCCGAGATCGGGCAGAACCACCAGGGCGATATGGACGTGGCTAAGCGCATGATCCGGATGGCGAAGGTAGCGCACAGGAGAGGGGCAGCCCCGGACAAATCAAGGGGGGGAGGATGTGGGGAGGGCTGGAGAGGCAGGATGTACCCAAGGGATATCTGTCACCCCTGGAGCTGCTGCTTGGGAGAAAGGAGTGGAAGAATGCCTCCTGGGGAGATGAAGAGGTTTGCCCAAAGCTTTATTTTTAGTGCATATGCATTAGTAATACTTAATTGTTTATGGGACCTTTTAAGCAGGTGTAATTTCCTCTTTATCTCTCCAGTAGGCTTTTTTCCACACCTTACTCTTAACTCATACTGCTAATTTTCCTTAATCCACGGGTTCATAATCGTGCGTGTACCCTTTGGTACTCAGGTGAAACCTAGGGACTCCTCAGAGGAAAGCTCTTATGTGAATAAAATAAAAGACACAGGAAACCAATTCTCTGAAAATAATATATATTAAAGAAGGGACAAGTAGATGGGGTAAGAGAATGAAGCTTGGTGGTCTTCCATTTGTAGTGACTCATGAACAGCGCTGATGTGTCCGAGGAATCTGGGACAGACAGGTGGAAGGTAAGTGTAGAAAGCTAGGGAAGAGCAAGAGGATCACTCATCAGCCTTTATTCCAATGTTTCTCTCAGGAGTGTGGGGCTGACTGTGCCAAATTTCAGAAGAGTGAACTGGAATACAAGTTCAACCGTCGGGCTTTGGAGCGACCCTACACTTCTAAACATTCCTGGGGGAAAACCTACGGAGAGCACAAACGCTACCTCGAATTTAGCCATGACCAATATCGGGAATTACAGAAATATGCTGAGGAAATAGGCATTTTCTTCACTGCCTCTGGAATGGATGAGGTGAGACGCTTTCATGTGGTAAAGGGGACAGAAAGAAATCCAGTGTCTTTCTACCTGGAGCCAGTTGCTAAATCTCTCCACTTTGACTTTTTTTCTCAGCTTGAGCATGCCTTAGTAATATAAGTCAAGGGAATATGTGGAGATAGCTGGGTGTGGGGATAAAGGGCAGGTTGGGCAGCAACAAATCTATTCTTATGTTGTGTAGACACTGACTCTGTCCAAAATGCTCTCTGTTAAATGGAAGTCATAGATGGGCTGACTCTGGATGCTAGGAACCAATAAAGCACTTATAAGAATTATGGCACCTCTTCTGAGTAACATTGATGACATTCAGGAAGGAGTGGCCTATAAGCCCAGTAATATAAAAGTTTGCAGCCCTACAATGGAAAGCAAACTGGGATCCTGGGAGATTCAAACTAGAGCTACATCGGCTTAGGATTTGCCTTCTTGAGATTGTCTTTATTAATACTAAAAAGGCCAGGCGTGATAATAGGGGAAACAGATTTATGTAGTATAGATAATATAGATTATTGGACAGCCAGATGGTTTAGTAGATAGAGCACTGGGACTGAAATCAGGAAGACCTGAGTTCAAATGTGTCCTCAGACACTTATTAATTGTAGGACCCTGTTTCCCTCCATTTCCTCATCTGTAAAATGAGCTGGAAAAAGGAAATGGCAGAACCATTTCAGTGCCTTTTTCAAGAAAAGTCCAAATAGGGTCGTGAAGAGTCAGACATGCCTGAAATGATATAATAACAGCAACAATAGTAAACATTGTAATTCTGCTATCTATTTTCTATGTGGAAAATACATATGTACACATTCATGTGCATGTGTGTGTTTGTGTATATGTACATTCCATCAACTGGAAAGGATTATTCACCAAAGAGGCCATTTGCTATCCCCAGCCTCCAGATAATATGTGTAAAACAGACAGCACTGAGTAATTCTTTTTTTTTTTTTTTTTTTTTTAAAGAGACTATTGGAGTTAAGTGACCAGTATGTTAAAGGTCACATAACTAGTAAGTGCTAAGTGTCTGAGGCCAAATTTGAGCTCAAGTTCTCCACTTCAGGGCCTGTGCTCTATCTACTGCACCATCTAGCTGCCTCCAAGACTGGGTAATTCTAATGATCATTCTTGACTCTGAAGAAATAGTCACCTCTTCTTTTCATTAGAGAGGTGGTATAGAATATCGTATAGTATAGGTATAGAATAATTGTTAAAAAGGTGGGGCTCTTGAGGATTCTGCAGAACCAGAAAGAGGGAGGTGATTTATCATCAGACTTGACTGATGTAAAGGTCAAAGGCTTTTACTATTTATGTTAATTTACTTTTTAACTTTTTTTGTTTTACTTTTACTTTTTTACTTTGCTATTTGCTATCTATTTTTTTAAAAAGTAAATTTATGTACCAGAGAAGCCATACCTTCTACCTATGCCTTCTGTAGTAGAAATAGCCCAAGTCTTAAGCTTTGGGATTTCATATCATAGACCAAATTCCTTATCCATCCCATAATTCTGTTCTGGTTGTTTGATTTTAAAGGATATCTGGATTTGGTTTAAAGTATTGAGAAGTCTCAGCATATATATTTCTATATAGGTATGGAAGCCCATTTGTAAACTAGATAAATGTTTTATGGGTCATTTAGTAGCAAACGAGAGAAAAAAAAAATCCATCATGGAAAGATCATGGGCTCTAGAGTCACAAGGGCTGGGTTCACCTCCTGCTTTGGCATTTCATCATCTAGGTTCCAGATTCTTAAACTGTCAGTTATGACCCCATATAAGGTCTTGTAACTGAATCCAGGAGTTGCAAAATTTATGAGTTATTATCAGTAGATATTTGATTTGTATACCTATATACCCAGAGTCATGTAAACATTTCTTGGGTAAAAAGGGGTGGGAAAAGTTTTAAGAAACTCTGATCTAGGTGACTTTGGGTAATTTCTAGGCTTCTGTTAAATGAGAGAATTGAACTTAGAACTCTAGAAATCCTTCCAACTTGAAATCTGTAAACCTATAATAGTGAAAGGGAGCAATTAATTTGTATTAATAATCCGTGGCCTGCCTCTATAGGCCTAGAAATTCAAATTCTACCAATTTTCTTTTAAGCCTAAGGGCTGTCAGCAAGGGTTGAGGGAGCAGGTTTTTCAGGCACATCCACTTGTCAATAACTGTACATTTATTAAGTACCTGAATTTCCTTTATGTCTGTAAAATGAGCCAGAAAAGAAAACAGCAAATCATTCCAACATCTTTGCCAAGAAAACTCCAATTGGGGCATGAAGAGTCAGACAGAACTTCAATGGCTTAACAGCAACAACATCCTTGGGAATTCAAGAAAAGGCAAAACACCCTGTCCTCGAGGAGCTTGAAGTCAAATCGGGGAGAAAACATGCAGACTACATCATACAGTTAAATTATAGATAGGGCAAATTGGAAATAATCAGAGAGAAGTCATTAAGGGAGATTAGGAAAGACTTTTGGTAGGAATATTTTAGCTAAGATTTAAAGAAAGCCAGGAGAAGGGAGAATATTCCATCCTTGAGGGATAGCCAGAGAAAATACCTGAAGCCAGCAGGTATAGCATCTTGATTAAGGAATAGTAAGGAAAGACAGGTCAGTTGTCTTGCAGAATATGTGATAGTAAAGGGGCCACAGCTTCTAGGGAAAATATAGCAGTAATCCTAAGGTCTCCTGACTTTAGAGTGCTTTTGTTCTAACTGTCAAGGATCCTAAAGTCATCTGGCCTTAGGATAGTCCTACAAACTTTGCTGGCTGTGATAGATAATCTGCTGGTCTGTGATAACCAAGTTTCTGAGACAATAGTGAATAGACTACTCACTTATTCTGGGCTATAATATTAGCCTATCAGTGACTTGAAGAACCTGATCTCTTTGTCTTTTTCTATAAATTTGTCTTCTTGCTCCTGGTTCTTTGCTAAAATCATTTTGGAACTTAGCCTGCTTCAGATGGCGTTCCAATTACAATAAACTTTACCCCTTGACTTGGAGATACTGAAAATTCTTTTGAGACATCTCACGACACTGATCCGTGACCCCAACCTTTTGGGATCTCCTTCTGAACCTCAACAGTAGGGTGTAAGGTATAAGAAAATTAGAAAGATAAAGGGAAGATTACCAGTTAGTTTCTAGGACCACAGACTCATTAGCCTTATGGTAGAGCTTGAAGAGACTTTTCCATCATCTACTCCAGGCTCCTCGTTTTACGGATGAGAAACAGAGTCCCAACAAAGGCTCATAGGGTCATAAGTATCCAGACTCTTCTTTCCCTTCCCTTGCCATCATTCCTTCCTATCTGTGTAATAAAATAATAGTAATAGCCAGCATTCATATAGCTCTTTAAGATTTTTAAAGTGCTTTACAAATAATATCTCAAGTCATTGTTTGGGTCCTGATTGGCTCTAGAGTGCCCCTCCCAGATTCGTTCATTCATTCATTTATTTTTGAGTTAGGTTCTTTGCATCACTTCTTATTTGGATTCAATCACTGAATGGATGTTGCCTAAGACCTGTTAAAGACCTTAGCATAAAAAGACCAAGGTCTCCCATTGCATCCAGGGCCATTTCCAGATCTGTCTCTGGCCACTGAACCCAGACGGCTCTGGAGGGAAACATGAGGCAAGTAACCTTGCACAGCCCTCCCTCATTTCATGGCCCTCTTCACAAAGGTAGTTCATTCTCTGAGTGCTCAGTCAGCATACAGCTATTGGAGGAGATCAGGGAGCAGAAAATTGTTTGCTGTCAGCATTGTCTAAACTCCTTTCCCCATCCCAGCTTGTTTTTGTTGTTCACTTGTTTCAGTTGTATCTGACTCTTTGTGACCCCATTTCAGGTTTTCTTGGCAAAGATACTGGAGGAGTTGGCCATTTTCTTCTCCAGCTCATTTTACAGATGAGGTAACTGAGGCAAACAGGATCACAGGCTAGTAAGCATCTAAGGCTGGATTTGAATACAGGTCTTCTTGACTCCAGATGCAGCACTCTTATCCTATGTTCCACTTGGCTATCCCCCTTATTCCACATGCCCATCCAAGCATAATTCTTAATTTTGAC
>JAJPUD010001190.1:67090-119933 GCA_023553655.1 Myrmecobius fasciatus | reverse complement strand
ACATTATATGATTTAGGCTAGATGGAGGCTATGGTCCTTGCTACCTCCAAATTCAGTGATTCTGTGATTCCTTTTCCTTCTTTATAAAGCTCTTCTGTTTAAAAAATCAAGATTTTAAACCGACTATTTGATATATACCTTGGTCTCTAAGATCACAAAGAGTTGGACATGACTGAATGACTGAACAATACAATTTAATTGATAATCACAATAATAGCATTTTTCATAAAGATATACAAAACACTATCTTCCCCACATCTTTGTTGGTGGTCCACATATATTATGCCCATTTGAGGCACATATATTATGCCCATTTGAGGCACATATATTATGCACATTGAGGACACAGATTCAGTTGAAATCAGATGAAATCACTATCCTTCAGTGAACAAATGCTTTCCAAACCCCTTCTTTGTATAGAGTGCTGTAGTAGGCATTAGGAAAGATTTAGCATGTAGGTAAGACAGAATCCTTGCCTTCAGGAAGATAAAACCCACATAAAGTAAGTAGAATACATAATATTACATGGAAAGTTCATTAGAGATTTGTAAGCCAGAAATGTTCCCTAACTGGTGTGGCTGTACTGCGTGGCAGTTCACACACGTTGTAAAGGTATATACCAACACCAAGCAGAGGGATATTGGGGATTAACTGTTGTCATCATTACTTTATGGTGTGGTTTGGGCACCTGTGGGGGTAGTGGTGTGCTGCTTGTATTTAATAACTGGGTTTCTGGGAGGGAAATATATCCACAACATAAGTTTAATTTAAAATCAACCTTTTCTTCATCCCTTGCTTAAGTCTAGGCTATCAACAGAACAGTAAATTAAGCCCTCCTTTGTAGCATTTGTCAATTTCTGGAGTGCAAATACTCCCATTGAAAATTTGACATTGTGTTTGAGAGTTTAGGTTAATGCTAGCATACTCCTGTCTTTGATTTACCACCTCAGCCCATTTCTTTCTTTCTTTCTTTCTTTTCCTTTTTTTTTTTTTTTTTTTTTTTTTTGGCTTTCTTTTATAACTATTCATGTTAGAAAGCATGAAGTTGGAAAAGACATTCAAATATAAGAGCTTTTTATAGCAGAATTAAGTCATGTTGAATGGGTTGGGCACACTTCTGTCAATTTAGGGTGGTTCTGCCTTTATATCCGCTTGGGGTGTTTGCCAAGCTTCTACTTCCTTGTCAGCCAACAAGCAATTATTGACCTTCCTACTCCCAACCTTACTATCATATCCTGTTCCCCAGCTGCTTTTGCCAGTTAATTCCTTTTTTTTTTAAAGTATTTTATTTTCCCAAATACATAAGATAGTTTTCAACATTCATTTTTATAAAACTTTGTGTTTTAAATTTTTCTCCTTCCTTCCTCCCTCCCTAAAACAGCAAGTAATCTGACATAGGTTAAATATGTGCAGTTCTTTTAAACATATTTCCATATTTGTCACAGTAAGAAACAAAATATTTTACCAAGAACTCCACTGACTCACTTGATAAATGCAGGAAAGATTTATTTTACATTCTTGCAAGAGTGGGTGCCTAGGTTAGTAGACACACTTTTGAAACAGCAAAACTGGTGTTTTAATTCCTATCTTGAAGCACAAGTTCTTCCCCTGTATGGGTGTTGCAGAAATTACTGAATGTGAATCTCTACCCCTCATTAAATAGCTAGAACCTGCTCCCAGTGAGCTTATATTCTTATGGTAGAAGATAACCTGTGAAGGTTTCTTTTCCTAATCTAAGACCACCACCCCCCTTGATTATAGAAGTCATTCCTTGCCCCCAAAGAGCTTACATTTGTATGGAGGCAAAATCCAGAGGGCTCTGGTTCAAATCCCAAATCTCCATCCCTGATTATTCTTTGATGTCCTTGTGGGTTTCATTTTTCCATCTAACTCCATGGAAACTAAATTCCCATCCATTTCTCACATCATGTTGTGCAAGAAAAATCAGTTTAAAGGGAAAGAAAACATGAGAAAGGAAAGAAAACAAACAACAACAAAAAGATGAAAGTACTATGCTTAGATCCACATTCAGTCCCCATGGTCTTCTCTCTGTATGCAGATGGCTCTCTCCATGACAAGTTTATTGAAATTGGCCTGAATCACCTTATTGTTGGAAAGAACCAAGTCTATTGTTGGAAAGAACCAAATATAATCTTTTTTTTCCCCCGAGGCAATTGGGGTTAAGGGACTTGCCCAGGGTCACAGTTAGGAAGTGTTAAGTGTCTGAGGCCAGATTTGAACACAGGTCCTCCTGAATTCAAGGTTCGTGCCACCTACCTGCCCCAGATCATCACATAATCTTGTTGCTGGTTACAATATTCTTTCGGTTCTACTCATTTCGCCCAGCATCAGTTCATGTAAGTCTCTCCAGACTTTTCAGAAATCAGTGAGTTTATCATTTTTATAGAACAATAATATTCCATAACATTCATATACCATAATTTACTTAACCATTCCCCTACTGATGGGCATCCACTCATTTCTAGTGTCTTGTCACTACCAAAAAGAACTGTTACAAACATTTTATGATCTTTTGGGAAGACAAGCCCAGTAGAGACACTTCTGGGTCAAAGGGTATGATAACTTTTTGAGCATAGTTCCAAATTGCTCTCCAGAATGGTCGGATTCTTTCACAACTTCACCAACAATGCATTAGTGTCCCAGTTTTTCCACATCCCTTCCAACATTTATCATTATCTTTTTCTGTCATCTTAGCCAATCTGAGGCATGAAGTGGTACATCAGAGTTATCTTAATCTGCATTTCTCTAATCAATAGTGATTTAGAACATTTATTCATGTGGTTAGAAATGGCTTTAATTTCATTGTCTGAAAATTGTTCATATCCTTTGACTATCAATTGGGGAAATGGCCTGTATTCTTATAAATTTGAGTCAATTCTCTATATTTTTAAAAAAAGGAGTCCTTTATCAGAAACACTTTGCCTAAAATTGGAGTACTCTATAATTCTGAATCCAAAGAAAAGTAATTGGGGGAAAAAAAGGTAGATGCTCTACTGGAAATAGGGGTTTTGAATGAAGTATTTTTGGTCCCTAGAAGATTTACTTGAATCAGCAGTTCTCAAATTTTTTGGTCTCAAAACTCCTTCATACTTTTAAATTTTATTTAGGACCCTTTTTCCTTCTCCCTTTTATTTATGTGGGTTATATTTAAGGATATTTACTATACTAGAAATTAAAATGCCCTAGTATCTTTATGAAAATAAAATTGCTTCTACATCACTGGGGTTAGGGAGCATGGCTCCTTGATTATCTGGAAAATCCACCTAAATTTTTTTGACCCTTCATACTAGAGAACTCTGAATTTTTTTCTCTTTCTTTTAGGAGGGGTTAATAGTACTTTGTTTTAAAATTTGGGCCAAGTATTTGGTCATGGCCTTTATGTGTCATCTTTGGCTTTCACAAAATTCCCATTTAATTTCTTATGCTGAACTGCAATATATCAAAACATCAGTGAGGAAAGTGCAATTTAGAAGAGTTAACCAGAGTTTTGTAAATGAATCTTAGGATCCACAAACAGTGGTATGCTGGTATTAACTTGAGTTCTCAGAGAGCAGATTGTTAAATTTTTAGTGTGGGCATTTATACCTCGAAACTGACAAATGCCATAAATCTGGGTTTGATTGATTGTATTGTTGGTTGGCTAAAATTAATAAAATGATGGAGAAAAGCTAATAATTTAGATTAAACTTAAGTGTATTGTGTATACATTTTCCCTGAAGAGAGACCCAATTATTAAAGAAATAACCAACACATTCTTATCCTTAGGGATTTCCAAATCACATTTTGAGAACTGCCAACTTTGATTATTTTAAGTGTGAAGTTATTGTTGTTTGTCCTTTGTTCTCAGAGAGGAGCCTGACATGACACGCAAGTGAATTGGATTTAAGTGAGGGAAGCTGGGCAGGGTCATCTGCCTCAGTTTTCTCTTCAGAGCCATCTGGGTCTTCTGGCCAGATATAGATCAGGAAGACTGGAGATGGCCCTGGATGCAATGGGAATGCTTTTTTAAGCTAAGGTCTTCAACAGGTCTCAGTTTGACTGAAGCTGAACACATTCAGTGATTAAGGCTGAGGAGCCACTGGGGCAAAGAATGTCCCCTGTAACCTAGTTAGTCAATCAATCTAGGAGAAGACTCTCAAGATTTTAAGCTATAGTAAGGAGAAAGACTCCATTAAAGGGCCAATACTATGAGAGAGAGAAAGAATACTTCACAGCAGGCTTAATCCTGAAAAAAGTGATTTGACAACACAGTCAGTGTCTTCCTTCCTCTTCTTTCCCCTCCCATTCCTTCCTCCTCCTCTTTCCCCTCTTCCCCCCTGCACATTCGTAGAACAGTAACCTTGTGCCCCATTCCATCTTATTCTCCCGGACTCCCAGCAAGGGGTGCCAATAAGTGTGCAAAAACATCTTTGCCATGACAACAATTATAATATTCCTAAAAGTATGCTGCTTCTGTGATAAAAGATGATTTTTTTGAGTTCAAGGAAAGAAATACTTTTGCAAGCCTCCTTGATTCCACACCTCCAGGTATAGTCTTCGCCTTTGCTCCACTCCTTCAAGCTTCCACACTGGTTCTGGACTTCTTGCCCAAACTAAGGCAGTATTCTCCTAATTGCTCTTCCTGCCCCGAGACCCTCCTCTCCCTCCCCTTGCTTCCCACAGCTGCCAGGGAGACCTTGCTCATGCCCAGGTCTGACCGTGCCATTCTCCTTGCTCACAGACTAGCTGTGATGCTATTTTTACGGTTCTTAATGGTCTGGCTTCCAGCACATTACTTTCCAAACTGTCTGCTTGCCATTCCTCAGACACAGCATTCCATCTTCCACTCTCCATGCCTTGCCCCCCAGGGCCTGGAATATACTTCCTTCTCACCCCTGTCCCACAGAATCCTGGTCTCCCTCATTTGGGGAAGCTTTGGGGCAGTAGGTAGAGCCCTGGGGCCAAATGTGACTTCAAAATTTCCTAGCTGTGTGACCCTTGGCAAGTCGCTTAAACTGATTGCCTCAGTTTCTTCATCTGTGAAATAGATTGGGATTGTTGTGAGGATCAAATGAGATAATAATTGTAAAGCGCTTAGCACAGTGACTGGCACAGAGTAAGCACTATATAAATATTACTTATACTTATTTTATTTGTTTCCTTCAAAGCTCAACCCAAGTGACACCTTTAGTGGAATCCTATGAAAGATGGGTAATTCAGTTCCAAAATTGGCAGGAAAAAGGAAAGGAGATGACTGGGAGCTATCTCAAACTGAAAAGCAATGCTACTTTTGGTCGAGTGACACTAAATCCCTTCAGCATGTGATCTCCCATTATGCTAGTACCTTCCTTTTGTTAATTATTTCCATTCATCTTGTCTTTATCTTATTTGTAGTTATTTGCATGGTATTTTCCCCCATTAGAGTATCACTTCTTTGAGGGCAGACCCCATCCTTTATTTTTCTTTGTATCCCTGCCTGTTGACTCTTGAGACTTTTGAAACCCTTACTTAGTTCCTGTACCAGGCAGAAGTTATTTCAAGAGTCGCAGAATGTTTAGCTGGAAGAAATCTCAGAAATCATCCGTCCCAGGGGTTCTTACCCTTTCTTGTGTCAGGAACTCTGGTAGTAGGGGGAATCTTGTGCATACCCTTCTCAGAATAATATTTCAAATATATAAAATAAAATATTTAAGACTGCAAAGGAAATAGGTTATATTGAAATGTAGTTATCAAAATATTTAAAAACAAGTTGATAGACCCCTTTCCTCCTCTTCTCCTCTCTTCCCCTTTCTTCCCCCCCTCCCCACCGATTAAGAACCTCTGATTGGGCCCAGCCCCCTCATATAGAAGAAAAAAGTCAGGTCCAGAGACATTGGGGTGATGATCTGCCCAAAGTCACACAGCTAATCAGGATCTGCCCAAGGTCATGGGAGTTAATCAGGAAAATCCAAGTCATCAGATCCTGGATTGGGCATTAGTATCTGGGTTTTCCTTTCTCTCGTTAATCATTTGTGATTTTTTGGGTATTGCCAGCTTTTCTTCCCCATTTCCATGTTCATATCCTTCACCCTGCAAGAATTCCCCTAAGATAAAAGTCCAGTTGTGTCTCTCTGATGTGATGTCTGGCTTCCCCTTGGCTTCTAGGGTCAGCTACATCCTTCGTTCATCACTGAAAGCCTTCCATTCTTGACTTCCAACCTAATTTCTAGCCTTTTTTTTCCTACCTTAAGTCTCCTTTACCCATTCTATATTCCCACCAGACTGTTCTCCACTCTTGTTACACAGTGCCATTCTGTACTGTCTTGCCCCAGGATATTGGTATCAATTGTTTTGTGTCTGGAATATGATCCACCCTTCTTTATACTTTTTGAAATGATGTTCTTCCTTCAGGGCTCAGATGCCATGTCTAGCATAAAAACTTTCCTGATGAAGAATAACTCTGAAAGTACCTGTCAAATAAAATATGTACTGTTATTATTGCATTTTATCAAAATAGGAAATTAAGTAGGCTTTACAAATTGGGCAAGTGATTTTTTTTAACCAGATAAAAGTATTTTTTCACCAGATAAAAGTATTTTTTCCACTTTTTTCTTTTATTCTGAACACAGAATCAGTTGGGGGAATCTTGTGCATACTCTTCTCGGGATAATATTTCTAAATGCATAAAGTAAAATTCATAGGATTGCAAATGCAATAGATTATATTGAAATTTCCTTATATAAATTATGTAGAACATAATAAATTCAGTGTGTAATTTTCAAAGCTAATCTGTTCTTCTTTGATTCTTTCTAGTCTTTGTTTTATTTTTTTTTGGGGGGGGGGTAGGGAGATTCCTATTCTTAAGGCCTTTTCTCTCACCTAACTCCCCTTCCCATTAAAAAAAAAAACAAACAAATCAACAAGACTTTGCAATCACTATGGACAATACAAGCAAATTCCCACATTGACCATATCCAGAAATGCATTTCCCATTCTGCATTGTGTGTCCATAACCTCTGTATCAGGAAGTGGACCATTATTCTTTCTCTGGGTATGTGGTTGGTCATTGCATTGATAACATTGGGAGACTTTCAGAGTGTTTCTAAGTGTTATGTTCATTGGGCATCCATTATACATGTCTTCCCAGGTTTCTCTGAAACTGTCACTTTTTTTTTTAATTAAAGCTTTTTATTTGCAAAACATATGCATGGGTAACTTTTCATCATTGACCCTTGCAAAGCTTTCTGTTCCAAATTTTTCCCTCCTTCCCCTACCCCCTCCCCTAGATAGCAGGAAATCTAATACATGTTAATTATGTTAAAATACTTGACAAATTGAATATGTGTATACATATTTATACAGTTATCTATCTTGCTATACAAGAAAAATTGGATCTATAAGAAAAAAAATCTGAGAAGGGAAACATAATGCAAGCAAACATCAATCGAGAGCATGAAAATGTTATGTTGTGGTCCACATTTCATATCCCTCTCTCTGGGTGTATATGGCTTTCTTCACTGAACAGTTGGAAGTGGTTTGAAACATGTCATTGTTGAAGAGAGCCACATCCTTCAGAATTGATCATCATATAGTCTTACTGTTGCTGTGTATAATGATCTCCTGGTTCTACTGATTTCACTCAGCATCAGTTCATGCAAGTCTCTCTAGGCCTCTCTGAAATCATCCTGCTGGTCGTGAAACTATCACTTTCTATTAAAGTTTTTTATTTGCAAAACATATGTATGGATAATTTTTCAACATTGACCTTTGCAAAGCTTTCTGTTACAAATTTTTCCCCCTAACCTCTCCCCCTCCCCTAGATGGCAGGAAGTCTGCTACATGTTAATTATGTTAAAATACTTGACAAGTCGAATATATGTATACATATTTCCACACTTATCTCGCTGGGCAAGAAAGGTCGGATCTACAAGAAAAAAAATCTGAGGAGGGAAACATAATGCAAGCAAGCATCAATAGAGAGCATGAAAATGTTATGTTGTGGTCCACGTTTCATATCCCTCTCTCTGGGTGTATATGGCTTTCTTCACTGAACAACTGGAACAGGAAAACTGTCACTTTCAACAAACTAGTATTTCTTCTCTTTTTCCTTTTTGTTGAGGCAATTGGGGTTAAGTGTCTTGCCCAGGGTCACACAGCCAGGAAGTGTTAAGTGTCTGAGGTCAGATTTTAACTCGGGTCCTTCTGACTTCAGGGCTGGTGCTCTATCCACTGCGCCACCTAGCTGCCCCCAAAATTATAGTATTTCAAAGAAAGCTGAACTTCCATAAAATTTTACAGAATATACCATGGCATTGCACAACTACCAGAATGTTAGAAAGTTAATAACTTCAATGACCCCTAGGTACCTTTAGGTTCAAATATAAACACTTTTGCCATTTAGAATAAGAAAGTGAGATTCTTGAGCAAGAACTGTATTTCTTTTTTATTTGCCTCCCTAGCAGCTAGCAGAGTGTTTTGCATATAGTAAGTGCTTAATAAACGCTTCATTCATTATAACTTCACAATTTAGTCCTTTCCTATTTTTCCATATTTCTTGCACATGGCGTTGTCCTTGTTAAGTTCTCTCTGTAGTCTCGTCATACTGGTCAATTTGCTGTTATTGTCCCATTTCTGTGACTTTGCCTGGAATGCCTTTCTGCAGAACTTCCCCATCATCTTCTGAAATCTCTGGTTTCCCTCAGGACCTCGAGGCCCCCCAGATACTAGTGCCTTCCCCTCCAAGGTTACCGTATATTTAGACATGTATAGGTACCTACGTAGACATGCATATACAGAATATACCTGTAATGTACATACATATGTAATGTAGGTACTTATTGCTTTGTGTGGAAACCGGAGGAGTAGCCTCTGAGACTGTATTTGGGGCTTCTGTATGCCCTCCTGCCTGTTTGATCTTGGGGGGTAGGCTGCTGTGACCCTGGTACTGAATCCTTGGGCCCTCATTCTCAGACCCCTAGAAGCCCCATCTTTTTCTCCTGCAAGTCATAAGTGGGTGAGCAGCAAGGTTGCACACAGGAGATGTAGTGGGAATGTGGCTTGCTTTGCTATCAGAGCATCTGGATATAAAACCAGAATCTGCCACACAATTAGGACTTTGGGGGAAATCTTAGGCCTCAAAAATGAGGAGGGGCAGCTAGATGGTGCAGTGGATGGAGCACCGGCCCTGGAATCAGGAGGGCCTGAGTTCAAATCTGGCCTCAGACACTTAACTCTTACTAGCTGTGTGACCCTGGGCAAGTCACTTAACCCCAATTGCCTCAGCAAAAAATTTTAACTATATGTGTGTGTGTGTGCCAGATTCCTCATTTTTATATAAAATATGACAAATTCCTCACTTTTATATATATTATATATATTGTTTTATATATGTACCAAATTCCTTGTTTTTCTATATATTACATATATATTTATATTATATATATTTGTATTTATATATAAATAAATGGAGAATTTGGCATAGCTGACTTCTGAGGCCTTTTGAGCTCCAAATCTGTTACTCCCAGGTTGCTTTGTTTTAATTTTTCTCTTCTGCTTTTATCAATACTCCCCATTTATCTTGGTTATTTTTATATATATGGTAACCTCTGTGGCTAACTCTTAACCCTAGGGGGCTGCCTTATTTTTACATTTTTGTATTGTCAATGCCCTGAACATACTTTGATGATTTCTAATTTTATCAGTATGGATCAGCCCCTTCCCTGAAGTAGATCACATTAGTGGTACAGCAGAAAGGGCACTGGCTGTGCAGTCATGGGACCTGTATTCAAATCTTGCCTCTGATATTTGTTACCATGGTAACTAAGTCACATCCTTTCAGACCTCATTTTCCTCTTGTGGAAGGAGGTGGGTGGGCTAAATTATCTCTGAGGCCCTTTTAGCTTTCTCTGGACTTAGCTGTTATTCATTCTAGCATTGATTAAACACCTACTGTGTGCCAAGGACTGGCGATACACAAAAAAACAACAAAAAAGCCCAGTCTCTGTCCTGAGAGGGATTACAGCCTGATCCTCAAGTGTCAGACATGTCATTTTGATTCTCAAGTGTCAGACACGTCATTCATTAGCACTATTCACAATCTAGTCGTTTCCAATTTTTCCAGATTTCTTGTACATGTTGTTGTTCCTTTTATGGTCTCTGTCATTAATTGGGCTTGTTATGGAACATTGTTCCAACTTGGTGGGCTTTCCAGGACACCTTACCTAACAGCAGGGGTTTTCATTCTAAGAAGAATGTGTATACATACATACATGTGCATATATATATATACATATACATAGATATGTATATATATATATATATATAGAGAGAGAGAGAGAGAGAGAGAGAGAGATACTATATATACACATATACTATAGATACACACATGTGCATATGTACTCACATCATATGTGCATCAGTACAGCATACATATATATACACGCATCCCTACATATTTTAAGAATACCTTTGAATTTGCTATTGAGCTGCATGATCCTGTGGTCCTTCTTTCACACCTGCTACTTTAATTTTCTTATCAAGTTGTCTCCTTGTGCCTTAATTTTAGGATGACATAATCATGCACATAGGCTATAAACAGCCTTGGGTTTTCTAGTTAATTCTGATTACTTTGATTGTAGAAGTTGTCTTTGGCATCAGTCCCCTAAAAGCCCACAAGATGGGGATGTTTCTCCATTAGAGCTTCAGATAACATTATAAAGTAGATTTCTTTCAAAAGAAGGAATTAGTTTTTCCTTTAGTTGAAAATAGTTGTCAGCAATGTGTGTGTGTGTGTGTGTGTGTGTGTGTGTGTGTGTGTGTGTTTGTGTGTGTGTGTGTGTGTGTGTGTGTGTGTGTGTGTGTAAAAGGAGATTCTTTGCCTCAATAACTCCCTAGCCTTCATTACTGAATGAGTGCAGCCTCAGTCAAACTGGGACCTGTTCAAAACCTTAGCTTAAAAAGGCCAAGGTCTCCCACTGCATCCAGGGTCATCTGCAGTCTTCCTGATCCATATCTGGCCACTGGGCCCAGAAATCTGTGGAGGGGAAAGTGCAGCAGCTGACCTTGCCCAGCTCTCCCTCACTAAAATCCACTTGCTTGTCATGGTCCTCAGAAAAAAGAAAGGTAAATGACAAAAACAATGTCTATATATTCTTGCCTTAGTTAGTTCCATACCTATTTGGTTTAATGAAGATTTGTTAAACACCCATTATGTTCAACTCAGAAAGCTTCCCTCCTTTGCCCCCCAGCACCTGCTGTATGTGCAAATTAGATGAGGAAGGATTACTAAAGAGAAATATTCTCCAAATAGCAGCCACGACTATCATTCCACAAGGCCTAAGTGAAATCCAGCCTGAGGAACGGTGTTTATTGTCTGCTGTACTTTTAAAATAAAATATACAAATTTACAAATGAAACTATAGAAATACTTAAGAAAACATTTTTTAAAAGTCCAAGGTAATGGCCCTCAGGTTAAAAAGCCCTTATTTAGAACAAGCTTCTTATTTTGACAGATGGCTGGTTTTCATCAGGATTAAGATTCTGTATGGACCATAACCTCTGCTGTGGAGAGGAGAAACCATGAACAACTCCCTTTTCTGTTTTGTAGATGGCAGTTGAGTTTCTGGATGAATTGAACGTTCCATTTTTTAAAGTTGGATCTGGAGACACTAACAATTTTCCCTATTTAGAAAAGGCGGCCAAGAAAGGTGAGTGTTTAATTTGTTCTCCTCCCAAGGACTTTGCCTTTTTGTGGTAGCAAACATGAAGACTAACTGTAGAGACCTCATCTTAATCGTTGAAGTGTTTCTATGCTCACATTTAGTAAAAAGCAACTGGGAATAGTGGGGGAGAAGGGTAGCACTGCATTGGCAAGAACTACTTTCTGGATGCCTGATCCTAGCCAAATCACTTCTCTGGAGTTCTGTTTCCTAATCTGGGAAATGGGAATAATGGAGACAGCTTGGAACAGCAAATAGCAAAAAACACTGTGTGGCTCTGAGATTTAAGAGAACTTGGATTCCTTTCTCCCCTCTGCCATTAACTAGGTAACTTTGGGTAAGTCCTATAGTTTCCCAGGGCCTTGGTTCCCTTATCTATAAAATGAGGATTTGGACTAACAATGGTTTCTAAGGTCCTTTCTCCCTCTACATTGAAGATCAGATGAGATAGTGTGCACAAAATAAAACTGTAAACAAAAGTGTTATTGTTTATTCATTTAGAGGAAGGAAACTAGAGGTGAGCTATATATTTTTCTTTAAAATAAAACCCAATATGGAAAGCCATTTTATGTAGAGATAATTTTTAGATTTTAAATGACGGATGATGTCAGATAGCATTCAGAGGGCCAGATGTCTTATGCTTTAGGCCTGAGCTTCTTAAAATGTGGGTCCTGAATATGGGGATCATGAAATTATCAGTAAATGGTTGATTTGTATACCTCTTTTACATACCTATACACCCAGGGTCATGTAAATATTTCTTGGGCAAAAAGGGGTTTAGGCAACACACTATAAACCACAGATAGGGAGTTTCCACATAAGAAATTTGCCCATCAGTGAAAGCACAGGTCTGTTATTTATGCACCCCTTATACCCTCACCACCCCCCCCCCTCCCCATGAGGGAAGGTGCTGACCATTCTGTTCTGCTATGGAATTTCAACTTTGATTTAGAAAAAAATGTCTTGGGGCAGCTAGGTGGCGCAGTGGATAGAGCACCAGCCCTGAAGTCAGGAGGACCTGGGTTCAAATCTGGTCTCAGACACTTAACATTCCCTAGCTGTGTGACCCTGGGCAAGTCACTTAACCCCAATTGCCTCAGCCAAAAAGCAAAAAAAAAAAAGAAAGAAAGAAAAAAATGTCTGGAAAATCTACATTCCCTGACAAAATGGGATTGATTGACACAAGTAATGAAATTGGAGAAGAGTGACTTCATTGGTAATTCTGTTGATTAGGCCGTCCAATGGTTATTTCCAGTGGTATGCAGTCCATGGACACGATGAAGCAAGTCTACAACATTGTGAAACCTATAAACCCAAATTTCTGCATTCTGCAGTGCACAAGTGCCTATCCACTACTCCCTGAAGATGTCAACCTCCGTGTAATTACGGTGAGTAATGGATCCAGGCTATCTTATTACATCCTCTCCTGTGGTAGGTGTAGGATTTTGTGTGCATAGAATGCTAATTCACTGTCTGAATGTAAGGAGGTCTAAGACCTTCCAAGACTTTCCAACAAGTTGACCACTTCAAAATAAATGTAACAAGATGCATTCCTGCATATATAATTTTTTTTTCCTGAGGCAATTGGGGTTAAGTGATTTGCTGAGGGTCACACAATTAGAAAGTGCTAAGTGTCTGAGGCCAAATTTGAACTCAGGTTCTTGTGATTTCAGGGCTGGTGTTCCATCCATTGCACCATCTAGTTGCCCCTGCATATATAAATTTGAAATTTAATCTTAATGTTTGCTATTGATCTCCATGATCAGATTGAATACAGATATCACCATTAATTATTACTGTGGGTTTTTTTTTTGTCCTGTACTGAATATATATCACAATTTTAAAAGGTTTACTCCATTCATATTTTTTATCAGGCATATCTCTGAGTTAATTTTCCTTCAGTTATTAAAGTTGCTGAAATAATGCCTACTGATAACTGAAAACTTGAAGAGTAGAATAATATAATTTTAGGACAATATCTTAAGCAAGGAGAAGTTTTTCTTTTTCTCTTTTAAGTTCTTTTTTGTTTTTTTTTTAAGTTTTTATTAATCTCTTCTGTTTTTATATTGTCTTCATTTCCAAAGATCTCTCCCTATTCCTCTTCAGATATTTCTCTGAATTCACATTCATTATTTGTTATGGTATTGTAATAAAGGCATAACATACATGTGCCATTCCTTAGGCAATGGGGATCTACTTTGTTTTCGGTTTTTTGCTAGTACCAAAAATACTATAAATATTTTGATATCTATAAAGTCTTATTCTTTCTCTTTGACTTCTTGGTGTACATGCTTTGCAAAGGAATCTTTGGGTCAAAGAGTACAGATGCTATAGATGCTGGAAAAGTCTCTCTTAAAAATCATTAACACTAAAGATTATTAGTTTTTAAGACAAGGATTCCCAGCATGCAACTATAGAGTCCATCATGGTTAAATAAAAGGTTGACCCCCTCCCACCACAGCCTCTCCCATTAACCTTAAGGTAGAAATATTTGCAGGACCAGAAGCTGGCTCATGGGTATTCAAAATAAAGCTTTTGCTTTCTGTGGTCCACAGGGGGATGAGGTCTGTAAGATATTTCTGATTGCTAGAGGAATGGAGTGTAGTCCAAGGCTGCTGGCATGCCCAGAGTGGTCCAGCAGTCTGTTACAGTATCTGCTACAGCTTGCTTATGGCAATTCCTTCTTCGATATCTCACATCTCTCCCTTCCTTCCCATTGTTCAGAATTTCATGTCTATTGCTTTTGCAATATGCTCCCCACCTTGCATTTCATGGACTGCTGCCACAGAATGATCTTCCCAAAGTAGAGAGTATGGCCATTGGAAAGATTATAGAATTTGGAGTCCAAATCCTGGCTTTGCCACTCATTATCTCAGACTGGGCAAATCATTCAATTTCCCTGAGCCTCAGTTTCCTCAGAATGAGATTCGAGTCTCAGCTCTTTTCCAGTTATAAATCAGACAAGTATCACTTGCCTCTCCTACTTTCTCTACTAGTGATAGGACTTGGAGGCTTATGAAGATTCATTTTTCAACTTTCCAGAGTTTTTCTTCTGAAAGGGTGATAAAGGTGAGTGCTCTCACTCTCAGAGAACTCTAGGTGAAATTATAATTACAAAGAATAGTAGTTCAGAGGAGGCATCTGTGATGAGACAAAGAAGGCTTGTCTTAGAGTCACAGGTTCTGTTGTGGCCCAGCTCTGAAAATTGCTAATTGTGTGACCTCCAGTCCCCAGCAGCTAAGTTATCAAACTGTGAGAAAAGAATTGTACACTCTTGACAACCACATTGATATTGGGGGGAGGGGGAAAGGGAGCACTGGCCCTAAAGTTAAGAGCATCCAAGTTCAAATCCAGCCTCAGATTTACTTGTTAACTGTGTGACTGTGGGCAAGTCACTTAATCCCAATAGCCTTGCCCAAAAATATGTGTATGTGTGTGTTTATACATATATATATGTATATAATATATATGTGTGTGTGTGTGTATATATATATATATTCTCTGAATTACTAATTGCATGATAAATGAAAATTTAAAACTTCATGGTATCACTTCATACCTTGCACATTGGCAGATAAAAAAATAGGAGTAATCCAAGTTGGAGGGGCTATTAGGGGGGGTATTGTGAGTACAAAAAGTCACAAGAAGTCACTCTCCATACTCATTGATTCAGCAACTCCCAGTAGTGGGTTTATTCCCCAAGGATCTCAAAGATAGAAATAAAAATCCCACATATACATATATTCATAGCAGAACTCAGTAGAAGTATAGAACTGGAAATAAAATGAGTCCTCATACATTTTAAAAAACTTGTGTGAATGTAATGGAGTATCATTATGTTTCCCCCTTCCACATATATATTCTTTATAGCATTTTATTTTTTCCAATTACAGGCAAAGATAATTTTCAACATTAATTTTTATAAGATTGAGTTTTAAATTTTTCTCCTTCCTACTCTCACCTCCCCCCTCCCCAAGACAGCAAGCAATTTGATATAGGTTAGACATGTACAATCATGATAAACATATTTCCACATTAGTCATGTTGTAAAAGAAGAAACAGAACAAAAGAGAAAAACCATGAGAATGAAAAAACAAAAAAAAAATGAAAATCACATGCTTTGATTTGCATTCAGACTCCATAATTCTTTCTCTGGACGTCAATAGCATTTTCTATCATGAGGCTTTTGGAATTGTTTTGGATCATTGTATTGCTGAGAAGAGCAAGGTCTGTCATAGTTGATCATCATACAATGTTGCTATTACCGTGTACAGCATTCTTGTAGTTTTGTTTTCTTTACTTAGCATCAGTTCAGTGTTTTCTGTAATCCACCTACTCATCATTTCTTATAGAACAATAGTATTCCATTATTTTCACATATCACAACTTGTTCAGATGTTCCCCAATTGATGAATATCCTTTCAATTTCCAATTCTTTGCCACCATAAAAATATTTGCTATATTTTTGTACATGAGTTCTTTTTCCTTTTTTATGATCTCTTCAGAATAGAGACCTAGTAGTATTGCTGGATCAAAGGGTACACACAATTTTGTAGCCCTTTGGGCATAGATGGATTATCATTGTGTAGTAAGAAATGCTGAATATGAGGAAATCAAGCAAACCTGGGATAATCTGTATGAAATGAGGCATAATCAAGTAAGCAGATCCAACCATGACAAAGTATACAACAATGACAGCAACAGAAAGGAAAAAATTGCTAAAAGAAAGTTGAACTCTGAGTAAGTGAAAAAGCAATAAGAATTTGGGCAAACAGATAATCAGATATGCTTGCCTTATAACATAGATGGGAAATTACTGGTGAGGGAAGGAGGAAGCTGTGAGGGGCTCAAAGAAGAGATTAGATGCATGCAGTCACTGTAGCTGGTTCACTTTGTCACAGGGGAGGTTTCAGATGGGAGGGGAGAGGGTTGAAATTACTGAAGAAAAGAAGGACATCAGCAGAAGCTTTTTGTTATGAAAGTAGCTTTAGGCTAAATTACGAAGGATCTTGATTGCCAGATTAATTCTTTTTTTTTCTGTAATTTTTTTTTATTACAGATTAATTCTTATGAGGATAACATATAGATGTAGATGGCTAGCTAGATATAAATTGATAGATACAGGTGAAGCAATAGATTGGTTTAGATTGATATAAAAATAGGTAGATATAGAGATACAGATATAAATATCCGAGATCGGGCTGATAAATTTTTAACAACTGGCTCACCAAAATTTTTGGCAATTTGAGTTGTGTGGCAATGGCTCTCCAGAAAAGAAAAAAAATACATTACTTAATTTAATCTGCACTAACATTTTCTCCATCATTTTAGGTTTTAAATAGTACACAAATACTATATGTATACTGAGATATATACTGAGAGTAGGTAAGAGTAGAAGGGAAAAATACTACATAAAACATAAAAATAATAAATCCATGATTTCTATAGCATTTGCCAATTTCTGAAGTATGAAGTATTTTAATAATTGGCTTGGGAGAGCTGGCTCTAGTGCACCCCTTCATATAACACTTTTTTTTTTTTTTTGGCGAGGTAGTTGGAGTTAATAACTTGTCCAAAGTCACACAGCAAAGAAATGTTAAGTGTCTGAGGCCGGATTTGAACTCCGGTCCTCCTGACTTCAGAGCCAGTATTCTGTCTACTGCACCGTCCAGCCGTTTCAATATAACACTTTCAAATAAAAGTTAAAGTTAAATGTAGCCCTTTATGAATGATCTAGACACCAGAAACATTCATACAATGCATTTCTAAGATCTTTCTCTCCCTCTCCCATTTTGTTCTTTGTGTTAAAGGAATATCAAAAAGCATTCCCCGATATCCCCATAGGATATTCTGGGCATGAAACAGGAATTATGGTCTCAGTGGCTGCAGTTGCTTTAGGGGCTAAGGTACTAGAGCGTCATGTGACTCTGGATAAAACTTGGAAAGGGAGCGACCATCAGGCATCTCTGGAGCCAAATGAATTAGCGGAGTTGGTGAAAGCAGTCCGTCTGGTAGAAAAAGCCTTGGGATCCCCAGTTAAACAGCTCTTGCCATGTGAGATGGCCTGCAATGAGAAGGTGAGTTTATTGTTTTACTATGTTTAAGCAAATGTCATCTAAAACTGCTTATGCTATGATTAGGGCACAGATAAAGAACCAGAATTCCATTAATTCAAACTTGAGGGAACAGAGTATAAGGGGAAATAATTGTATTTGGATTTAAGAGAAGGGGCTCTTGATAATAGAATCATTAGATGTTAGCTCCTAACAGGGTATGGTATAGAAAACCTCCATGATTCTTTCCTATTCTTAAGAATAATCTTTCTTTAAATCATGTGGGATATATATGCATTTTAATAAGATCAGTATCTGGGTCTGATGGTATGAGAATCGGGATCGATAATGAAGCAAGTAGTTAAAAGTTGAGAATAACTTGTCTCTGGGCCTTCCTGCTTCCCAAGTCCCTTTGATATTGGGACTACAAATGCATTCTATCTTCTCTGTATATTACATTTTTTTATATACACATACATACAGTTTGAGCTCTCTATAGCAGCTAAAGAGGTAGCAGAGTGAAGCTGGTATAGGTAGTGCTAGGAGAAAGCAATATAGCTAGCTACCTCACAAATCACCTCCATCAAGATCTAGAAAATGTACCAGACAGAATCCTAGTCAGGAAGTCCAAGAAAACCACAGTCATTATTCTAATTGGGGCCAGCTTAAGGAGACAGGTCTGTTAGCAACTAGGGACAGGTGTGACTAGGGCACTCCATGTGCCAAGCATTCTAGTACCCATCTAGAGCCTGAAAACAAAGACTGAGCATCCTAGCAGCTCACATACTCGCTACAGAGTTCCAGGTTGGACTTGAGGGGGGAGAGGGTAGACCTGCAATTCAGTTGCTCTGACCTTACAGAGACTACAAGTGGGCTATTGGTGGCTAAGTCCAGCAACAGTGTATTGAAATTCCCAATCAGGGACAAGCTCAAACCTGGGTCAGGAACTCAGAGCTCAGACTGGGAAGGCAATAAGCAGACTTCTCCCTTGCCTACATTGCTTTGGAAGCACTGAAATCTTGCAGCATTCTTATTCCCCAGCCCGAGCATCCACAGGGATGCAAAGAACAAGAACTCAGACCAGCTGTTTCCCCCCAGAAGTGCACAAAGCCCAACCCTAACAAAGTCCACAGTCAAATAGTAGCTGGAGGGGCAGCTAGATAGTGCAGTGGATAGGATACCAGCTCTAGTCAAGAGGACCTGAGTTGAAATCCAACCTTAAAAACAAGACACTTTTAAGCTGTGTGACTCTGGGCAAGTCACCTTACCTCAGTTACCTGGCTTTAAAAAAAAAAAAAAAAAAAGTAGTCATCATCTGAAAGAACAAACAAAAAAATACAATTATAAAAACTATTAAAATGACAAGGAAGCTCAGGACCCAGAATAAACCATAGAAATAATAAGATCAAAGACAATATTATCAGTCAGACAACATCTAATTTATGGGATTCAGTCAAAATGGTACATAAGGTAAATTTTTTAAAATCTCTAAATGCTTTCAATAAAAGAGAGAAAGACAGATCAATAAATTAGGTACGCAAAGGAAAAAAAAATCCTAGGAAATCAATAAATTAAAAACTTTTAAACACCCACAGATCATAAAAATTAAGAATTTTTTTAAACAGCCAGTAAAATAGATAAGCCTAATATTAGCAAGTATGATTAAAAAAATAAAATTACTCTTATCAGAAATCACAACCTTTGAAATCTTCATAACCATTGAAAAATAAATTGTTAGGAGCTTTTGAACATTCTCTAAATGAACTCCAAAAGGACCAGATGTATTTGGGAGCAAATCCTACCAAACAATAAGTTAATTTTAATACTATGTTAACTGTTTTAAAGAAGACCTACCATATTCCTTCTGTGACACAAATATAATCTTAATATCCTAACTGAGGGAGAGTCAAAACAAAAAAAGAATCTATATACCTAATGAATATTAATGCAGAAATTTTAAATAAAATATTAGCAAAGAAATGATAGTTTTGTATCAAAAATATATAATACATTGTAACCAGACCCAATTATACTAGGAATTCAAGACTGATTTCAACATTAGGAAAACTATAAACAGTTAACCATATTAATAACAAAAAATAGCAAAAATCTTATGGTTATAGCAACAGATGTAAACAAAGCTTTTAACAAGATATGATGCCTATTTCTGTTAAAAACATATGAAAGCAAAGAAGTAAATGGGGTTTTCCTTGAGATGATAAGTAGTATCTATCTAAAGCCAGTAATGATCAGCATTATTTATGATGGGAATAATCTAGAGTCTCTGTAACATCAAGGCTAAAGCAAGATTGTCAATCAAAATGCTAGTTGTAGCAATAAGACAAGGTAAAGAAATTGAAGGAACAAGCATAGACAAAAAGAGAACAAAGGAATCACTTTTTGCATATAATATGATAGTTTACTTAGAAAACACCAGAGAATCAACTAAAAACCTAATTGAATCAATTAACAATTAGTAAATCAATTAGTAAAGTTGCAGGATATAAAACCTATGTTAAGACAACTCACTATAGGTAATATATAATACTTGGGAGTTTATCTGCCAAGATACATACAGGAACTATATAAATACAATTACAAAACACTCTTTACCCAAATAAAGAGATTGAAATAATTGGAGAAAGTAAAGCCAACTAACAAAAACTATAATGTAACCTAAATCAATTTTTGCTTATTCAATGCCAAATATAATTACTTTATAAAATGAGAAAAATATATCACCAAAATTTGTCTGGAGGAACAAAAGATCAAGAATATTATAGGAATCAATGGAAAAAAATACAAAGGAATCTTAAACTAATATGTACACAGAGCTAAAGTGGACTCAGAATTGAGGTGTAATTCTTTTAGAACACTAATAATATGGGAATTTATTTTGCTTAACTATGTCTGTTAGTAGCGGGTTTGTTATTCTTGCTTTCTCAGTGGGTGGAGTTGGGCTAGAAGAATATTTGGAATTTAAAATAAAATGGAACTTAAAAAAAGGCAATCAAGAAAACCTCTGTCCTTTTGAAAGGTCACCACTTAAGACTTATGTATGTATATCAAGATACTCACCTGTTTTGTTTGCAGCTGGGTAAATCAGTGGTGGCCAAAGTGAGGATTCCTGAAGGTACCACATTGACAATGGATATGCTCACGGTGAAGGTGGGTGAACCAAAAGGATATCCCCCTGAAGGCATTGCCAGTCTCATTGGCAGGAAGGTCAAAGTGAACATTGAAGAGGATGAAACCATCACAGAAGAAGCAATAGAAAATTTGTCAAAAAAAATAAAATCTTAAAAAAAATGACATTTATTGAGTTCTTACCTCCCTGTCTCAGTTTTGGAGAATGAATAAATGAATAGATGGTTGGGGAAAGTGGGCTACAAAGTATTTAATAAATAATTGTCACATGAATGAAAGAATGATTTTCATAAACTATTCTCCCATTTCTATAACTTTCTAAATCAAAATGCCCCTCTCTGGCCACCATTATTTTATAATCATCTGTTAGAATGTAAACTCCTTGAGGGAAAGGATTTTATTCACTTCCCATTTTTGTATATCCAGAACTTATCATAATGCTCAGCATATGTTAAGATTTAATAAATTATTTTTCATTGATTTGAGTTCTCTAGTATCACATGACATGTGTTTTGCTTCTCTTGCCTCCCATAAAATTAATTTCCTTTTGTACTACTTGTTCTGCTCTAACTAGAACCTGTATCATGCATATCAAATCAATTCCAAATTATATTTGAATAGGGCCCCCCTCCATTGTATTCTCAACAAATGGTCATACATCCTCCCCTAGTGAGGGTACTCCATCTTCTCTTAATTTTTAAGAAAATTTTTCCTTATATTAAGTTGAGCCATGAATCACATTCGGTATGATCAACGTATTATAACATGGCAGCCAGAAAGACTCCATTAATAACAATGTATTGTGAATTAGGGCCAGATGAACCTTACCCTTATACTATGGAATTCACTGTTTGTTGTAGAATTATAACAACTTAAACAGCCAGGCTGGATAGAGACTTGAGTTGTTCCCATGGTAGTATTATTATATGTAATTACCAGAAGTCTGTGGGTGCTGGGGGGGGGGGCGTTTAGGGAAGTCTGATACAACACATTATCTTGTGAATAAAGTCAAAGGAAAGGGCACTAGGGTTTCCGCCTGTTGGTGCTTATAGAAGGTAATAAACCAATTTCTAATAGGTGACTGCAAAAGGAAATGGAGATCAAACTAAGATGCATTAGGATGCTCCAAATGCTATAAATGATCAAAATCTTCAGTTTCCTGTTAGGGAACACCACAAGACAAAACCAAGTTCTAAGTAAGTGACTACAGAAAAAGACAGGTGCTCAACAAGCCCCAGATCTTCCAGGAGTGCTGAAGGCACTCCAATATGCTTCTGGAGCTACATGAAGGGATAAAGCCAGTTTGCAGAGGGGACTTTGCAAGAAGTCAAAGGTCTCTGAGCCTTCCAATTTATCAATATTGATTAAGCACTTAACTATATGCCAGGCGCTGAACTAAAGAGCTAGGAATACAAAGAAAAAGCAAAAACAGTAAGATCTCAAAACTATTTTCTAATAGGAAGCTAGTGGAGAGAATAAGGTATATGTACAGAATAAGTGGAAGGAGCACTGGGCCACCAAGGTAATAATATGACTATATTAATAGATGAATAAAAAACCCAAATGACAATATGTAATATACATATTATAAAACACAAAATCAGGAATAAATGAACTTTAATATAATTAGCAGTAGCTTTCCAAAACCAAAAACTAGTGTTTTTAGTACTAAAGAGATGCTTGAGAGCTCTCCAGTGAGACCATAATCTTTTTTTTATTTATTAATACTTTTTATTTGCAAAACATATGTATGGGTAATTCCTAAACATTAACCCTTACAAAGCTTTCTGTTACAATTTTTTCCCCTCTACTCTCCACCCCTCCCCTAGATGGCAGGATATCCATTACATGTTAATTATGTTAAAATACTTAAGAAATTGAATATATGTATAGTTATTGCATCATTTTTTGTGCAGGAGAAATCATATCTACAAGAAAGAATAATCTGATAAAGGAAATACAATGCAAACAAACCTCAATAGAGAACATGAAAATACTATGTTGTGGTCCACATTTCACATCCCTCTCTCTGGGTGTATATGGCTCTCTTCACCGAACAATTGGAATTGGTTTGAAGCATTTCATTGTTGAAGAGAGCCATGTCCATTAGAACTGATCCTCATATAGTATTGTTGTTGCCGTGAATAATGATCTCCTGGTTCTGCTCATTTCACTCAGCATCAGTTCATGCAAGTCTCTCCAGGCCTCTCTGAAATCGTCCTGCTGGTCGTTTCTTACAGAGCAATAATATTCCATAACATTCATATACCATAATTTATTCAGCCATTCTCCTACTGATGGGCATCCCTTCAGTTTCCAGTTTCTAGCCACTACAAAAAGAGCTGCCACAAACATTCTTGCACATGTGGGGCCCTTTCTTTCTTATGATTTCTTTGGGATACAGTGAGACCATAATCTAAGCAAGAATGTCCATTTCACTACTTACTATTATTTGTATAACCAACTTTCCAATCACCCAAATTTACAACCTTAGCTATCTTTCACTAATTCTTCACCCCGCATAGACAATTGCCAATCTAGAATTTGAAATATTTTAATAAGACAAAGTAAATTGATGGAATATAGTTTATCCTTTGTTCTTAGAGAGGACCATAACATCAGGGAGGTGATGCTGTGATATGCAAGTGAACTGGATTTGAGTGAGGGAGGGCTGGGCAAGGCCACCTGCCTCATGTTCCCCTCCAGAGCCATCTGGGTCCAAGGGGCAAGATACAGATCAAGATGAGTCTTGGTCTTTTAAAGCTAAGGTCTTCAACAGGTCTCAGTTTGACTGAGGCTTCACCTATTTAGTGATTAAAGCTAGGCAGCAATTAAGGCAAAGAATCTCCTCTTACCTAGTCCAAAAATCAATCAATGAATCTAGGAGGGGAAGACTCCGGGGTTCTGGCCAAAGCAGAAATGATTGCTATTTACATTCAATCTGAGTCAGGACCCAATGACCAAATGGGTGACCAATGAGAATCAGATTGGTTTGAGTTTAAGGCATGGTCCTGAAGAAAGAAATCTAGCCAGTAAACCCCAAGATATCTTGGGAGAGTTCAGAGGTGCAAAAAAGAAAAAAAAATGACTTTTAAGAGCATCAGTAGCAAGGTATGATATGCTATGTGGATAGAGGGAGGAAAAGAGAAGGAAGAGAAAAAAAGGAAGGAAAGGAAGGAGGGAGAAAAGAAAGGAAGGAGAGGAGGGAGGGAGGGAAGGAAGGGGGATATAAATTAACAAATCTGGGAGGGGAAGACCCTTAGGGTTTCTGAGACAAACATAACATAAAAGTATTGCTAGTTACTCTCACTCATCAGCTCTTTTGGATTCAATGATTATTTCTTATCAGGTGAGTCAGATTTATACATCTAGTTCTCTTCTCTCCTTCCATCTCCTGCCCCTTCTCTTATCTCCTAAACTCCAATCCTGCATCATTACATTAGAGATTTTACATTTTGAATTGGGATTTCTTTTTGTCCTTTCACATTTAACTCTTATGATCCACACCTGAAGCAAAACACCACACACACAGGTATGGTCAAACCTTTATTCTCACCATTACCCACAAATGTTCCATTTCCATGACCTATAATTCTGAAATTACTTTATGAGTTAATCTTTTCATCCCATTCTTATCTACACTTCTCCTATTTTTTTTTTACTATGATCATAAAACTCTCCACCCTTCAATATTGTCCCAGGCTATCACCCTAGCTTTGTTTTCTCCCCCTGTACCTCCTTCCTAATTTTTACTTTATAATTAAACAGTGTAACATTACATTATTCTTTACTGAAGATCCCAGGCTCCTTTTTCCTATTGCTATGCATTCTTTGCAAAAACCCAATCCCAGATTCCTCCCAGTATCAACTTCCTTTGTGACCACTACTCACAGGCTGATGAATGACGATGAAGTTACAGTCTGATAATGACTGGGTTCACTCCAAACTTACAAATTTACATTATCTAATATCAGCTGGATCCTTTCTGCTTCAAGGCAGTCCTTTTATTCTCCCCTAGTTGAATCTGTATTATATTCAGCACCCTGATTATTCTAAATCTTTTCCCTTTCTCAGTCTTTCTATTTCACCTTCTCTTTCCATTCTCTCAGTAGATGACCTTGAGAAAATAAAGACCATTTATTGGGAGGTCTCTCTTTTCCTATTTCCTCTATCTTAAAACACTTGACATAATCCCTATTCTATTGTTCCTTACTCGAATTTCTAACATACCCCTTCTTTTTTACCAAGGACAACACTTCTACTTGTTCTGTTGACCAATTCGTTATTGAATCCTCTGTCAAATTACCCCTTCAGTCACCCTTTCTATTTCTCTCTAATCTTAAATTTCTCCCTCTTTACTGGCTTCTACCTTCCTCAATTATTTTCAATCTGGCTTCTGACCTCATTCCTCAGATGAAATTCATCTCTCCAAAATTACTAACAAACTAAATTGTCAAGTACAGTGGCCTTTTCTTAATCCTCATAATTTTTTAAAAATCACTCCAGTTTTAATCACTCCATCATCTGATACTATTGATTATCTTCTGAATAGTCTCTCATCTCTGGGGCTTTTTTTTTTATAGCATTGTTTGCTCTAAGTTCTAAACACTTATTTTCAGTCTTTTGATGTATAAATTCCATATTGCATCCTCAGGGTTTCTATGATAATGACTTCCAGGTCATGTTCTTGTACCTGAGTTCCAGTATCACATCAAAATAATTTTGAACTGCATGTCCCATTAATTGTCATTATAAACAAAACATAACTCAATCTCTTTCCTTCATAACTCACCCCTCTTCAGAACTTTCATGTTTCTTTCTAGGACATGACCAACTTTCCAGTGACCCAAGTTTACACCTTTACTACTTATTCTCCTTCAGTCCATGTAGCCAATTAGCTGCCAAATCTTGCTGATTCTACCTCCACGACATCTCTTACATCCATCTTCTTCTCTTTAGTCACTAACCTCATTCTGGCCCTCAATATCTCTTACCTGAGGGCCATTTCCAGTCATGCTGATCTGTACCTGGCCACAGGACCCAGATGGCTCTAGAGGGGAAAGTAAGGCAGATGACCTTGCCCAGCCCTCCCTCACTTAAATCCAATTCACTTACATCTCATGATCCTCTTTAAGAACGAAGGACAAACAACAAGTCTTTCAGTTGAATTCCTGCAATAGCAATTCTTCCTTCACACAGCAGCCAATGATATTCTTAAAGCGTAAATCTGGCTACATTCCTCCTTTGTTCCCTATTACCTCTTCTATTTGACACTTGGAAACTTCACAATTTGATTTTAACATATTTTTTACAATCTTATCATGTATTACTCCCCATCATAAAATTGTAGGCTGCCATTAGTCATTGTGCCATTCCTTACCTGTGATATACTTCCAGTCTCTTCCCCCTCTTAGCATCCCTGCATACCTTCCAAAACTCAGTTTAAGAACTACTTTCTCCATAAGACCTTTCTGGATCGTCCCAGTTACTGGTATCTCCTCTGCAAAATATTTCATATTTCTCTTGTGTTTATTTTATATATGCAAATATACCAAACCTTATGAGGATGATCCATATGTGTAACAGGATTGCATAGGTCACTTTCCTTATTTGTTGCTCATCTTTCATCTTGCTACTTGATTTGTTCTCATGTTTACTATCATCTAGAATTACAGAATAATACAGAGGTATATTTGGAAATTTTCTAACTAGGAAGGAGAAATAGGAACTGGACTGATTGTAGGGAGCTTCCAGGTAAGGAAACTTCCTTTGCTGATGCAGATCAGCAAATGTTCTGCAAATCAGTCTTAGAGAATTAACTGGACTATTGAGAGGTTAAATTATTTCCCCAGGGTCACACAGCCAATATGTCAGACGCAGGACTTCAACCTAGATCTTCCTCATACATTATTAAAAATTCAACATCTCTATCAATCAACTAAACTCAGAATCTCCACCACTTCATGAAATGCTTTTTTAATAAAGTGGAGAAATATTTTTCGTAATAGTAATTACATATAAATCTATACTACATCCCTTAATCTCTTAGGATAAAATAAATATTAATATGAATGAATGTATAATTTATTAACAATGAAATCAATAAGAGACAGATAATAATTATTTATAATGTTTTAGTTGTGAGAATAACAGCCTGAGTTATCTAAGACTTCCAGTAATGGAAGATGACTTCATTTTTGAGAAGACAGTTTTATATAATTTAGTTCATTCAAGGTATGAAGCAAAATATGCTCTCAAAATTCTTTTTCATACTTTTTGCAAGATAAAGGTTAAACATTTCCATAAAGAAAAAAAAAGATCCTTTCCTTTTTCTCCATCTTCACCAGTTTCTCTCTAGCTATAACTGAAAACTGATAGTTAAAATTGCCATTTCCACAACCTTCAATTTGAGTCTTAAAGCTACAGTAACAGTAACTATAATTTTTATAGGAGAGACTTTTAAAACAAATGCTATATGTATGTATACATATGTTGTCTTCCTCACTGGAATGTAAGCTCCTTTAAGATAATGACTTTAATTTTTATCTCTGTTTCCCCAATGCCTACCATAGTGCCCAACATAATAGATGCTTTACAGAATGTTTATGGATTGATTGATATCAAGGGGAAAACCTGACAATTAGAGCTATCCAAAAATGAAATGGGTTATTTCAGGGGACAGGAAATTTTCTGTCATGGGACCTCTTCAAGTGGAGACTAATTGTTGTAAAGAGAAGTTTTATTTAAGAATGAATTGGAAAAAAAAAGAATGAATTGGATTGGATGACTGATTTTGTACTTTACATTTTACCTTTTATACAAGCCTCACCATTGATTATATGCCACAAACTACATCCATATGCCACCCATCTGTTTATTATTCTTTGACTTACTTGTAATTTTAATTCTTCTGAAAACATTGCACCATGATTCCAAACTAAAAGATAACTTGGAGGAAACTGGTGATTTTACCCAGATGACTTGCATCTGATTACAGTTGAGAATTACTAGAAAAATCACATAATTTCCCAACTATAGGAATATATATATGTATATATACACATATGTATATATATATATATGTGTGTGTGTGTGTATATATGTAGCCCTATCTAGATCTATCAGTCATGTCTGACTCTTCATGACCCCACATGGGGTTTTCTTGACTTCAAGCCCAATGTTCTACCTATTGTACCATCTAGCTGCCCTAACCTAGCTCACTATCCATTTCCAGCCTTTGTCAAAGTACAAACTAATTCTAATGTGACAGATTGTCCTTTCTGTTGAATGATATAGTTTGGGAAATATGAGTTTTTCTTCCCATTTGTATGTGACTTAGGTGTATCTTTGGTTCACTGTTGTTCCAATAGCCACCAAAATCTTCAACATTTTGCTGGAGAATTTGTAACTCTACATTGGCTTTCCCCAGGATCCTACTCAAGGTCCTTCTAAGGCCCCAGAAAATTGTGACTTGGATGTTTTATCATGGTGTTCAGGTCTGGACTCAAGCTTCTCAGAGAAGGCCACTGGATCCCACTGTGGAACATTGGGTCTAGCCAGAAAGGTTTCAGTTATGGGCCCACTGACAGACTATGTAGTCTGAGGTTGCCTGCTGTTGAATTTTCTTGACCGTAAAAACTAACAAAATGGTTTTTAATATAAATATCACATGATATATTTATATTATAATGCATAATGATATCCTATATTATAATATCATGGTATAATTTATAACATTATATATTTTGGTAGGATCAAAGATTTAGTGTTGGAAAGGTCCTTAGTGATAGATTATCTATCTAATCTAGGGGTCATCTAGGGATCATAACTGTCCTGTTACTTGTTTTTGTACTGATCCATGAGCTGAGAAGGCTTTTTTTAAAAATATATTTTAAAATAAAGTCTTACTGTATTAAAAAATGTTTAAGCTGTTCTTAGCTCATACACAAACACACACACACACACACACACACACACACACACACACACACACACGCTAGTGGACTGAGCCCAAATTTGAGCCCTGAACCCAATTTATTTTTTCTGATGAGGAAAATGAGATCCAGGGATGTAATTTGGCCAATATCACACAGGTAGTAAATAGCAGAGCTGGCATTGAAACCTAGATTCTCTGATTCCAAATCCAGCACTAAACCAATTTATGCCAATATAAATGAATATGTTTAGACAGCTAGGTGAGTATAATGATTAGACCCCCCCCCCAGGCCTAGGGTCAGGAAGACTCATCTGCTGCCCTAGCTGTGTGACCCTGAGCACATCACTTACCTTTGTTTGCCTCAGTTTTCCAATCTGTAAAATGAGCTGGAGAAGGAAATGGCAAACAATGAGTATCCTTGACAAGAAAATCCCAAATGTGGTCACAAAGAGTTGAACTTGACTGAACAAATGAAGGAGAAAATGAATGTCCTAAGTATTTAATTCCAGAGATAGATAATTGTAGAAAACATGTAAATCCCAATCTACATGCTTTTTACCTGTCACTTTAAAGGTACAATCTGAATGGAGACAAAGAGAACTAATATGGAACATTTAGGGAATATTGTTACTGTTGTTATTGTCACAATCACCATCATCTCCATCCTCATCATCTTCATCCTCATCATCATGATCCAGTAGTAGAAAAAAAAGAAAGGTCCAGGCTATGATTAATTCTTTATTTGATTATGTAGCTTATGAATTCATGTTCTTCCTTATGCCCAATTATTTGTTTTCTTGCTTTTTGGTTATTGTTAGAGTATTTCTACTAAAAAAGGTGGGCAGAAGAAATGAAAGGAAATGAAATTTAAATCAATTTCCCTCTTGGTTAATAGTTCTGATAAATGGTTGAAACCATGACCTAAAATGACATTTGGGGTTTATTCACCTTCAGTCTCACTCCTCCCCATAAACAGCAGCACTGACTTGAAAAGGGTTTGAAACATGTAAGAAATATTAACAGGGACAGTATTTTAAAGACTAGTCTTCAAAATTCTTTGAAATTTATCTTTTCTGTGATAGTTGGGATTGGTGGCCATTTGTGAAACAGAAGGTGGATTGCCATGGAAATTGCCCAGATTCCCAAATTCAGTGACATCTCCTTTTCTTAGCTAAGAGTGTAAGCAGAAGAATGAGGAAGGAAGGCTTGAGGAAGGAGGAGCCTTCAAAGAACCAGACAAGAATAAAGAGCTATAAAATATTTATACAGTGGAGGTCCAGCCACATTGCTGAGGACAGATTAAGCACAAACTATGTCTTAGGTGAAATCTGTATTATTGAACCTGAAGCTGAGACAGATGTTTTACACAACCTCCTCTTCCCTCTCACCAGGGAGAAAGATAAACGATGGTTTATTTATTCACTTTAGACTCCCTACTGGAAGGGTTTGGGCAATGTTAGACTTTGTTCTAAAGGCATACTTTTGTTCTTAAGTTTTTAACATGTAACTAAAAATGTTGACTCACATAAATCAAAGCTGTTTTATTCTACTTACTTAGTACTTCTATCTAGAGATAAGATAAAGAGGGGCGATTTCCAAAGAGACCATTTGCTCAAGCTGATGCTAGACAAGTGTTTGGACAATCAGGGAAATGTCAGAAGACTGGTGTTAAATCAAAGTAATCCTTGTAAAATCTATGTCTACAAAAGTCATAGGAATGAACAAACTTGGGGATAGCTATTTTATCAATGGGGCTGAAAAGAAAGTCATAGCTCTAACAGGTTTGCAAGAGTTGATTGTTAAATTTTCCATGTGAGATTTAAATCTCAAAAGTCAACAATTACTACAAATCAGGGCTTGATTTATTGTTTTGTTAGTCATCTACATTTAAGAAAGTGTTAATAATGTGGATTAAATTTAAAGTATGTGTCTACACTCCCCCCCACACACACACTGAGAAGCATGTTGTTACATTTACCAGCATACCCCATATTATTGCTTTATAAACATTACTTAATTGTGGTATGTTTTGGAATATTGTTGTTCTATAAGAAACAATCAGCAGGATGATTTCAGAAAGGCCTGGAGAGACTTACATGAACTGATGCTAAGTGAAATGAACAGAACCAGGAGATCATGGGAAACAGCAATAACAGGATTATGCCATGATCAATTCTGATGGATGTGGCTCTTTTCAACATTGAGATAATTCAGGCCAGTTCCAATGGTCTTGTGATAGAGAGGACTGTGGGCACTGAATGTGGATCACAACATAGTTTTTTTCCCCACCTTTTTTGTTGTTGTTTGCTTGCTTTTTTTTTTCTCATTTTTTCCCTTTTTGATCTGATTTTTCTTCTGTAGCATGACAAAAGTGGAAATACATATAGAAGAATTGTAATATTTTAACATACTGGATTATTTGCTCTCTAGGGAAGGAGAAAAATTTGGAACACAAACTTTGTAAAGGTGAATGTTGAAAATTATCTTTGCATATATTTTAAAAATAAAAAGCTATTATTCAATTAAAAAATAAACATAACTTGATCCTAGCAGTAATGCAGTAAGAATAAGGTTCACCTTATCAACATATTCATGGCATGGGGACTGCGAGCTAATAATAATAACTGAGACTTTTAGGTTTGTAAAAGTGTTTTAGGTCCATTGTCTCAATTGAGTCTCACAACATCCCCAAGCATTTCTCTGTGAAGGAAGGGAGACAGAGAAGCTGGGATCCTCAGAAAAGTTCCCTGAACATGCTCAGAAAAATCCTCTGACTCAAGGGCTAATGACTGACCAGTGGTTATATGAATAAATTACTTAGCATAACTGAATCAATTTTACTACATCTCAGGTCACCCAGACACGATGAGTTTTCTGGCTCTTTTTGAGTACTCTCAAGTATTTCCATCTGAATTTACTGCCCCATCAAAACATTTGGAAACATTTGTTTTCTCCATGTCTTCCTTATAATAATTAGCTTGAAAATGACAAGACACCTATTCTTTGAAGTGATTTCCCCCAACACTGGCAGCACATTGGCTGAATGAAAGCAAGTTAACATCCAGAAGCAGCAGTGTTAGTGACTCATATTTTTAATCTTCCAGTTTCTGAAAATACAGTTTCTTTTTTTTCCTCTTCAAAGTGGGTTCTTTTTTTAATTAAAAATTTAATAACCATTAACAAAAACAAATAATCAAATAAACATACAAATAAGAAGTAAAACCTTACATAAAACCCTTAGGATTTTAACAACATAGTTACAAAGAGATCAACAAACAAGAAGCAAACAAAAATACTTGTGCTCTGTCCCTTTTCAAGTCTATCTGAAGACCATTACTATTCACTTTGTGATCTTTCTTTTTAATTAAGTTGTCCAATGGGCCTATAGTTCTGGCTGTGCTGAGCATCCTCCACTATTTGATATTTTTCTATATGCTTCATATTCAGTTTTTAATGTCCCATACTATTCCATTATTTCAATACTCCATAATAAATTCAGTCTTTTACCAATTGCTATTCCTATTTGCTTGTCATTACCAATAGGGCAGTTAGAAATATATATACATATATATATATATATATGTAGGTCTTTTTTTCTCTTTTCTGATATTTTTGGGACAAAATCCTAGAAATATAATAGTGAAATTGAAGATGCTTGTGACTTATTGCATATGTTTCCATATTGCAATTCCAAAATGTGTATCGGCCTGCCCACAATGCATTAAAACGTTCTAATGGGAGAAGCGTTAAGATTTCCTACCACTATTGATATATTTTATTCTTCTTGCAAGACTTAAGATATTCCTTTACTAAGTGCACACATATGCAAAATGTAAATACTCTTTAATTCTGATTCAGATTCAACTCCATCTCCAGCTTTTCATGATCTTGTGGTAAATGGTAAATTTGGGATCATATTTTTTTTTTTCATTTAGAATCATCTAAGTATTTCTGGATTAAATGTGTTTCTATTTGGATTTTTTTTTAACTATTCAAGGACTTCTTGTCTTATTGAAAAATTTTGTCCATTTACATTAAATGTTATACTTGTCAGGTTTTCTTTTTTCAGTAATTTCATTAGAAGAGAATATACACGTTTTATTTGAATTTTATCTATTACCTCAAAATTTAACAATTCTGCTTAGTAAGAAAGTTCTTGTCTTATCTTAATAGTATAGATTTCTTTAACTTGGACTTCCATTTTATCAGTGATTGCTTAGTTTAGGATTACCTTTCTTCTTTCTTGTTACCTTTCCAGGTTACGCCTTTCACAACCTTCCCCCCTTTTTCCTGAATTAATCAGGATTCTTGCATTTGGTTAGCAACTAGTTGATCTTGATTTGAGAAGTATGACTTCTTTTAAATATTTATTGTTTCAATTTCTAGGCTTCTTTATTCTTTGAAGGAATTCCTTACTCTGTAAACTTTCAAAAATGTCTTGTTTTTTCAGATACTTATCTCTGGCCTTCACAGAGCATTTTGAGTTTTAGTGGGGATATATCTTGGTTCATAGCCCATCTTCCTTATTTATGTTCTGTGAAATAGTGAAATTTTCTAATCCTTTCTTGACATCCTTGAAAATTCTGCTCTGATCTTGATTATTATTTTTTTGGTAAGAGGATTGTGTACTTTGTATGCTTGGGAGTCCCTTTTCTCTCTTCCCTCCCCTATAATTGTATTGTTGGAGTCTAGGTATATTAAATATTGAGTTCTTCCAAATTGAGTTCTATGAATTCTTGCAATTTGTATTCTGCCATTTGTTTGACAATTATGGGAAATTTTCTTTGATCAGACAGTACTGAAAGGTTTTAAAATCAGTAAAGCAGATTTCAAACTTGCTCTGCTAATTATTAACCATGTGACCTTGGACAAGCAACTTAGCTTCAAGCTCTAGGCCAGCTCTCTTATTTATAAACTGGGGAGGTTGAATTAGAATGAACTAGATAGTATTTTAGGTCCAGGCAGTTAGATGGTAGTAGATAAAGGACCAGACCTCGAATCAGGAAAACTCTTCATGAGTTCAAATCCAGCCTCAGACACTTATTAACTGTGTGGCTTTGGGCAAATCATTTAACCCTATTTGCTTTAATTTTCTCATCTGTCAAGTGAGCTAGAGAAGAAAATAGTAACCCACTATAGGATCTTTGACAAGAAAACTCTAAATGAGGACACAGATAGTTGCTCATGACTGAAAAAAAATCCCCATAAATTTAAGGTTCATGCCAGCTATACATCTATGGATTATATGATTTGCTAGAATATGGTATTCAAATTAAAAAAAATTCTAGGATGTCAATGATCCCAAGATTGTTTTGTTGTGATATATTTTTCAGGTCTCATTTAAATTTTCATGTTATTTTCCCAAATAATTTGGATAATTCAGTACTTTTTGTATCTGTTTCCAATTGCTCTTTACTCCTTAAAATTTTATTTTTCATTGTGATAAAGTTTTTTCATCATTTTAAAATAGATTTCTTGAAGTCATCTATTATATTCAGCATAATATCATCTACAAATAGCAGCAGCTAAATGATTTTTCCAACCATAGGAATCCCTTTTCCATTTAAACTATGGTCTAAATCCTCCATTATAATTATGAACACCTTTAGTATCTTTCTTCCTGTTTTATGCCTCACTTATTAGCAAAAAACATAGGATAGAATTATCTTTGTAGTTTCATCAATCTCAAGAATGTTATAGTACCTTCTTGACTGAATCAACAATCACTTAAAATAAAGAAGCATAAAAATCCATAAAGACTAAGTGGATGAAAATTGACTAATGACATGCAGTTAGATGGCCAATCCATTGAACTAGTTCATTAGTACATATATCTGAAATAAGCACTATAGATAGATGATGAATTGAGCCTAGACAGTTGGAAGAAGAGAATGAGTTGGATTGAACTTGTGAAATTTTGCAATATTTTTCATGATCCCAAGCTGCTTCCAAACATAAAACCCCAGTTTTTATTTTTAACACAAATGTCCACCCCTCCCTCCCCAGTGATGTTATGTTGTGTAACTCTTGGAAAACCACAGTCTCCCAGGAATTATAGTTACATGTAACCCAAAAGACAACAGAGGGATGGATGGATGGTGGGTACAAGTGGGTTACATCTTATTTCCACTGATGTAGCATAAGCATGTGGCAACTGGCAGGGTTGCATAAATAGACTTTGCTGCCCTGATATTTATGAAATATAATAAGTCTTATAAGTCTTTAGCATATTGGATAGATTCTCTGTGGAGGATTTATGTGAGAACATGGATCAGAACTGCCAAGAAAGAGAAGGCATGGCTTTCTTGGTTTCTGTGCCATTGGGAGCAAAATGATGTAATCACAAATCCCCATATTGGTCATTTTTTTTCATTATTCCCTAATTTTTTTTAGCATGTTTTCATTCTAGTTTGAATTTTTTTTATTTTACTTTCTTTAATTCTTTGATTTGGATTTGTGATATTCTTACCAGGGTTAATACTTTCCTAATTTCTTTGAATATATCTTTTCTCCATTTGAGATTTACCTCTCACTACTGTAAGCTTTTAAAATGTGCATTATTTCTTCAACAAATATAATTTTTATTATTTTGGTACTTTATTCATGTTTAAATTTTGGTTGATTTTTTTTATTATTTTCTTATATTATTTTAAAGTCATTTTTCTTCTTTTTTCAGATTTCTGTTTGATTTTGGGGGAGGGAGTATAGGGCATATGAGAAGTCTATTATTTAATAATCTTGTCTGGAAATCTCAAACTGGTTCTTAATAGCAACTTTATACCATAGACTCTTAGATACTTAGATCAATGTTGCCACTTTGATGATTGCTATTTTCATCCAGTGTGGTCACACCTTGTTTGATAATATTGTTGAGAACAGTTTTGAACTGGCAGTGTTCATTTGTTTTGATTTCGTAAGAAAAAACGTAATTTTTTAAAAAGTCTCAGCGATGAAGTAAGGTGGGTACCAAAATGACATATAAGACATTCTATGTCATTATGGGAACAGGGAATGTGGAGTCTATCCTGATCAAGCAGTGGTGGTCATTGAATGTTTTAGAACAAGTTGACCAGAAAACCAGCCAGTATTCTTTTGACATAAAGTTTATGTTGTGCAACTTTTTATTTAATAGAACAAGCATTTCTTCTTTGCAATGATACCTAGTTTCAGTTTGTTTGTTTGTTTTTCAGTGCTTTGTTTTTAATTATGTTGATGGTGAGTGGACTGGAAATCATGCTACATGAAAATCAGTTGAAAGATAATTAAGCTGGAGAAGAGAAGACTTGTGTGTGGGGGGTCAGAATAGTTGCCATTAAAGTATTTGAAGAATCGACGTATCAGATGGAAGAAGGTTTAAACTGGTTCAGCTTGATATATAGAACCTAACCAGAGTTGTCCAAAAGTGGAATGGGCTGATTTGTGAGCAGTGAATTACTCATTATTGGAATTCTTCAAGCAGAGTCTAGATGACCACTTGTCAATGAGGTTGTAGAGGAAATTCCTGTTCAGTTACAGGTTGATACAAGATGATCTCTGAGTTCTCTTCCAACTCTGAGATCCTGTGATTCCATGAAATTAAGAAGTTACTAGATTAAACAACAATAACGAAAAAAATCCCCAACAATGTTCAGTCATTTAGTACTTGTTACTAAATACTGTAGTCACAAGTAATCTTGTTTCTTCAATTGCAATGGGAAAAATACAAAAAATGTGCTAAAAATCTGTTATATTTACATAACCAGAGCTACCTCTGTGGCAGATGTAATTTCAACACTCTCACTGTCTATTAACAATCTCCTAAACTGGTTAGATATACAGCAGCACCCCACTTATCTGGTGGTCAGACTTCCAGCAAATATGCTCTTCTGGAATAGCTTTTAACCCAGAAATAAGTGGGAAATATATGAAAAAAAGAAACCTCAGAGTGCAATATTTTCAAAGCCCATGCACTTCACTCCACTCATTCCCTTCTCGGGAACAGAGCATATTTGTCTGCAATTCTTGCAAATTTACATGCAATAGTTGTTTATCTGTTTTTTTTTCCCCCTGGTAGACTTCAATTCTACCTAGAAGATTTTAATTACAGAGTCTGGTGGTGAGCAACAGAAACTCTGGACAGCTGATTAGAAATGGAAAAAGGTATAGAAGCAGAACTATTAACAATAGAAATAACTGAGAATGGAGAACTGAGGCAGACACGAGGGAGAAGTTATACTTACAGCTAGTGCTCGACAAAGACACATCTCCCCCCATTATAAAAGAGCACATTTTATGTATCATATACTATATAGCACCTAGAGCTGTCTGGAGCAGCATAGCATGGTATTCCTGTTCAGGTAAAGGCAAAACAACTCTCAACATCTCAACATTCCTTAATGACATTAAACGAGTCAAGAGACAGCCGAACAATTTATAAGAAGAGCATAGAAGTCTTTGGGAATTCAGGGAGAGAAAGGCAAAACTAAGCTTTGCACACATCAAAAAGTCCCTGAGGACATCACTGTAGTACAGCACAGTACAATAACTGATGTTTTTAATGATGACCCGGAGTCATTAAGTCACCAAAAAAAGATTAAATTATGCTCAATTTTCTCTGTTTCCTAAGGCAGAGAAGGATTTAATATACTTTAGAAAGAATTCCATAAAAAGTATTAAAATTTGAACATTTCCTCACTTAATGGGTTAAGCTTCATTTATCTGGAATAGTCACTAATACACTATTGATTCATTTCCTATAGCTTCCTGATAAATGAGGTGTGACTGCATATGTTTCATTAGTATCAAATTGGCACCATTTAGCTTTAAGAATTGGAAAAAAGAGAGAGAGCATATTATAAGTGACATAAACATACAGTACCTAAAATTAAGGGGCAGTGCAGCTTAGTGGAAAGATTTAGAGACATAGGACAGGATTTCAGGTCCCAGCTCTGCTGGTTACTAGCTATGTGACCTTGCAGACTTAGCTTTTCTGGGTCTCAGTTACTTAGTCCAAAAAATAAGAGTAGGTAGACCAGATGATCTCTAAGTCCTGTAATGGTTCTTAAGAGAAAGTTGCATTGGTCTAAGATCCTGCCACAACACAAAGTTTTATAAATAATCTTCCTTTATAGAAAAATCCAAGCAGTCCTTTCTAATAATGCATTATCTTCAAATTATAGGGTCTTTTAATGGGACTCTACATTTGTGGGTGCAATGATTATATTTTTATTCATGCCAAACTTTTCAATTTATTTCCACCTAAGCTATGAGATAAATTGTTAAAATGAAGTGTTTTTAGGCATGCTGTGCACACACACCTTTTTATTTCATGGATATGATTCTAGATAATGATTGATGAAGAACTTTACAAGATCCATTTATTTTGTGTGTGCATAAATGAAAAATCAGGGCTAAAATGTAGGGATATTTTTTCTCACTAAAATGATTATTATTATTTTTTGGTTTAAAAAAATTTTTTGTAACCTCTTTCTTGTTTGGCCAAGAACTCTCCCCAATTATAGCTGTGAAAGATACCTCATCTGGATCTTATCTAAATTTTTTATAGTGCAACCTTTATTAATATTCAAGGTGCATATCCATAAAAATGATTCTTTAACAAACGGCAGTAGCTCTGGGAAAATTTTCAGTTATACAAAATCAGATTTTTCTCTGTCGATATCAAAGGATTCTGCACAACATTAATTTTGGCAGCTATTAACATATGTACAGAAGGATTTCTGGAAAGAAATCAGTATTTTTTTCCCTGTTTTTCGATTTTTGTTCCCTAGACTTACCAAATCTAGTCTCAGCTGTATTTTGCAGTAGAAAATCCAAATTCTCAGAAGAAAGAAAAAGAATGAAATATATATTCCTCAGCAACACAAGAGTAAAGACTCTTTCAAAGTCAAGCAAACCAAAGATTAATTTCAGCCAATGGTGGAGAATTCAGCAGAGTTCAACGTACAACACTGTCATGGGGTATTATGCCAGATGCACACAAAAGCTGAAGAATGTAGATTAACAGAAGGCACCACTCCATTCTCCACTGGACAAAGGGTGAATGATTCTCATAGTTCAGTCATCAACAGTCTTTTCATCATTTTTTCTCTCTCTAGCTCCTGCCGTAGTGTCTCAGCACTGTGTAAAAGTGAATGATATGATTGATACTGAGAATTATAGGATTACAAAGACATACCAGCAATTTTTGCCCTTAAGAACATGGGTTTACAAACACATCTAGGGCATAAATACTAAGAGAATAGCACATAGTATCACAAGATCTAAAGCAAGAAGGAAACCTAGAGATTATTTTTATCCAATTCCCTTATTTTATGAATGAAGAAATTAAGCAAGGCCCAAAGGGTAATTTGTAAAAGTACACAGTAAATGGCAAAGCTAGGATTGGAACTCCAAACCTCTAAGTTCAAATTCAGGTGGATTTAGTATATTCCTACTTAGAAAAATAAGTGATGGTTCAAAAGAATCTTTCAAAATCTTAGAAACATTCCTAACAATTCAATTCACAATGAAAGTAGTGTTGAATTTGAAAGCAATACAGAGGGTTCAAAGCCCTACTTTTTGTGAGATGAACTAATCACTTTCCTGGGGTCTCAGTTTCCTTACCTATAAAAGGTAGGGGCTGAGCCAAACCAAAGCTTCTTAAACTGTGGGTTGCATCCCCATATGGAATCATGGGGGGTAATGAAAAATTTGGCAACAGTAAAAAGTATCAAATATTCTGCCAAGATTTAATTATTTATGTGAAAATAAATAAGCATAGACATCTCATTAGTATGCAAATTTGCTTCCATCCTTAATAAATAATAAAATTTTATGTATACCAAAGAATTGTTTTAAAATATATTTCTTTCTGATTTATTTTTAGTAAATGTTTGACTTGTACACCTATTTTATATACCTATATGCCAATATGTAGGTTGCATAAAAATTTTTCTGGTGAAAAAGGGTCACAAGTAAAAAGTATTTAAGAAATGTTGAGTTAAATTACCTCTCAGAAACTCTTAAATTCTAAAATCCTATGATTTATGAACAGAGAGTCAATAAATAATGAAATCATATCAGTTATGAGGGAATACTATTCCAAATAGTACTCTATCATCACATTTCCTTATCCTTGCTTTCTTAGGTTTTTTCTCTTATTAAAGGGCTCTTTTTTTTCTTTCCAAACTGAAGTATATCTGAAATATTCTTGCAAAAGCTTTAGGAACTCATCATAAATTGTACCACTCCCTAAATCTAGAGGCAAGAAAACAATCAGCATCTTCCATTTACAGATTAAATCTCTGTTGTCTATGTCCTAATCATAGAAAGAAAATAGCCTACTGGTTGCCAGGATAGACTTGTCTGCATTAGCATTCCAGGTCAGAAGAATAAGGTGGGCTTGTTGGGGAGGATGGGAAGGAGAGGGAAAAAAAAGTTTAGTAATATGAGGGATTCCAGATGACTAAGGAACGCACTTTGCAAGGCTATCACTCAATGCTGAGAATAATAGAATATTAGAATGTCAGCATGATAAAGGATCATAGGCATGAACTTGTTCAATTCCTTTATTTTATTAAGAAAGAACATTTTGTTGTGTACATTATAGAAAAAACTAATTGAGCATATAAATATATAAACTTTAACATTTATGTTTATAGGCTATATGCCTATAAAATCTCGATTGCTCTTTCTATACTCTCTTCTCTCTTAACTCACTTTTATATTTGTAAATATATATATATAAAGATATATATATATTCATAGTTCTGCTTTCTTAATTTTCTATTGCTTCATATAAATCTTTCCAAATTTCTTTATACTCTTCATATTCATTTTATAACATTGTATTACATTGAAATATATTAGTTTATATATTAACATAACATAGTTTTCACTTTTTAATCAATTGTTAGACTATTTTTAAGTCTTTGTAATTGTAAATAATAGCTACTATATTTGGAGAACATTTCCAGGAATGGGATTATTATATCAAAAAGTATGATTATTTTGGGGACTGTTATATCTTGCCAGTTTACTTTCCAATTTGAAATTCTAACAATATGTGAGTCAATGTTGCTCTGTACCTCAATAAAATAGTTTTATTGCTTTTAGTTATTTTTATTTATTTTTGCCAAGTGGATAACTAGGAAGTAGTACTTCAGAGTTTATAGAATCATATGGTCATAGATTTAGCGATAGAAAGTACTTTAGAGGTCATTGAATCCAATTCCTTTATTTTACAAACTGAAGTCCAGAGATTTAATTTAAATGTCAAACATTTCCTAAGTGTTTGAAGAAGGACACATTAATATTTTTATATTATTCATGAAGTAGAATAGTTTAAAAATCTATTTCTAGTCATATGTATATATTCTTTATACATTTTCTTTTCAGTCCCTCAATGAGTATCTAATGGGAGTGGGATATTACATTTGAAAATTTGTTTCTAAAATTTTTCAAATGCTAAATTTTTATCTTTTATGTTTGCTGAAATATCTTCTCCCAACTATTATTTTATTTTTAATGTTAATTATGTTGCTTAGTGTTGTGCAAGTCTTTAAAAATTTTTTTTCATGTAATCAAATTTGATTACCTTGTCTTAATAATATACTGTATTAATTTACTGCAATATTCCAGTGGTTCTCTGAGCTCATCAATGTAGTTATTCTTTCTATTGATGCAGATTGTAGCCCATCCATGCCTTTCTATCCTTGTCTTCCCATAAATTTTAATTCAGCAGAATGAGACATTCTTAGTATCCTCTTGACATTATATGAATATGTAGCACATGAACTGCTTAATTGTTATCCAATTGTCTCTCTTGCTATGTGAATGGTCCAGCTTTTTTTTCTGGTTATATATGTCTTGGATATTATAATTTATAAAACATCTTTGCATAATTTCAATAGATTTCAGGCTTCTTGTGCCATTAATGAACCCCTCCATTGCCCTTTGGGTGATTCTCATTTTCAATTTTTTGGTGATTATACTATTCTAAGACTCAAGGGAGCGAGGGAAGAAGAGAGTACACATTTATTAAGTACCTACTATGTACCAGGCACTGTGCTAAGTGCTTACACATATTATTTCATTTGAACCTCACAATATCCCTGGAATAATGCTGATATTAAAAAGATGGATCTTTGTTTCAGGAAAGGGTCACTGAAAATCTGAAATCTCCCAAAGACAATCCTTTCTCTTGTTCAGCTCTTGGCCCTGTTCATTGTCCATTTGTCATTTCTGTACAAGACACATATACTCAGAGGATTCACATTCAAATGTTTAGAATAGTCTAGACTTTATCCACTTGGTTTTTACTGTGTAGATATTTAGGCCAAACTCTTTTGGGTGATTCTGAATTTCATTTAAGAGATCCTTCTGGTGCTCTTAATCTACCATCATTCTAAATAATATTTTACAAGCAAGTTTATATGCAATACTGGTTTTTCTTCTTAGTAAGGAGATCACATATGTACTAGTTGAGATGGTTTCTAGGGTTTTAGTTCCCTCTTTATGGCAACTAACATGTACTTTTTTTTTAAAGTATACATTGCTTTATTAATCATGTTGGGAAAGAAAAATCAGAGCAAAAAGGAAAAAAGACCATGGGAGAGAGAAAAAAACCCCCACAGAAAAACAAAGTGAGCATAGCATATGTTGATTTACATTCAGTCTCCTTAATTCTTTTTCTGGATGCAGATGGCATTTTCTTTCCAAAGTCTATTGGGGTTGTGTTGAATCACTGAACCACTGAGAAGAACCAAGTCTTTCATAGTTTATCATCGCACATTCTTACTGTTATTGTGCATAATAACATACTTTTAAAGGAAATGGTTGTAATTGTTATTATTATCCATTCCTTCTACCATTTTCTAGTTTGGGGCATTAATAGTTTGTTAATAGGTCAAGTGAGAGCTTTTTAATTGATGCTGTGTATTTTTCTCATTTTTACTATTTCCTTTAGTTTGGTTTTAGCTTTCAACAGATTTGGGAATGATTTCCACTTCCATAATAAGTTGTTTCCAGTCTGTGAGAAAAGAATCAATTTCTTTCTTTCTTTCTTTTTTTTTTTTTAAAGTTAAGTGATATTTGCAAGGCTTTTCCAGAAGTGTGTGTATGTGTGTATATATATATATGTGAGAGACTTCAAGTTGATCCATAAGCTTTTGCCCCTCTCATTTTTAGTTTTTGAACCATATTTTCCAAAATACTGGTCACCATTGTTCAATACACAACTTTGCACTGAAGTTACTAAATAACAAAGTATATGTTGGCTTAATTTGGAAGTTTTCAATTTCTTCCTACATTTTTTCTATTTCTTTATCTTCTACAAATTATGTTAGCACATGAGTTTCAATTATTTTCAGGGTGGTAGTTTTTTTTTTGTTTTGCAAATACTGAAAAACATATGAAATAAATGAATAGCTTATAATAGGATTTTCCTTAGTGCTATGGGACACACAATAAAAACCAGATCTATGAACTCCTTTATTTGCCTCTTAAAGGAGAAACAATGATCCATCCTTCCATTTAATATTAACTTTTTTTGTCTTCTTATTTCATTAATAAATAATAATTATTTCAAGATGGAAATAATTCAGTTCTTACATTGTACTATATATGGGAAAACAATGCCAAATTTAGCAAACCAATAGTTAAGTTAATGTCTATGAAGACTGATCATGGCGGTTCTTTATTCCCTTTTCTAATCTCTCTGTAGAAACAGGAAGAAGACAGGCTTGAGGGCCATTTTGTCTCTGGTTCTTTGTGCTGAGGGCTGCTATGACTGAAGAATGCATCTTTAAGTGGCCTGGCTATCACAGATGATCCTTTTCTGCACTCAGCTAGGCCAGAAAGCAGACACAGCTGGGACTATATTTTAATTCTTTCCAGAGGGTTAGAACCTGTCAGAGCTTGCCTTCCACTGACCTAGCCTTTGAGAATCCAGCATCCCTTCCATACCATGATGAAACATTGACTTATTAAAATTTGAAAGTTTTCCTGCCCTCCACAGCTGAGAAAAGGATATCTTTTTTATATAATTTAATAATAATGTGCTTTCTTATTTTTAATCTCTTGATCCAGCTGCAATTTAATTTGTTTTATGGGATAAGAATCTAAATTAATTTTTATTTGTAACTATTTAATAATTAATCCCTATTGTTATTGTCTATTGGTTTACCAAACATTAATATTTGGTATATATTTGTTTTAATTTGGGGATTTTTATTGTGTTCCACAAGCAGGGCAGTATGAGGGCAGGATAGAGAGTTAAAACTGGAGGTAGGAAGACACAAGTTCAAATCTTGCCACTCTCATAATAACAATTGCTAGCATTTACATAGTGCTTGAAGATTCACAGACACTTAACATTTGTTATTTCATTTGATCCTGACAACTCTGTGAGGTAGATGCTATTATGGTGTCCATTTTAAAAAGCTGAGGTCCAGAGAGTCTAAGTAACTGCTTAGGATCACCTCATTAGTAAATGTCTAAGGGAGGATTTGACTTCAGGTCTTCCTGACCCCAAGTCCATCACTGTATCCCCTACACAGCCTAGCTAATTAAGCTATGTGACTCAGAGTAAATAAGTTAACTTCTCTGCTTTATTTTTTCCTCATATGAAACATTATCTCTAAGATCACTTCCAGCCCTATGGTCTATTTAAATATCTTTTTAAAAAATTATTTTTGTCAAGTACTAGATATTTTGATCAGAATTACTATAATATATTTTGAAGTCTCGAAGAGGAAACCCACCTTTATTCACTTCTCCCCCTCTAACTTTTGATATTATTTTCTATTTATCTATAAAAATTTCATTATTATTTTATCTAGTCCTACAAAGAAACCCACTGATATATTTGTTGGTATTATATTAAAATAGAATTATTTATTATTTATTTATATTTATATTTATTTATTTATATTTTTATAAATATATTTTTATATTTTTATTTTATTTTTATTTTTAAATTTTTATTATTTTATTATATATATTTTTTATTTTTTATTTTTCATTTTTTATTTTTATTTATTATATTATATTTACTTTATTATTTTATATTTTTATAAATATATTTCTAAATATAAATTATAATTATATAATGATATAATTATAATTTATAAATATAAATATATAAACAAATATTTATAAATATATTTATATATATTAAAATAAAATTATTCTTATAATATTGATCTAACCAAGCCATGAATAGTAAATTTCCTTCCAGTTATTTACATTATTATTTCTTTTAGTGTGTTTTTATGTCTAAGTTGGATCTTTTGTTTATTTGTTATACTGTTGCAAATATAATGATGCAAAAATTCTACTACAGTACTCACTGTGGTGCGTGAGGGAAGCGATCTAAAAATCTTAAAGATTATGTCAATGGAACAAAAGCTACAATATGATCTTCCAAGTTGAAAAGACTTTAAGGAAGGCCCCTGTGGACTATCTGTGTCTATTATCCAAGGAATAGGTTAGTTAAATGTAGAGTGGCTCATCACTAGCCTGGTGAGGAGTTCCAGAGTTACATGGACCTTGGGCGATTTGACAATTGAAAAAAACATAAAACCAAACCCAAGAAGCCTTAATTTGGGCCTGGGTATCATAGTTCCTTAACTGCTGTTTTAATTATTATCTTTTTTCCATTTTTAAAAATAGAGCCTAGTTTAACTTTCATACTGTTGCTTTTAAATTTATATATGTGTGTACACACACACACACACACACACACACACACACACAATTTTGTTTTTAAAAAACCAAATTGGCTACACTGAGCAATTTTCTCTGGTTTTTCAACTAAAACAGAAAAAAAAAAGCTTGAGATTTCTAGTAAATAAAATTGCACATACAACCCTTAAGGAATAATCCAAAGGCAAGAGATTGAAACAATTCAACTTGACTTCAGTAAATCAAATTTCAGAAATCTGTTTCTTTAATAATACAAGTATCTGTCAACTCCAGTGCTGTAAAAGTGTTATACTTTATGTAACCATAAGCATCCAGCACTTAACATAGTGCCTGGCATATAGCAAGTGGTTAATAAATGTTTATTGATTGATCGAAATACCTGTCTGGCAGAGAAATAGGCTTTCGGGCAAATATAGTTTGCACTGTTGAGACTGTGTCTGTCAAAGGCCTCATAGTGGCTTTTGGAGTCAATGGAGATGATTTTCCAGCATTACATTGTAATTTGCTTTCTCCAAAGTCTGCCTAAGAATAAAAGAGAAAAGAGGAAATTTATCTTTTGTCTACCATTTTCACCTTGTGAGTTTCTCCATAAAAACTTAGAATAAAATATCTTTTGACCATTTATCTATTGGAAAATCTTGTTTTTATAAACTTGAGCCAGTTTCTTACATAAATGAGAAACCTGGCTGCAAAGATTTTTTTATGAGGTCAAAATGGATTCATGATTTAGACATAAAGGGTGATACTCTAAGCAAATTAGGAGAGCAAGAGATAGTTTATTTGTCAGATCTTTGGAGAAGGGAGGAATTTATGACCAAAGAAGAACTAGAGAACATTATGAAATGCAAAATTGATCATTTTGATTACATTAAATAAAAAAATCTTTGCACAAACAAAACCAATGCAATCAAGATTAGAAGTAAAGCAGAAATCTGGGAAACAATTTTTGCAGTCAGTATTTCTGATAAAGGCCTCATTTCTAAAATATATAGAGAACAGTTTCAAATTTATAAAAATTCAAGTCATCCTCCAATTGAAAAATAGTCAAAGGATATGAAAAATTTTCAGATAAATAAATTCAAGTCATTTATAATCATATAAAAATGTTCAAAATCACTATTGAATAAAAAATGCAAATTAAAACAACTCTGAGGTACCACAACACATCTATCAGACTAGTTAAGATGACAGGAAAAGATAATGATAAATGTTGGAGGGGATATGAGAAAACTGGGACATTAATGCATTGTTGGTGAAGTTGTAAATTGATCTAGTGATTCTGGAGAGCAATTTGGAACCATACCCAAAGAAAACTATAAAACTATAAAAACTATAAAACATACCTTTTGATCCAGCACTGTTACCACTGAGTCTATATCCCAAAGAGATAATAAAAGAGAGGAAAGGACCCCAATATTCAAAAATATTTATAGCATATTCTTGGTGGCAAGGAATTAGAAATTGGGTGGATGTTCATCAATTAAGAAATGAATAAATTATGTTATATGAATGCATTGGAATACTATTATTTATAAAATACAATAAAATATATTTATGTTTATATTTATAAATATACTTATAATTATATGTATTTATAAATATATTATTACATATTATAAATAAATAAACATATAAATATTTATAAAATATATTAAAAATAAAATATTTTAAGAAATGATGAGTAGACTAATTTCAGAAAAGCCTGGAAAGACTTACATGAACTGATGCTGAGTGAAGTGAACAGAATCAGGAGAACAATAATAGCAAGATTATGTAATGATCAATTATGATAGACTTAGCTCTTTTCAGTAATACAATGATCCAAGACAATTCCAATAGATCTGGGATGGAAAAATGCTATCTACATCCAGAAAAAGAACTATGGAGACTGACTGTGGATCAAAGTATGGGTATTTTCACCTTTTTTTTGTTTGTTTGATTTTTCTTTCATGTGTTTTTCCCCTTTTGTTTTGATTTTTCTTTCATAACATAACTGGTATAGAAATATGTTTTAAAATGATTGTACATGTATAACCTATATCCTGCTTAAGGTCTTGGGGAGGGGGAAGGCATAAGAGTGAGGGAGGAAAAAATTGGAACACAAAATCTTACAAAAATGAATGTTGAAAACTATCTTTACATGTAATTGGAAAAATAAATACTATTGAAGAAAAAAAATATTTCCCCCTCCCCTATTATCTTTTCTTTTGAACTACATTTTGTTTCTACAAAACCATTTAAATGTTATATGATAAAAATTATTCATTTTATTTGACTTCAACTATCACCTCTCTTGCTCTTCTCTTAAGTGTATTTATCTGACCACAGCCTTTCTCTGGAGCTTGAGACTCCAATTTTAACAATGGGTGTAACTATTGGTTGGCATTTTGTCCCCATTTACTCCCTAAAATAGGGTTTCAGATCTCAAGAAATGGGTCTGGGTGATTTGCCAGTGTCTCACTTTTCATCCCAAACTTCTGATTGTCTCAACTAATTTAGGAGCGAACTCTTGTTCACTCCAGCCCAAGGAAGTACAAGCAGACTTATAATTTAAATAGGCTACCTTCTTGGTGAAACCTTCCATGATACCTCAGCCAGCAGTAATCTCTTCCTTTTCTGAATTCCTGTATCATTTTATTTGTACTTCTCTTAATGTATTTTTCAATTCTTCCTTAGCTTAAAAAGGCTGAGGTCTCCCATTTCATCCAAGGCCATCTCCAATCATCCTGATATATATTTGGTGACTGGACTTAGATGGCTCTGGAGGGGAAAATGAGGCAGGTGACCTTGTCCAGCCCTCCCTCATAAATCCAATTCACTTGCATGTCAAGGAATCACCTCCTTGATATCATGGTCCTCTTCAAAAATGAATTCTTCCTTTTATTATCATTATAGTTCTTTCTCCTAGTAGACTGTAAATTTCTTTGAGGGCTGGGAACATGTTTTATTCATAATCCCCGTTTTTCCATAATCCCTAGCACAAGACTTTGCATAAAATAAATGCATTCTGAATTTAAGATGGTCCACCAAGAGAGACATAATACTTTAGCAGAATAACTAAAAAACTAACTAGAAACTGCTCAGTCCTTGGACCTTAGTTCTCTTTATAAAGAAGCCTGAGCCTTGGAGCAGAGTAACCAGAGTGGTTTTAGGAAGACTGACTAAATAATTTCCCCATGCCATTGTAGGAATTGGACCTTGAGGGAGTAAGTTGCCACATCAATTCATAATTAATGTCTAGTTATCAGTGGGCAGCTAGGAGGCACAGTAGGGAGAATGCTGGGGTTGGAGTCATGAGGTTTTGAATTCAAATCCAGCTTCAGACATGTACTTAACCCTGTTTGCCTCATTTCCTCAACTGTAAAATGAATAGGAAGAAAATGGCAAACCACTGCAGTATTTTTGCCAAGAAAAATCCAAATGGGTCACAAAGGGCCAAATATGATTGAAACAAACAGATAACAATGTCAGGACCAAAGGAGCCAAGTCAACAAATGGCTGGTTAACAATATATAGGAGGAAGTCAAAGGAGTCACCTGACCCATTCTGGATGAATCTGTTGGATTATAGACCTTAGATCTTAAAAATATAACCCCCTTATTTTACTGATGAAAAAAAGAGAAGTCCAGCTTTAAATTACATAACAGTTAAGTGACTTGTTCAAGTTCAAACAGACAACAAATGGCAGGGTTTGGATTTGAAATCAGGTCCTATCATGTCTATTGTGACTTTTTTTTCTTACTATTGAGGCAAACAGGGTTAAGTGATTTGCTCAAGGTTACACAGCTAACAAGTATTTGAGGCTGGATTTGAATTTGGGGAATATTAGTCTTTCTGATTCTGAGTCCAGTGCTCTATCCACTCATCTTGATGCTTAATGTTCATGTGGTACATTCAGTTTTACAAAGTGTTTTACATATGTGATCTCATTGGATCCTCACACCTGCTGTGAACAACTATGTTTTAGATTATGAATGGATGCGACTACTTAAGGTGAACAATCCCCTCTAGATCCAACTCCTACAAATTGTGGAAGATAACATGTTTTTGAATGCAAGACTTCCTTGCAAACCATCTCAACAGTTTATTCATGAGAGGAAGTATATATTGAGATAAATATCATTATTATGCTCAATTTATAAGTGAGAGGGAGGTATTATTATTATCCCCAATTTACAAATGAGAAAATTATTATCTTTAGGCAAAGAGAGATTAACGGACTTTTCCAGGTTCACACACAACTAGTAAGTATTTGAAGTAGGATTTGAATTCATGTCTTCTTGACTTCAAGACTAATAGGCTAACCACAGCAACACCTCACTGCATTAGTGTAGCTCATTACACCTGGCAGGCTGCTGTATATGCTACTTGGGATTTTTGTGCAGCTATAGAAGATTCAGGCTCTTTCAATTCCTGAGATGCAGTAAAATCACATATTCTAGAGGACCAGTCTCTAAAGTGAGAGAAGTGGTTTGGCCCAAAGGAATAGGATGAGATCAGCCAAGGAGACATTTGGCTTTTGCTTAAAGAACTCTAATGAGGGGTGACCTGCTATCTCCCAAGAAAACCCATTGCACCTTTGTCTAACCCTTACTATCAGAAAAAGTTCCTAAATTTGCCTGCTTGCACTTTTCCCACAAATGCAGGATGAGAAACCTCTGGCTCTGTTACCACTTCACTCATTCTCACGTGATTTCCCAGAACTACTGCATCTCAAGAGTTGAAAGAGACTTAATCTGCTATAGCTGAACAAAAATCCCCTATATAACATGCAAAAAGGTCATCTGGGTGACCTTGAGCAACTGACTTGAATTCTCTGAACCTCTGCTTCCTCATCTATAAGTCTTACAGATAGTCACACAATCACTAATTGGTGGAGCTTAAACTAAAATGCAGATTTTCTGCCAAGTGAATTGCTCTTTCCGAATTTGGCTTGTGTTTTGTAGAGACATTTGGCATGATTTTCTGATATTCTATTTTTGGAGTGGAAGAGAAGCATTCTGATTTGGGGATGATGTTTTAGAAACACATTTTCTGTTGTAGTTTCTACTTACAATTAGCTGTGGTGCTGTTGTGAAAGGATCCAAAAAGGGATTAGATGTATCAGCAGGGAATGTCTTTATCTTTTCAAAAAAAAGAGAGAGATAAAGAGAAGAATATTATTTTTATTGCACAAAATTAAAGGTGAAATTGAGTATTTCAATCTATAGCACTATGTTTTAGAATATAAAATTGAATCAGTTCATGATAGTGAAAAAATATAAAAGAAAAAAACCTCAAAACATAGTTAGATATTCAAAGAACAAAGGTGAAGAGCTAACTAGGTGGCTTCATCCATGCAATTAGACTGTTGTGCAACCATGAGAATACCTTGATTTGTATTCATGCTTACCTGATGGAGGGGTGATGGTCGGTCTCATCACAGAGAATACCCCTCATCAGGGTTTTCTTCATTTTCACAGGGATCACCAGGCATGCTGGGTCCCAGTGGCAAGACAAGGCTCTCTACATAAGAGGGTCACATTTGTTGTTGAAAAGACTTACTCAAAAGTTGGGGATAGATAATGAGGAAAAAGCTACTTCTTGGATTCTGCTCTCTACTGAATGCAGTGAATTAGTTCAAGGGCCTGGTGGCCCCAGTGCCATGACAATTCCATGAGGAGGACACTGAAGATGCACTTCCTGTAGATAAACTGGGTTATGGGGGTGACCTTCCCAACTGGAAGCAGAATCTGCAGTCAGAGCATTCAAACTATGATTGATTAATGTTTGCTAATCCATATTCAAGAACTTTAGAATGGTTCTTGTAGCCTCATGACACTAAAGAGTGAGTCAGGATTGGAGTATGTGAGCTATTGTAGGTAGGACAGTTCTAAAAATCATGAGGTGCCTAAGGGTGTGGTGGACTGTTCTGGTGCTAATCCAGGTATTGGATCTCTTTTGAAGGAGTCCCAAGACGGCCTCAATAGGGGCTCTTTGGCTGTCCCCTCTCCCCAAATGCTCTTTGCATCTTCATCTTGTCTTTGTACTTTACCAGTTAAATTCACATCAAGCTGAGCATCATTGCAACAGACTTGGTGCAGGTAGGAGGGGAAGGGGCTTCCAAAGTCTGCTGATGCTAAATTGTGACAAGTATCTAATAATCCAACAGATTTCACTAAGGTCAATATTTCTGTAAAAAACAAGGTGTGATCTACCCCCACCACCATACTTTGCTATATTGACAGTATGAGATAGATGGTTTTGTCTATATAAAATATAAGGAAGGGGGTTTATAAGGCAGGGAGAAACATTAGGGTTCTGACTTGGAAACACACCTATGATAATTGCCCAGGATGACTGATAACTTAAAAAGAAACTACTCTTACATTTTTGTAGTGAATACAAGCTGTAGCATCTAAGGTAGAAATTAGGTCTATAGAACCACGAATATTCTCATCCTTCCAGCGGCCACCTTTGCAGGACACTCTCAAGGCTGATGGGCGTCTACATAGCTATACCTACCAGCCTTGTTTTGATTGGAGGGCCCATGCAAGCTTCATTTTTCTCTTCTTTCATTTGAATAGAAATTTGAGGATAGCAACGAGAGTGTGCAGGATTTATGGCACTGGAGGACTCTGCCTGCTCATAAGGAGAGGGGAGAAGAAGAGGAGGAAGAAATGAGAGGAAAGGAAAGAAGGGGAAAGCAAAAAAGGGGAGAGAGGGAAGAAAGAAAGGATGGAAGGAAAGAAGGGGAGGAAGGAGGTAAAGCGCAAGAAGCATCCATCAACTTTACACCGCTCACGTGTTGGACACTCTAGGGCTCCCCCCACTCCCTCTCTTCTCCCAACTAGTTCCTTACACCCCTCCAGATGGCTTATTGTCCCTCCCTCCCCCTTGTTTTCCTCCATTTCTCTGAGACTCTTCTCTCCAAAACACAATTTCTTCTTTTCTATTAATAAGACCAGATGACAAATCAATAACCTTAGCCCTTTCCCACACCCAAACTTAAATATGTGTGTGTGTATGTGTGTGGTTTGTATTAAATATATATATATAACTTAGTTCTGAATTGTCACTTTCACTTGTTTTCATTTAGGTGTGTGTGTGTGTGTGTGTGTGTGTGTGTGTGTGTAAAGTTTGTGTTAAAAGAATATGGCTTAGTTCTGAATTGCCACTTTCACTTGTTTTCATTTAAGTATGTGTGTAAAGTTTGTGTTAAAATAATATGGCTTAGTTCTGAATTGTCACTTTCACTTGTTTTCATTTAGGGGTGTGTGTGTGTGTGTGTGTGTGTGTGTGTGTGTGTGTGTAAAGTTTGTGTTAAAAGAATATGGTTTAGTTCTGAA
>JAJPUD010001190.1:45680-67080 GCA_023553655.1 Myrmecobius fasciatus | reverse complement strand
GAATATGGCTTAGTTCTGAATTGTCACTTTCACTTGTTTTCATTTAGGTTTTGTGTTTGTGTTAAAAGAATATGGCTTAGTTCTGAATTGTCACTTTCACTTGTTTTCATTTAGGTCTTTTGAATCTCCTTGAAAGAAAAATCTGTGTTTGCATTTTTGCTATCTGCCTTAAAGCTATAACTGGGTTGAGAGAAAGTGCCTTTTCTGATTCCTTTCCCAAGGCCCAAGACAGTGCCCTGCATATAGTGAAAGCTGAGGAATATTTGGTGAGTAGAATGTAGAGATAGATAAGTACTCAATTATAATGATTGTAACTCAAATTCCAAAGTTTTTGTTTTAAATTTGAATCACTGAATCAAGAAAATGACATTTTTCAGTATTCAATTTCATTCAGACACTTAGTAGGCACTGACTATGTGAAAGGCACTGTTTTAAGTATTGGGGTGACAAAGTTAAAAGTGCCACCAGCCCAGCCCTCACTCAGGAGGCGTATCTAATACTGGGTGGGTGGGATAGACACATATACAAATAAATGATACAAAGCAGAATGGAATAGGGCCGAAGGAGAGGTACAGACAAAGTGCTCTGGAAAAATCTGAAGAGGGAGAAAATACTCTCATCTAGGGGGTATCAGGGAAGGTTTTATGGAGGAAGTGGTGCCTGAGGTGGGCCTGGAAGACAGAGGGCTCCAGCAGGCAGAGATGAGGCACAAATGCATTCCAAGCATGGGGGACGGCCTATATGAAAGCAGAGAAGCAGAAAAACAGCTAATAGCCCAATTTATCTACAAAATAAATAAACTGTGGCTCAAAAAGGTAGGTTTGAATCATTGTGTTAAGTATCAGGCTAAGGAGTCTGAATTTTCTCCTATATGTAATAAGGAGCCATGTAGAATTTTTTAACTAGATGGTAATTAATCAGGCCTATGTACTTGAAAGATTATTTTTGCAGCTAAGGAAATTTTGTTGTATTAATCTTGCTATGATGAATAAAAAGAGGCCTCCTGTCAGAATTCACATTCATCACTATCCAAGGAAATTTTAAGATCTTTTTCTTTTTCTTCAGACAGTTCATTATTCCTTTAGATCAAGGATTCCTAACTTGCAGTCCACAGATCCCCAAGGGAGATCCATGGACAGATTTCATGTATAAATTTGGATGGAGGAAAATATTACATTTTTATTTAAATATAATTGGTTTTCTTTGTGAACCTATTTGTATTTTAAAAACATTTCCTAAGGAGGGATTCATAGGCTTGACTAGACACCATCCCATCTATGACACTAAAAAGATTAAGAACTCCTGCTTTAGATTGTATGCCCTGGATTTCCAAAGTTTTGTAGTTCAATCATTTTAGGCATGTCTGGTTCTTCATGATCTTATTTGATGTTTTCTTGGTAAAGATACTCAAGTGGCTTGACATTTCCTTCTCCAGCTCATTTTACAAATGAGAAAATTGAGGCAGATTGGGTTGTGATTTGCGCAGGGTCCCATACATAGCTAGTCTGAGGTCAAATTTGACCTCAGGAACAAAAGTTTTTCTGACCCCACTTTTAAAAAACAGTAATTTGCTTCTTTTTTCTTTCTAAATTTGGAAACAGATACATCTTTAACATGTATTTCTTTGAGTGTGCTTTTTATCTTGTATTCTATGTTTTTAACATATTCTAAGCTGAATTACTTTGTACAAATACTTTGTACAAATGGGGCCTTCATTCTGGGCAGCAGAGAGAGCCTGAATGGAGACAGAATCTCTCTCAAGGAGGAAAGACAGAGGGTGAGGTGAAAAAGGTGAGTTTGTTTACAAGATACTATGGCACTACTACCCCAGCCTTTGCTTCCAAAGGGGCCATAGTAGCCACTTATGTGATCTACCAGGGAATATACTCTAATTTCCCTCTGTCTCAAAGGAAGGGGAAAATTCAGTGTTAGGATCCTTCAGATATCATTAGGAGAGATCCCTCAGAGAAGACAAATTTCCTGAGAGGTGGAAAAATACAGTCAGTGATTCCATGCTGTAGTTTTTCATTTTATTGTTTGGCCTTGGGGGCATAGTCATAACAAGATGAGAACTTACAATATATTTGCCAGTGAGTCAATCAAGATAATGTGATGAAGCCTGATTGCATTCCAGCTAGGAACAATGGCCTTTAGACATATCATCCAGGCCTTTATCTCCAACTGATTTTACTTGAGGGTCTGACCAGGAAAACAGCACAACTCATCTTCCCCTAAAAATTTACCTCTCCTCCTAACTTTGTTATTCCTGTTAATCCCACCTCACCCATCTTCCAGACTCAGAACCTCAGTGTCATGTTAAATTTCTTTTCTCTCTCATTCTAGTAAACTCTCTAAAATCCTGTGGATTCTATTTTAACAATCTCTCTCATATCAATCCCTCTCATCCACTTGCAAAGATCTTAGTTCAGGCCCTTATACCTTCTCGCCTGGCTTGTTTTAATAGCCTCTTAACTGGTTTTCCAGTCTTTCATCTCTCTAATCCACCATTCACATGGCTGACTCAGTAATCAGATCATGTCACTGTTCTTATTCAAAAAGCTTGGTGATTTCTTGCTGCCCAATGAATAAAAGAGAAATAGACTGAATTTTTAAAAAAATTGTTTATGGTGTTGCTTAAATCACAAACTGAAATAATTTTCCAGGGTTTAAGCTTTCTAGAGTCACAGAATCAGAGAATTTCCAGAGTTGGAAAAGACTTCATTGATCCATATCCAATATCTAGTCCAATCCATATCTCCCAAAGAATCCCTATTACAACATACTCAGTAGAGTGGTTGTACAGCCTTTTCTAAAAGGTCTCCACTGATTCCCAAGGCAGCTCATTCTTATTTGAGAATGCTCTAATTGTTAAGATCTTTTTTCTCTGACATCAGGTCTAAGTCACCTCTTTTCAAGTTCTTTTCCCATGATAGCCTTTCAAATACTTGAAGGCCAAATCTTGGCCTTCCAATCTTCTACCCAATAAAAATATCTCTTCAACAACATCCTAGAAATCATCTGGCCTTTGTTTGAACACTCACATTGAAGAGAAAATCATTACCCAGTGACACATCCTGTCTTGTTGTTGAACAACTCTGATTGTTAGTTCTTTCTTGAAATACTCTTTGCTTCACTGTGATTTCTACTCTACTGGCTTAGGTTCTATCCTCTGGAACTTTGTATAATCAATCAAATCCTTCATCCCTATGGCTGTTCTCTTCCTATCTCTTAAACTACTGCAAAAACATTTAAATCATACTGAGTAAAATGATTTATTAAGCTGTCTTCATTCCTTCAGGAATTTGGTCAGACAGGACACAATCAATGCTCACACAATGGGCCAGATTATCTAGGGCTTAGCTTCAGAGTAATGACATACTTTAAAATAGCTTTTAAGGTTCAGACCTCTTAATGTCAAATATTTTTGGAGGATTTTAACTCAATCTTAAAAATATTTTGAGCTACCTATATCCCTCAGGTTATATTTGTCCTATTTTCTTTTTTTCTTCTGCTAGGGGGAAATGGAGAACTCCAATCATTATTGCAGAACCTTTTATGATTATTCTGAATTGCTTTTAAGCTATCTCTTTTCTAAGCTAAAAACACTGAATCTTTAAGCTTTTTCTTCCTACATTTGCAGTGAAGTTCTCTTCCCACTAAAAATGTGTTGTGTTTAATGTTGGTTTTTGGTTTCATTTTGAGACCATTCCAGGGCCCCATAGGCCATTTACAATATTCCCAACTACAAATCAGTGATCATTCAGCATTAGCTAGAAGATTTCCAGTAAAGAGGAACCAGCTACCTCCTGAAATTGCCCATCCCATTTTTGCATAGCTTTATAGAAAATTCTACCTCATATCAAATATAAATATAACCTTTTTTAACCTCTAATATTTCTATTTATTTCAAACAATGTTTCTAATATTGCCCTCCTACAAAACAAATCCCTTTTCCATGTGAGTCTTTCAAATATCTGAAAATAGCTATCAGGACTCCCCTAAATCTTCTCTTCTCCAGGCTAAATATCCCTACTTTCTTCAATGGAATCTCATAGGAACCAATCTTTACTGTCAAAGTAATTTTTCCTTACAAGCAGATCTAACTATCTATGCAACCAACTCCAGTGGCTTCCTCTAGCCTCTAAGAGGAAACATAAATATTCCTTTTAAAACTCTATACAACTTGGTTCCATCATATCTTTCCATTTTCCCTGGACATTACTACCCCTCCCACATTCTTTGTGTTCTTCTTCTCTCACAACAATCCATCTCTCATCATCTTTGCACTACCCCATATTCCCTGCCTGGAATGTATTCCTTTTTTACTTCCCCCTCAAAGAGTCTTCCTCTTCCATTAAGATATAGCTCACATATATTCTGCAACATTAGTGCCTTTCTTCCCAAATTGTTGTTCAGTCATTTTCAATTATGACTGATTTCATGAATCTGTTTGGGATTTTTTTTTTTGACAAAGATACTGGAATGATTTGCCATTTCCTTCTCTAGTTCATTTTACAGATGAGGAAGTTGAGGCAAACAGGATTAGATAACTTGTCCAGGGTCATACAACTAATAAATATCTAAGGCTAGATTTGAATTAGGCCCAATGCTCTATCCACTGTACTACCTAACTGCCTAATAACTATAATTTAGATCCAGCCATTCAACTAGTTCTGAATCTTCTTCATTTTATTCTTGTTATATTAAGCAGTAACATAAAAACATTATCCAGGACATAGAAAGTCATAAGTACATAGAGGCTAGTCAAAGAATAATAGATAGAAAACTGAATGATGTGATCCTTAGAATATGAGGAAATTTGATGAAGGTCTCCAGGATGTGGGATTAGATCCTCAGTGAAGGGTTTGTGGGTGAACTGGGAGGAAAATTATTGAATGGGATGCAAAAGCGTGAATAGGTTGTTATGGATACCACTGAAAGTATATCCCATGTCTATCTAGCCAAAAGGAATATAATACTATGAGGGGTCCATGATCTCATTACAGCAATGTTCCCTTCCTGCCCACTTTTTTGTAAAGATTATACAATTAGTAAATGGTAAATCCATGAATTCAAGACTTCTGGACTCTAAGGCCATACTACTGACTATGATTTTTCTGCTGATTTTTTTTAAATGATGAGGGATCCCAGAGATATTGAAAAGATGGGATTGTGTTTAAATCTGAAAAGACCTTAGACCCAGATAGGTTCAGAAATTTATCAAGTTGTAATGACAAAACTGGGATTTCAACCAACGTCCTTTGAATCAAGGTCTCTTTTCCCTGTGTCATGCTGATAAAAGAGCTGTAGTAACCTGGGCAAGGAATCAAAGAAAGAGCTTCCTCTCAGCTAATAGATGGGGCTTTTGGCAATCTCTGGAAGGAATGCCAGGAAATATAACACTTTCTTCAGCAAAAACCTGGACAAGGGTATTTGTTAAAACACAGCACATGTATCATTCTAACTTTTAACAACCACTGCTACTGGGTGAGATTTTATCTTTGGTTGAGAGTTGCATTTTTCTCTTGTCATAAAGAAAAATATGCAAAAGCATATTATAGAGTATAAAAGTAATAATAATAATAAAGCATTTATATGTCACCTTAAGGTTTGCAAAGCACTTTGCAAATACTATCTGTTTTTATCCTTATAGCAACTCTGAGAGGTAGTTACTATTGTTGCCCCCATTTTACAGATGAGAAAACTGAGGCATACAAAATTTCAACGACTTGTCCTGGCTCACATGGCTAATAATTGTTGAAGTGTCGAGGCTGGAATTAGAAAGATTTATCTTCCTGAGTTTAAATCTGACCTCAAACACTTACTAGATGTGTGACTCTGGGCAGGTCACTTAACCCTGTTTGGTTCAGTTTCCTCATCTGTAAACTGAGCCAGAGAAGGAAATGGCAAACCCATCTTTGCAAAAAAAAAAAAAAAAAAATCCCAAATGAGGTCCAGAAGAGTCACACATGACTGAGATGACTTAACAGCAACTTCTTAGTTCCAAATACAGCAGTAAATCCATGATAACACCATGTAGTAAGTCATACAATTACTGATCTTTTACCCCCAGCAAAAACAAAACCAAACCTTGGACCCTAAAAGTCCTTGTGCTTCCTATTTCATTAAAGTGACATTTCTTTGTTTTCTGTTAAACTGGACAAATACAAACTACAAGGGAATGAAACAAATTAGTCTTCTTAGAGACCTGCTTAATTAAAAATGATGAAAAGTAGATATTCTCTGCTAAGTATTGTACCAATGAATTGCCTATTCACATAAATGCTTTAGTATTCATATTATTTTAATAAGAATAATCTCATACAGTACTGGCATAAAGGAAGTCTATTTGTCTGTTGTTCTACATTTCTTTATATTCTTATTTTTATTTAAAAAACAAACAAACAACACCAATGTCCTTGGGATTCTTTCTACATTATTGAGCTTAATTCCTAAGAATGTTTGTTTCCATTATTTTATGCAGGATCTAAGCTCATAGATAAACTTATTTTAAAACTCAGCTCTCCTGTCAGAAATATTTCCCAGATTTAGCCCCAAAGACAGCTAAGTTTGACCCTTGACCCCAAGAAGCCCATCCAATTTAGCTCTTGAAAGGGAGGTGAAGGATGGTCCAATGGATTTTTAAAGATTACATGAGTCACCATAGACTGCTTTGCTAACCAGACAAACTTCCATATGGAGACAAGAATCCAGAGAAACTCAGTATTCTTTATACAACTTGCTGTGTTAGAGGAAAATAAAGTTCCCTTTTGGGGCATCTGGGCCATGAGGTAGATAGAATGCTGGGCCTGGAATCAAGAGAACCTGAATTCAAATCTGCCCTACTAGCTGGATAACTCTGGGCAAGTCACAGAACCCTGTTTGCCGCAGTTTCCCCATTTGTAAAATAAGCTTGAGAAAGAAATGGCAAATTTGCCAAGAAAATTCCAAATGTGGTCATAAAGAATCAGACACAACTGAACAACAATTGCAATTCAAACATCCTTTTATTATCTGTTCCATACCTTGGTGAGAAATGCCTCATTTTGTCCCAACATTGACCCTGAACAGACTGTCATTAATAAAAATCTTCAGAGGCTTCATTTTGTTTATGGAATAAAATTTAATCTCCTTGGTCTTGCATTCAAAATTTCCCATGATGGGATGCCTCCCTCCTTTCTGCAGTCTTACTTCATATTACTCCTCTCTACATACTTTTCACTCCAGATAAATTGTCATGTTCCCTGACCCCTGAACACTAAACCACCTTCTATCTGTTCTTTTCTCAAACTTTTCCTCTCTTTTTGGCTTAACTTGTTAAATTCCTACACACACCGGAAAGCCTTGGTTAAACACCACCATCTCATCTAGCACTCCAGGGTCCTCCAGTAATACTACTACTAATAATAGTGATGATGATAGGATAGCTAATAGTACATAGCACCTACCATGTGCCATGCACTGGACTAAGCACTTTATAAATATTACCTCATTTGATCCTCGAAACAACCCTAGGAGGTAGGTGCTATTTTTGTCCACATTTTATATATGAATAAATTGAGGCAAGTGATTTGCCTAAGGTCACACAGCTAGAAAGTATGAGACCAAGCTCCTGACTCCAGGTCCAGAGCTCTATCAACTGTAGTCCCTTCTCCCCTTGCACTTCACATATCACTTTTGCAGGCAACTCTCTAATGTACTTACATTTATACATGTATATATGTGTGTATATACTATATATATGTTATGTATATATAAAATGTGTTACATTTTATATATAAAAGGGTGTATTATAGTTATCTTAGTGTGTCACTCCCCTACTCAATTCCAGTGATTTCCTCTAAAATCAAACAAAAACTCCTCTTTTTAGTTTCGAATGCCCTAACCTATTTTTTCCAATTTTATTAGCCATTATTCTAGCAAAAGTGATTTTCTCTTTGTTCCTTACACACAACACTTCACTACTACTTTCATGTCTATAATACAGTTCTTATTTCTGCCTCATAGAGTAGCCCTCTTCCTTCAAGATGCAGCTCAAGCACCAACTTTCATGATCTCCTCAAATGTCTTCCCTCCCAAATGATTCTGTGTGGAATTATTTTGTATTTATCCTTTCTTTACCTACGCATATATAAACATATCTTTGTTGTCTATTTATTAAGAACTAAGCTTTCTGCAAAAAAGAATTATTTCTTCCAAAGTATGTCTCTCAAATGCCTGTTTCAGTGCTGTTAGGTGCTTAATATATATTTACTGATTGCTCGTTTGTTTCCCTATTTTATTTCTCTCCTAAATTGTAAGTTACAGGAGAAATGAGATAAAAGGTGCACTTAGAACATCACTTACCATTCTGCACATTAATATTGCTAAAGCACACTATTGCATCAGCACCTCATATTCAGTGGGCTCACAGGTGTGTCTTAGATTCACCTCTTGATTTGCATGGGTTCCCCATTTGCATCTCTCCTCTATATGGCCTCTAAACTTCCAACTAGCAATCTTATGGCTTTGAGCTTGAACTATAGCAATAGCCTCTTAACCTATATCTCTTCCTACAGTCTTCCCCCCATGAGTCCATTTTGCACAAAATCATCTCCCTCTAGTTCTGAAAGGAATTGTGTTATTTTCATCTTAAAAGAACTATCAAAGACCACAGCCTACCTTTAAAGAACCAACCTGCCCCAGTGACCCCTCTATTATCAAGTTTGATATTTGAGTACTTCAAAAAAAGGTCCCATCCATTTTAGCCACAGGAATCTGCTTGCTGTGTCACATGCACAACTTTCCCATTCTTCTCTACATGGCTTTATTTACGGTCTTATTTTAGCCTCTACCTTATTTAAGTTCCCTTGAATTCCTTTTCTTTCATCCCTAATCTTACTCTAACTTGTTCTTTCTTTTAACACAACTACAAACTTGCATCTCAAAAGCTTTCTCTACCCTACTTTGATTATTTGCTTACTCTACATCATTTTAGGTATTCCACATACTATTATTATTCATACTATTCCATAGAGATGTTTCCCTACCCAACCAGGTTACAAGCTCTTCAGAGCAGGAACCACATGTCCTCCCTTTCTTTCAGCACTTAGAAGAAAAGTTTGCTTTCATAGGGCTTTAACACATGTTTATTCATCAGCTTACAGAAGTGTGATTTCATTTTACCTGTAGAGGAACTCAGGTCAAGTCTGTACTAAGTCTAGATAAGTTCTCTAATAGTCGATAAGCCCTTCTCTAAATGGTCAGTGGTCTATGGTCAATAGTTAACTATATGATATGGCAACGTGTTAATAAGTTAGTGGACATTCACTTTGGGTTTTGAGAATTTGTCAATAATTTTAAAAAATACCACTTTTAATAAAAGGAAAACCTTATGGTGACTGCTGGGGGAATAGCAGTTGCTTTTATTTACACTCAAATTTGAATCTTCATTAATTTCAAATCCTGTGTATGAGTAGAAGATAAATTGAGTCCAGGAAGATTGCAAGGTTATTGATTTAGAATTATGAGATTTCTGCATCAAGGAATTTTAGTAGAATATAGGATACCAAGGTCATCTCTATGCCATATTTATCAAATTGCCAAAACTTTTGCAATAAAGCTGTACTGGGGAGAGACAATCTACTTTCCTCCCTCTGATGAATGTGTACAAGGGGCAGAGAGCAGGAAGGTGTGGAAGAAAGACCCGAGTGGGCTGGTTGAAAAGCAAGAGAGAATCACTAAATGAGCATTTGAAGCAGGGGAGTAAAGAGGTTGACTGCTGGGAAAGTACAGAAGCAGATGGATACCTGGCATGCAGCAGCCAGAGAGAGGGGGCTTATATAGAATTAGGTCATCCCACAGACACATGAAGCCAAGAAGCTGCAACACAAGCAGGGACGAGACTGACAAAGAATGGCTTAACAAGTGAACCTGCTGTGGAAAATACTGTAGTCATACTCAAATATGTGAAATATAACAAGACCCAGAATAGCTTCTTTCAAGGATAAGGATACAGAAACTCTGAAAGTTTCTATCATAACCACCAAAACCTGAAGGAAAAATGCAGTCCCCAAAATTTATTGGAATGAAGGATTTCAACTCATATCACTGAATGTATGTTGAATGTAGCATTGAATCAACCTTTCCAAGAGATATATCATGATTTACATCCAATATGTGTCCCATGGTTTGTAGCTATTCTCATTTGTAGAAATTTCTTTGAAAAAAATTTTACTTTGAAAAGCAAACTCTAAAATTTACCATTGGTGTAGCTTCTGTGAAATCCATCAAAAGGTCACCTGGTCCCAGCGTAAACACATCTCCTGTGTCAGAGGGACTCTAAAAAGGCAGAAAACATTTCCAGATTAACAATGGCCCAGCATTTTAAAGTATAACATATACTATACTCAATGAGAAAACTACAGTTATACTCCATATTTTTTCTCTTTATAATATTAGTGTTGGGAAATAGGACTAGCCAATATGGTCTAGATTGTTTGCAAACATCAAAAAATGTAGCTCAGGTTTTCAGTCAACATAGTTATTGCCTCAGACACTAGTGTGTCACTGGTTGTCACCCAACTGCCTGCTTCAGTTTCCCCATCTGTAAAATGGGGACCTACTGCCCATAGTTTTTTTTCTTTTTTAAGATAAAATGAGATACCATTTGCAAAACTCTTTGCAAACCTTAAGGCAGTTATAATTTCTTGAGGGCATAATTTTAAAGAATCCAGGATTATAATTTTGGACACCTGGGCTCTAGTCTCATTTCTATTACAAACTAGCTTTGTGACTTTAGGGAAAATAATTTTTCTTGGCCTCCATATTCCTGTTTGCATAATGGAAGTGAGGGATGGTCTAAACAACATCTCCAATTATTTTTGGTTTTAAGATGCTATGATTCTAAGATTTTACTTAAACTATATCTGAATAACAAAAGGCCATAGTTTGGAGAGAAATAGGTTATGCAGGTGAACCAAATCATGGAAGTGACTAAAATTCATGGAGTAATAATGAAAGATTACATGCTAGGTATAATGCTACTTTTTGTATAAGTTTTGGCTACACTGTTCTCTACATTGTTTGTGTTGAATCAAATGACATGCTTTCCACTTCCTATCTACATTCACTGTAGATTCAATATAGTCAGCCCTTTGTACATCTCCTTCCCCTCTTGTACTGCACCTTTGCACGGGGGGATAGCTGGTTTTGCCCTTCCAGCTTCTGAGGTGTACTGATTTTCTGGGATGCTGGAGATCCTGGTGGTCCTGATGCTGTTGTTGCCATGGCAGCAGCCAGGGCTGGAGGAAGGTCATCTTCATCACTGTGGTTACTGAAAGTACATGAAGCTCTGCTCATTACAACAAAGGGGTTTCCAAAAGAAGGAGATTCAAGAAGGATATGTCTTCACAGGGACTGACCTAGTTATTTTTTTCCCTTAATATTAACCAAGCAGCTTACAATTTTGTTTCCAAATTATTTTTTAAAAAGCTATTTGCTACAAATTATCTCCTAGAGGGAAAATAAAATGCGTTTTTTCCATTTTGCATGCTGACTTAAACTTAGTTTGATATTTTCCACTGCATATAATTCCTTAATAATTGCTAATTTGCTCTTTTAAATATGGTTGTCAAAAATATATGTTAGATCCCTTGAACAAAGATTGAAAATTGTTCAGTTATACACTGACAGTCCTGACTGCATATGCATGCACACACATGCACACACATACACACACATATTGTGGGTATGTGTGTTTTCCTCCAGGATGGCTATGGATTTAGAACAATGAACCTAATACAACTCTGTTAGCAAATGCAATTTGCTAAAGTTTATTGTGACATCCAACCCAGATGTGGACAGTAAAAAACAGTTTAAGACCAAAAAATAGTGCTTTTTTCATAAGCATAAGGACCCTTTTTGGAAGTCCATCAAACATTCATGAGGCTGTAAGGTTAAAAAAAAAGCATCCCTCATTTGATAGAGGCTCTCATTGTCAGAGCTAGAAAGGATTCTTCCTTCTCTTCATTTTTGTCTTCTGCTTGGTCATCCTGACTCTTCAATGCTGATGTTGCTCTGTGAGAGCCACTCTGCTCCAAAAATATTATGGGAATAGGGTAGATCTTTGAAGAGACTCCTTATATAAGATTATAGGACTTCTTAACTAAGCAGTTTTCTCACAGACCAGTTTTCTTAGATTGCCTTGAAAAAAAAAAGAATCATCAACATGTTGATTCTTTTAGAAGAGCCAATTCTTTTTTTTTTAGACTCATTTCATCCCTTTGTGTCTCTCATGTTCACTAATAGTCATTCATTTTCTTCTACTCAGGTACTTAAATAAATATTTTTTTTAAAAACGAAAAATGAAAAAGACCAAGTTTCATATTCTTGATAGCAATAGAGCAGTCTCTATTACCAGGAAACCAAATGTTTTGATCATTTTAAACCCTCAGTATGGTAAAAGGAAAGCATCTAAAACCACTTCTCCCATATTCCTTGTCATTTTTATCATAACTTATTTGGTAGATATGATACAGGGTACATGTGTGCAGAAATAGTTCATGGAAGAATATAACCAGTGACTGGGTCAGGATTGAGGGTGTGATTGGATGGAAGGGAGCATTAAGAGGAAATTTCAATGATGTAAAAATAAAAGGCTAAAATAAAACATTTTTTTTAAAAATAAAAGGAAAAGAAATAGTTCATGGAGTTTTGCTGGCCTGTTAAACTTCTGCTTTACAGTATTATCCTTTCTGATGCCATGCCAAACCTTCTGTATTTTATGATCCTTTATTCATTCCATTTATGCAGTTTGCTTCCATTCTGCTCAATTTGCCCTTTTTTCCTTTGAATTTAGGTACTTACATATCATTCTGAAAATGTGACTTGGTCCAAATGCTTCCCAGTTACAAACCTTCAAACACCTTGCAATCAGGCTTTCTTAAGGAGAAGTCTAAACCTGATTTCAACTATCTGCCTGAAAGTTCTATATCATTTATTCTGAATCACTTCAGGACATGCAATTCTCCCCATTCCTTCTGTTTTCACTTCTTACAGCCTTGGAACTTATCTATGCTCTCCTAGCATTTCTAACACACTAATCCTGACTACCTGATGTTCTCTTCCTATTCAAAGCTTGTCATTTTGTGAAAATTCATCTGATTAACTGTGTGATGTGACTTTCTACTTACCCCAGTATAATTTCTTTTTCTACCAGGAAGTATAAGGTATATAAGCTTCCAGAAGTTAAGGTCACTTATTTTATGTGTGTGTGCAAATTCAAAATTCACTAAGCAAGCTATGTGAAGATAATCCTGGGAAAATGCATATATTTATCCTGAGGAAAATGGAACCTTACCCAGAATACAATTTCCTTTTTGAACATATGTAGAAGATGGAACCTTACCCAGAATACAATTTCCTTTTTGAACATATGTAGAAGGATTAGGCATAGGATTACAAACTATGAAGTCCATATATCTTTATTTCTTACCTTGTCTATCTGGCTGTGAAGTATCCCTGCAACTGTTATACTGTTTCTGGGGAAGTTTGGAGAACCTAGCTCTGCACTTATAGCTCATAATTTCCCACCATTCTTTCTAATATAACAGCTCTGACTACTGTAGTGAGCAGCATTAATGTACTACATATGTTATTTATGTTGTGAAAGTGAAGGGCAAGAATTAGATAACATGGTCCTGCATGAGTATCCATGGAACATTATAAGAACAAATGAAGTTTTCCAACATCTTGGAGTTACTTTCTGCTAACAGAAACTCTGTCTCTTAAGGATTAGTCTACATGGCTTCAGGAAGTTACTCCAGAAAAAAAATTTACATAGAGAAAACAAAAGAAATTATCCCAAACTCTTTCTCACTTAATTTATCACCCTCTGTTTTTAGACAAACATGGGGAAGGACAGTATAGAAAAGATGGAGAGACTGAGGTCTGTAACAATGGAGGAAGAATTCACTCTGATGTAATCATGAATCTTTTAAATATTAATAGAAAACAAGTACTGTACAAAATATGAAAGTTCCATCTCCTTCCTATCCCATCTAGAAGAGGAAGATATTACCTTATAGCAACATCTGAAATTTTATGAAAATTGGGAGGAGGGAGAAATATGACATATTATTCATAATGTGCATATTGTTCCCTTAATTTTGTTACTGTGATATATCAATGAGCGATAGTATGGAGTATCAGATAGAGACCCGGCTTTTGATCCAGAAAGAGCTGGTTTTAAGTTTTGTCTCTGACACAAATTGGTTATGATCAGTACTCCCAAGACCAGGGTTTGCTTTGCTAGTATAAAAATACCCTAGCACCACATATTTTGGAAGGAGGCTGTATATTCTGTATATTTTTATGCCTGAAAATTAAGCTACGACTCTAAGTTTTAGATAAAGTGTCAACTTGCATTGGTGAAGCAAATTTCCTTATACAGGAGTTCCCTGTATCAATATAATCGTAAGTCCAGTCCCTCTCTGATGGACCAATAAAGCTTCCATGAAAATGAAATCTCTCTTGAACTACAATGCTGTTTCTGAGAATCAGTGGGAAAAAAAATGAATAGAGAGATGGTTAAGGAAGACCTTAGTTCAAATTCTGCCTGAAAGTGTGACTCTGGACAAGTCACTTCCTTAGTGCCTCAGAGTCTCAGGCAATTCTCTAAGATTGTCTGTGGCAGAATAGGAATCAATCAGCATTACATTAGGTTTTTTTTTGTTGTTGTTGTTATTGTTGTTGTTGTTGTTTTTAAAGTCAATTCCAAGGAAATCAAGTCTTCTTCCCTCCTTTTATTCTTTCTTCCCTTTCACCCCCCCCCATACTCCAAAACTTGCAGTGTAGAACTCACAAACTGTATTGTCTTGTCAATTTTCTCACTCGTGGGGGCTTAATTTCTTGCTTCTCCTGCTTTTCTGTAGTTGTTTGAGTTGCTTCTACTTTTATAGAAGGAACAGGGCTTCTGGAGAGAGAAAAAAATGCATATGGTAATATTTGTGTTTTAAGCTGATGTTTTCCCAACTAAGCCACACCTGAATATCCTAATTTACTTTGTGGATTAGAAATTTCATTTGTTTTATGAAATATTAATTCAGGTACTATTGGGTTTTGTCTTTGTAATTATCTCCAGTGTCTAGCACAGTAACTTAAACATAATACATATTTAATAAATGTTTGATTATCAAATGGAATTTATTTCCCTTTCTTGTTTACTGATTGTATATGTTTATTTATTTAGAATGTAAAAATTTGTTTTGACCTAATCAACACCCAAACAACCACTATGGGATGTAGTTTATTGTTTAAAAAGAATATAACCTTAAACTTTTATAGTATAGTATTAAATTTGACTTGTATCCATTTATATAATATATCCAAAATAAACTAAATGCACAATTTAAACTCCAAATGAAGAAGAAAAGACAGACCAAGGTTCTTTCTGAAAGTTATGTGTCCACTCCACACCCACTCAAAAAGCAAACTGAATTTTCAATATAGTTCCATTTCCTCCCTAATTCCAAAGGATGTAAATGTCTTTTATTTTGTTGTTGTTCAATTTTTTTCAGTTATGTCCAGCTCTTTGTGACCCTATTTGAAGTTTTCTTGGCAAAGATATTGAAGTGATTTGCCATTTCCTTCTCCAGCTTATTTTACAGGGGAGGAAACTGAGGTAAATAAGATAAGCGACTTGTCCAAGGTCACACATATTTGAACTCAGGTATATGGGTCTTCCTGACTCCAGACTTAGCACTCCTTCCACAATACCATCTAACTGTCCTTATTGCTTGTTATGAGCATCCATAATAGGAAAAATTTCCCTAATTCTGTTAAGGATACTATGATCTTGACAATCATCCCATTTCATGATCTTGAAATAATTTTTTGTCTTTTCCTTCCCCTTCAAACCTGAAATATTTGAAACATCTTGTTTATTTTATCTCCTTGATCTCACTCCCATTAGTCCCCTTGGGATTCGGTTGCTCTCCTTCCCCTCCACATCTCCTACTGTAAAATTCAGGCCCTCATTACTTCTCACCTGCTCTATTACAATAATTTCCTAATTGGTTTCTGTTCTTCTGATCTTTCCTTCTCTCTAATCCATTCTCTGCACAGTTGCAAAATTGATATTCCTAAAACACAGATTAGACCCTAACCTGCCTTACTCAAAGATTTGAATGGCTTCCTTTTGACTTTAGGATAATCAGATTCGGTTTGATTGAGTTCACCACAATCCACCTATCTTTCTAGTCACTTCATAGCAATAATAGAGTAAGAAATGACCTTATAAATCATTTAGTCCTGCAAGATAACTGTATAGATATGTATACATATATTGTATTTATCTATTTATTTATTTTAACATATTTAACATGTGCTAGACTTTGTCTCTCATCTTCAACTTGTTGAACCAATTATAAACCATGTATTTATATAAGGATGTCCTAGATACTAAAGAAAATCTTCAGGGAGCTAACAACTGTATTCAAATTTGGGGAGGAAATGAATGAAGATGGTTTTTCAGACAGTAGACTAGAACATTGTTGAGTACCTTGATACTTGATATAATCGTAGGATCCAAACAATATGTCCCATTGACAAAAGAAAACAAAACAGACTCTACTCCCACATCTGGGTATAGTACAGGTCACAGAAACTATCAGGTAAGTGCAAGGGTCAAAGAAAGAAGGGATTCCTTGTTCAGAGGTACAGAGGTAGCCAATTTTTAATCTGATAACAACAATGGAGTTCGACTGTCTTCCAGGGCAGGCTTAACAGACAATCTCTCAAGGCATATTAAAAAGGATAATAACCACCAATTGATAATGCTGGAGGAATATAAAGCATTGCCAGCAATTACAATATCATGGGCAAGAAACTGAAGACCATAGAGAAAAAGACTATATTTTCCTCAATGTGGCCCATTGAAGAAAGGATGCAAAAGAAAAAAAATTGAGAGGTGAACTGCTGTTTGAGAAGGTAATATGAGAATGGAATTTTTACTTTAGAAGCCTGGCTTAAAATATAGGATGCTTCAAAAGTCTCAGGGAAGTATGTTCTTTAATGGCCAAAGCTTTGGGGATTTCCTGCATAGGAATGTCAGATTCTTGGCTAGAGATGAATATACCTAACAACTACTGGTAAAACTGAATTTTCTAAGTGTCTTACAAATCTAAAAAAATGAGGCTTTAAGAATTAAAAATGAGGGTAAGAGAGGAGACTGCATAGGAATATCCCCTTAGTTTGGGAAGTAGAGAGAATAGCTACAAAGGAAGAAAACCAGCACATATAAAATACCCAGAAGTTCATTTATTGTTGTTCAGTCCTTTCAGTCATGCCTGATTTTTTGTGACCCTATTTGGGGTTTCTTGGCAAGATTCTGGAAATTCTTGGAAATTTTACCATTTCCTTCTCTAGCTCACTTTACAGATGGGGAAACTGAGGCAAACAAGATTAGACAACTTGCCCAGGATCACACAGCTAATAAATGTCTGAGGCTAGATTTGAATTCAGGGAAATGAGTCTTCCTGACTCTAGATTTGGCACTCCCTCCATTGAGCCACCCAGGGGCTCTACCCAGAAGTTCACAAGAGGCAAAATTCAAGAAAGGAGACTGTAGTCAAAAACTCATGGCCTTAAACATCTGTATATAAATGCTCAAGTGTTTAGGCTCAATGATTTCACATCAGTCTGTGCTCTTCTGGACTTCTGCATCATTAACCAGAAACTTTTTCATTGTGGAAGATCACTTTAGTCTCAGAATTCACTCCCTCTATTTGGATGGCTCCTCCCAGAACCTTCATTTAAAGAGGGTGCCCAGGTCAGTCATCTTTGAATTTTTCACAAGGCTACACTCCAGACTTTCTCACCATGGTCTAGAGCTGATAAACTTTTCTCTCCATGCCTTTCCCTTTCAGCTTCCTTTTATAGTTATCCCTTCCACATCATGAGGATTAAGAATATGATGCCCCTGCAATCTGAAAAATCTACATAAAATATTTTGGTCTTCTCTTTGTACAGAGAAAAAGTCTGATTTTTTTTCTTTTTCTTTTATGGGTTTTTACAGTACCTTTTTGGTAAATTTTGAGTTAAATATTTGGTTATAGGCACCATGGTATTTGCTGACTTTTGCTTGTCATATGCATCTGTCTCAAAACTCCCCCCCAAATTCCATTTAATTTCTTTTGACCAATCTGGAACATATTGAAACCATGATGGGGAAAGTCCTGATATGTAAAGGATAATTATATATATTTTCTTCCCCCAGTAGAAACTCCTTGAAGGCAGGAATTGTCTCTTTTTGCTCATGTTTATATTCTTAACACTTAGCACAGTGCCTAGTACATAGAAAGTGCTTGATAATTGCTTATTGAGGAAACCAACAATTGGAACTGGAAGAGCTAATGAAAAGAGGCAAATTTGATCTCATAGATATCAATGAAACTTGGTGAGATAAAAATCTATTATTATACTAAAGGCTGCACACTCCAAAAAATGCTAGGCTGATGAATCAAGACTTAGAATTAAGGTTGCTGGGAGAAATATCAACAATTTCAGATATGTAGATGATAATGGTCTGATGGTAGAAAGTGAAGAGAAATTAAAAAAGCCTTTTGATGAGGGTGAAAGAGGAGAGTAGAAAAACTGGCTTGAAGTTTAATATCAAAAACAACTAAAATTTTGGCAACTAGTCCCATTACTTCCTGGCAAATAGAAGAAGAAATGGAAGAAAAGTCAAATTTTATATTCTTGGGTTCAAAAATCACTGCAGATGTCAATTGCAGTCATGAAATTGAAACATACTTGCTCCTTGGAAGGAAAACTATGATAAATTTGGGCAGCATTCTAAAAAGCAGAAATATCATCTTGCCAAAAAAGGTCTATATAGTCAAAGATACGGTTTTCTTGTAATAATGTATGACTGAGAGTTGGAATATAAAGAAAGCTGAGCATCACAGAATCAATGCTTTTGAATTGTGGTGCTGAAAAAGTCTTTTGGGAGTCTTTCAGACAGTGAGGAGACCAAATCAATCAATACTTAAAGAAATCAATTCAGACTATTCACTGGAAGGTCAAATACTGAAACTGAAGCTTAAATATTTTGGCTACATAATGAGAAGATGAGACACATTGGAAAAGACTCTGACTTTGGGAAAGATTGAAAGCAGAAGGAAAAAAGAGACAGCAGAGGATAAGATGGACAGATAGTATCATGGAAACAATGAACTTAAACTTGGACAGACTTCAAGAACTTGTGGAAGATAAAAATCCATGGGGTCACAAAACGTCAGGCACAACTGAACAACCATGGCTCTATTATTCAAAAGAAACAGGATAAAGACAATTCCGAAGGACTTATTATGATGAAAAATGCTATTCATCTCCAGAGAAAAAAAACTGATGAATTATGAATACAGATCAAGGCATACTTTTTCTTTATTTTTCTTGTTTTTCTTTTTTGGTCTGTTTTCTTTCACAACATGACTAACATGAAAATATATTCTGTATGACTGCAAGTTTATAACATCAGATTGCTTGTCTTCTCAATGAGGGGAGGGGAAGAAAAGAGAGATAGAAAACAAATGTTAAAATTGTTTTTATATGTAATTGGAGGAAAATAAAGTATTAACTTTTTCAAAAAGGAGAGATAAGAGGGGGGATAGAATAGCAACTGTTAATTAAGAAGGTATAATCCTGTGAGGAAATCCAGAAAATAGATGAGGAAGTGTGACAGAGTATTTGAGTAAAAGTCAAATGGCTAATGAAACAACAGTGAAAATTTCCCCCTTTATTGATCATAAAGAGGTAATATATCAGGAATTTGTGATGTAATCTTGACTGAGGTAAGGGGACTTCAATGATCCTAAATCAATGATCCAAACATATGTTTGTGTTTGTTCTCTGTCTCTGTCTCTGTCTCTTTCTCTCTCCCTGATTTCTCCCTTTCCTTCTTTTTATAGCTTCTTGAAATATCTTTATAATTTCCCTTTTCAAAGGTAGAGGAATCAACAAGGGGACATTCTATTCTAGATCTGATTTTCACTAACAGGGAGATCTTAGTTGTTGCAGGAGAAATGATGAGAGACTTCAGGGGATAGGGTGTGCAGTAGGGAAGAGTGAATTTTCTCTTTAAGAGTTTATGATAGACCTTTACATTTAATGATTCTGATAAAGGCCTCATTACTAAAATATATAGAGAATTGTCTCATATTTATAAGAATTCAAGCCACTCTTCAATAGATAAATGGTCAAAGGATATGAACAATTTTCAGATGATGAAATTAAAACTATTTCTAGTCATATGAAAAGTTGCTCCAAATCACTATTAATCAGAGAAATGCAAATTAAGACAACTTTGAGGTACACCTGTCAGATTGGCTAAGATGACAGGAAAAGATAACAATGAATGCTGGAGGGGATGTGGGAAAACTGGGACACTAATGCATTGTTGGTGGAGCTGTGAACGGATCCAACCATTCTGGAGAGCAATCTGGAGCTATGCTCAAAAAGTTATCAAACTGTGCATACCCTTTGACCCAGCAGTGTTTCTATTGGGCTTATATCCCAAAGAGATTTTAAAGGAGGGAAAGGGATCCACGTGTGCAAGAATGTTTGTGGCAGCCCTTTTTGTAGTGGCTAGAAACTGGAAACTGAAGGGATGCCCATCAATTGGAGAGTGGCTGAATAAATTATGGTATATGAATGTTATGGAATATTATTGCTCTGTAAGAAACGACCAGCAGGACGATTTCAGAAAGGCCTGGAGAAACTTGCATGAACTGATGCTGAGTGAAACGAGCAGAACCAGGAGATCATTATACACGGCAACAACAATATTACATGATGATCAATTCTGATGGACATGGCTCTCTCCCACAAAAAATTGTCTCAAAACCAGTTCCAATTGTTCAGTGAAGTAAACCATATACACCAGAGAGAGGTATATGAAATGTGGACCACAACATAACATTTTTATGCTCTCTATTGATGTTTGCTTGCATTGCGTTTCCTTTCTCTGATTTTTTTTCTTGTAGATAGGATTTTTCCTGCACAACTTGTCAAGTATTTTAATATTAATAACATGTAGTGGATTTCCTGCCATCTAAGGGAGGGGAGAGGACTGGGGGTAAAACTTGTAATGGAAAGCTTTGTAAAGATCAATGCTGGGGAACTACCCATACATATGTTATACAAATAAAAAGCTTTAATAAAAAATAAAATAAAAAAATAAAAAAAGAGTTTATGATAGACACATATTCGATTTGTCAAGTATTTTAACATAATTAACATGTATTAGATTTCCTGCCATCTAGGGGAGGGGGTGGGGGTAAGGAGGAAAAAATTTGTAACAGAAAGCTTTGCAAGGGTGAATGATGAAAAATTACCCATGCATATGTTTTGCAAATAAAAA
>JAJPUD010001190.1:0-45580 GCA_023553655.1 Myrmecobius fasciatus | reverse complement strand
AAAAAAAAAAAAAAAAAAAAAAAGAAGAAAAGAAAAGAAAAGAAAAGGAAAGGAAAGAAAAGAAAAAAGTTTATGATAGAGGGGCAGCTAGGTGGCACAGTGAATAGAGTACCAGCTCTGAAGTCAGGAGGATCTGAGTTCAAATCTGGTCTCAAACACTTAACACTTCCTAGCTATGTGACCCTGGGCAAGTCACTTAACCCCAATTGCCTCAGCAATAATAATAATAATAATAATAATAATAATAATAATAATATTTTATGATAGAGAAGGAAAGGAAATCTAGGTTTATTTTGACTATAGCACTGATACCACAGATTTTGAGAAAGCAGATTTCATATGGAAAGACAGGTAAACTCTCATAGACTAAAATGTAAATAGGAAAGTCAGCCTCAATAGGAAAAATATATGATCATCATGGGCAATGATGAAAAGTGAAACTTGGAAGACACAAAGAGTAACAATTTAAATCATCAGGAAAAAAAGATCTCTGAAAAAGCCAATGTGAATATGCAAGGAACTCACCAAACAATTTAGATTTACAAAAGAAATTCTAAGAAGATGGAAGCAAGTTCAGAAAAACAGGATGGCAATAAGGCAACAGAGGAGTTGTACCTCAATTCTTATTTATGTCTGTTTTCTTGACAAAGTAATTCTTTTTTGTACCTTGGTCAGTCAGGAAAAGCTGAAATTAGGGATGGAGAGGACTAAAAGGAAGGATTAATTTAGAACAAGAAATAGAAGGGTACTGAGGGCAGATTCCTCTTCCTTTGTGATTCTGCCTAAGTGTGACCCATTCAGGAAATTAAGAATCAAGCAACCAATTCAAGATGGAGAAGAAATAGCTATGTATTAAAAAAAAAAGGATCTCAGGATAAATTTAAAATGGCTGGTTGTTTAGGCAATATATATATATATGTGCACATATATATATATATATATATAAGATTAATGACTTTAATATCTATTCTCCATACCTGGAATGCTCTCTCTCCTCATCTCTACCTCATGGTTTTTCTGGCTTCCTTCAAGCCCCAACTAAAATTTCATTTTTTACAGTGAGCATTTCCTGGTCCTGTTTAATTCTAGTGCCTTCCCTCTGTTGATAGCAATTTTTTTGTATATAGATTGTTTGTGCATTATTGTTTATGTTTCCCTCATCAATTGTGAACTTCTGAGAGCAGGGTCTTATCTTTTGCCTTTCTTTGTGCCCCCAGGGCTTAGCACAGTGCTTAGCATGTAGTAGGCACAAATGTTTACTTACTTACTGAATGTCATTTTGCAAGTGCATATTCACCATCAGTCACTATCAGTCAAAGAACAATCTATTTCCCTATGAATTAATATTACACTGTCATTTTCAAAGCAGTTTTCTGTTGAAGCCATCAGTTCTTCCCTTTAATTATCAATTACTAGAAGTCAGTTGTTTACTATATTTCAAGTTTTTGTCTGAAGCAGAGGAATTTTAACTATATGAACATCCATAAATCAGAAATTTCCTTGAAACCTTCCTCTTTACTGCCACTGACTAATGCCAATAAGATAAGCTGAATCTATTTTTCAGGCCCACTGAAATTATCCAATTTCTTTCATATGACTTGGACTTCTATCATAGAATTCTAAGAATAGAAGCCTTCACTATGGCTACATTTTCAATCTATGAGTTTGAGAATTAAATTCCTCTAGAAGACAATTAGGACATAGGCAAATTCAAGCTTAAAGGAGAAAAGAATGGGGAAAGAGAATCAGTGAACAATTCTGAGTGATGGCTAGGCATTATGGGAATTTTTCTGTTCTATATCATCCTGGCTAACCCCACTTACCAGGTCATATTTGCATCTTAAGCTTTCTGAAGATTAAAATAGTATTCCTTATGGTAGAATTAATCATGACTACTATTGCTAATGCTAATGATCAACAGTGTACTTCACATCACTGAGTTAGAGTTGTTTCCTACATTTTTTTTTCCTGAGGCAATTGGGGTTAAGTGACTTGCCCAGGGTCATATAATTAAGAAGTATTACGTGTCTAAGACCAAATTTGAATTCAGATCCTCTTGACTTCAGGACTGATGCTCCATCCACTGAGCACCTAGCTGCTCCTCCTACATTCTTTGAACTTAAATTGTTGCAATTTTATTTCTTGCCCTACTTATTTTTTAAGACATTTATCTAGTTTATTTTAATTTATGGATTAAAACAAGCATTTTCATAACATAGTATAATTTTAAAAAGATGACTGCACATGAAACTTCAAATCTATTATGTACTTGTTTTTTAAAATAAATATATAATAAAATTATCATGTAAATTTCTTTCTTTTCCCACCCCCTTCCCACCCTAGAGATGGATACCATTAGGCACAAATGTATATTTATATATATGTATGTATGTGTATATGCAAAATCATTCTATAAATACTTCTATTTATCAATTCTTTCTCTGAATGCATATAATATTTTCACAGATCCTTTGTATTTAATTTGGGTATTGATAATAGTCAAAATGAGTTATTTGCTCAAAGTTGTTCTTAAAACAATATTGTTGTTACTGTACACACTGATTTTCCAAAGGAAATGTAATTTTATTTAGAAAAGAATGCCGAGGCTATATTATAAGTTAAGTGGTTCATTTAATGGGTTCTTCCCCTGCCCCTTCAACTAAGAAGCAACAGACCTTACATTAGGGTCCAGAAGAGTGGATTTCTTATTGACATTTGCAAAATCCGGCTCCTCTTTAACAACCTATTAAAGGAAAGAGATAATTTAGTTTTTTTCTACACGCAAAAAATATTATAATGGCTAAGAAAATTGATATAAATGTACCATAAATTTTAAGGCAATATATGAAAAAAGCAGTTAAAAGCAATTGTTCAGCAATTATCAAGTGCTTATTATGTTCCAGGCACTGTGTTGAATACCATCCAGACATGGAGACAACCTGCAAAGGCAGAGTTGTGAGTGGAGTTTAATGTCCAAAGAACACTGAGGCTAATTTGGCTAGAATATATATGAAAGCATAATTAGGCTTAAAAGATTATTGATACTTGTCTATGAATAGCTAAATGCCAAACTGAAGAATCTGTATTTGACTCTGGAGATAATAGGGAGCCAGTGAAGTTTATTGAGTAGAGGAGTGATGTGGTCAGTACTGCACTTAAATAAAATTACTTTGACTATTGTATGTGATAGGTTGTGGAAAGGGAGAGGGATGAGAGAGAATGAAGGATTCTAGGCAAGAGGTGATATTGAACTGAATTAGGTGGTAGTCATGTGATTAAAGAGCAGGGGACTGATGTTGCAGATGTTGGGATTTTGCAATTGATTGCATACATGCAATGAAAGTGAGTAAGGACTCTAGCCTTTACAGGAATAGAATTAATATTGCAAGGAACTTTTCTTGACATCCATTTGTGAGCCCTGAAAGAGGAAAAGACTAGAATCTAATAAATGTTTGATTATTTTTGCCAATGTGAGGTTATCACAGAAATATCACATGGGAATCATTTGACCAACGAGAATCATGAGGACCAGAGAAGGGAAGGGATTTGCCTCTGCTCACACAGCCATCGTATGTCAGATCCTGCAGTTGAATCCAAGACCTTGTGACTATTAGGCCAATGCCTGTTTCACACTGTCCCTCCAAGCACAGAAAACCAAATCCAAAGGGAAGACTAAAAAAAATCCACGTGGATCACTAGTTTCTTTCTCCTCTCAACATTTTATCAAAGGGCAGCAGATTAATCATTTGCATTTTATCTCCTTTCTCTGGTCAGGGCTTCCATTGATGTTGCTGTTAACCAACCACTACAGAATCACAGAATCCCGAGAGTTAGGAAGGTCCTACAGAGCTCTTCTGGTTCAACCTGAACAGAAATCCTTTCTCTAATATTCCTTTGAATTAGTTATCTGGCTTCTGCAGTGGGATGGAGATCCCACTGTCTCTCAATCCATTCTTGCTTTGGCTATTCAAGTAGATTTTCAAGGTAGACTTTATTTTTTTTGAGGCAATTGGGGTTAAGTGACTTGCTCAGGATCACATAGCTAGTAAGTGTCTGATGCTGAATTTGAACTCAAGTCCTCCTGTGCCAGTGCTCCAGCCACTGCGCTGCTAGCTGCTCTTCAAGGAAAACTTTTTTTTTTAAGTGTTTATCCAATAATGATGCTGGGCCAATCTAGTCATCTTTTTCAGTTTTAGTTATTTTAACTTAGAAAAGGAAAGGCCTTTACAAGTCATCTCCAGGAATTCTCAACCAGGAGGTCCATGAACTTGTGTTTAATAATATTTTGATAACTGCATTTCATTCTTAAACAATTTCCTTTGTAATCATACATCTTTTATTTTAGGCATTTAAATTGTTACTTTGAGAAGGAGTTTATAGGTTTTATCAGACTGCTACCCAAGAGATCTATGACTTACATAAGAGGATTAAGGACTCCCAAACTCAAACTTATGATTTTTTAAAAAAATTTTACAGATTTTACAGATGACAACATTATAACCCAGAAAGGTCAATTTGGCTGAGGTCAAATAGATAGAAGTATACCTAGTATTTGAACCCAGGACCTTTGATTCCAAATTCAGTGCTTTCTTATGGGGATGATAAAATCATTGCCTTTTTTATGGGTTTACTACTTGTAAGGAAAGTCCTTTTAAAACTTCAAATGCCATACATATATGAATTTTTGTTATTTTGAGAAAGGAGCACAGAATAAATATGGGAGTCATTTAAATTTTTGCAATGAACAAGTCTTTTTTTCTCTCCCCCTCACTTTCCTCCCCACCACTGAAAAGATAAAGATAAGTCCCTGTAACAAATCTTCATAGTAAAGTAAAGCAATTGGGATAATTTAAGGTTCATATCTTTACCCTTGATATTACACTAGGCCTTGCATCAGTCTAAGTACAGTGTATAACACACAGTAGGTACTTAACTATATTTGTGGATGAGAGCAATCTTAGCATTAAAGTAAGAAAGTAATAATGCTTAAAGTATCTGGGGTAAAATTCAGGTTGATTATATCAAGACATTAAGAGTCTGAAGGTAGAATTCATTTAAAAATTAATAAGCTTTAATAACTCCTCAAGGCTACATTCTTTATTTCATGACCTCCCTAGACTTTCCATTTTAGCACTGCTCAGTGCCCTGGGCCTGCCCTTCTCCAGGTACCTGCAATCTTTAATCATCATCTATCCTTAAAGCAAGATAAAGAAGTAAGCAGATAATGCAAGCAATGCCATGTTTTGGAATCCTTTTAATGTTGTGCAACAGTGATTTTTTTTGGGGGGAGGGGGAATGATTCAAACCAGAGTTTCCTCAGCATATAAAGATCACAGAATCATAGATTTAAATATGGAAACTTGGAGACTGAGTCCAACTCCCTCATTTTACATATGAGGCCTAAAGATAGGAAATAATTTGCTTGGGGTCATACAGCTAGTAAATATTTGAAGTGGGATTTAAATCAAAGTCTTCTTGGTGCTAACTCCGTATCTTACACATTATACCATGTTTCCTCAAAGGGGGCAGAGATGGCATAAGAGTTATTTCTCTCATAAATGAAAACAAACAATTGCAAATGAATTTAAAATGAATGTTGCAGCAAATAAGCTTGCCTCAATGAAGGGATATGAGAAGATGCTTTCTTTCCACATTGGAACAAAGGTTGATTTGAGAATGAGGCAGAGATTTCCATTCTTGAGGAAAAAGATCTTTTAAGAAGTGGAATAGAAATTGTAGAAAGATATAAGGTGATAAATTCTGAGTGGGAAGGAACCTCAAAGGCCATTGAATCCAATCTCCTCATTGCCCTTACAAAGGAGGAAAGGAGGTCCAGAGATTTTGCATGACCTGTGCATAATTTACCAATAAAAGTCTGAGGAAAGATTCAAACCCAGGGATCTCCCCAACCATGATGACCTTTGGGAATGAAAGGGAAAGGCCCAAATGTTGATTGGTCAGTTATAGTATTTCAGTGTATTATCTCCTGGAACTGGTCAGAAAATAAACATCTCTTTTGGATGTAAAGGCCATGTCTGAAAGGATGGGTCCAGTGGTAACTGCCCTATAAAAAAAAGAATGATATGAGACTATGCTCCTAAAGTGGCAGGCAGAGAGTTAATGGGAAAGAATACTATGGGGGAAGTAACTAAAATGGTATTGAGGTTTCCATGGCTCACACAACTGCAAGTCTGAAAATAGATCAGGCCACTCTCTAAGTCCTCTCCAAATGTGAACTCCTTGGGCAGAAAGAGAAGGCAATGAAGCTTCTGGGCTTCTCTCTGAAGAAGATACAAGAGATCCCCACTGAGTATCAGTACTTTCTGGAATTATTTAACAAGAAACAAGAAGACTAATTGCCTTCAAACTGAAAATTGGACAGCTCCCCTGCTTCCAATATATTCTTGTATAAGATGAAAGGATTGGAGAAGGATTTGTAAGGTTTCTTTGATTTCTAGTATTCTATAATTCTTTATATATTTCAATGCTTCTAAACCAACACGTACTACTGTTATGTGTTCAGCCCTATAAGGAAGAGGAACAAATGATTTTGAGTGCAGCTGGGTCACCAAAAGCCACAGAAATGGAATTTTTTAGAAAGCTATGGATGAGATTCCTGCTCAGGTATGGGCTGAACTATATTCTTGTGTGACCTCAGGCAAGTCATAACATCTAAGGGCTTTAGATTATAGATTCATAGATTTTTTTTACAGATGGAGGAACCCTTAAGACCACTGAATTCAACCATTTCATTTTACAGATGAAATGTACTGTCACACAGTTAGTAAGTGAATGAAGCAAGATGAGAACTCATGTTTTCCTGATTTCAAATCTGAGTTGTAAAATGAGAAGTGAATTAGGTGACCCATGAAGACCATTCTAATTCTAAATGTGGAACCCAGTGATTTCTTGGATTGCTTCCAGCTCTGAGTTTCACATGGTGTTCTTCCTTCAGTGCACTAGAAAAAAAAAAACGTCTTTTATTGTGAGTTTCAAAGCTTGTGAATCTCCCATCAAGCTTCATTTTTTACCTTGGATGCATTTCTGGTTCAGGGAAAATCCAGGGAAAAACATTTCATAGCTTACTAACCTTGGTCATAGTTCTACCTATTTCTCTATGTTCATAGGTTGATGAATCATTCCCTTTTCCTACTCTCAAGTAGCAATCCAAAGCTGTTTCAAAGCATTTGTTTTGAACTGGACCTAGGATTTTATTAATAGGGAGAAATGCTAGTGAAGAAACTCCTTCTACCAAAGCAGATCAGAATCTTCTTAGCAAATCATGGTCTTAGAGAATTTCTTAGTGTAGAAATGTCAAACATGGTTCACTGCATCTGATACACAAAATTCCTGAGTTTTGGAGCAGGAGAGAAAAGGCCTCTAGGATTTCATTCTCTTCAGTCTCATTAAGTTCATCAGTCTCTTGGATTCTTCAGGGCTCTGCTATCTCAAGAAAAAAGATGAATGATGCCAATCTCATTTTAGGCTGCTGAAGAGAGAATATGATTCTGAGAAGAAGCTGACATGAGAGGAACTGGCAGTCTCCATAATGGCCCTGTCCCCAGCTTTGGCTGAAATGTAGGCAGAAATGCTAGTGAAGAAACTCCTCTTCTCCTCCTCTTCCCCCTAGCCCCTTTCTCTTCTTCTTCCTCCTCCTCCTCCTCCTCCTTCTTCTTTTTTTCTCTTCTTTTTTCTTCTTTCTTCTTTTTCTTCTTTGTTTCTCTCTCCCTCATTTCACTCACTGGCAACCTCCATTCTGTATTGTTTATATATATATATAAATGTATATATATGAATGTATATATATATATATATGAATGAATATACTCTTTTGTGCATACTTATTGTTATTCAACTCCTGCCATAGCTCCTTGTCTATATACATTCCCTGTCCAAGAGAGATATATTGATGGAATAATTCAGTGGGATGCCCATTGAACTGCAGTAGGTCAATTTATATTCTCCATTCACTGGATTTCTCTTGTATGGTTGTTTAGGCCAATCTCCTTTGACTGGTCTTCATTACAGATCTTCCATAAGGCTTAACAGAATTATTCACACAATGATTAACAGAATGCTATTCACACAAGCATTTGGAGGATCTCCCCATCAATAGAGAATCCCTCTTCCATTTAGACTCTCTTTGGGACATCCTACATGACAATGATGAACAGCTTCAGAAAATGTATGTCTTTCTCTTTCTTGAAAATATATTCAACACTGATAATTAAAAATCAATGAAAAAGTTCTCTCTCTAGGTGCTTCCCTAACAGGGGATTTGGCTATGTTTCTTTCTTTGGCTTCCATTGATGGGCATGTAAGATTGTGATGAGCTTACCAGATAAATAAAGGATGTAGAAACACTTCGGTGTATAGGAGTTCTGAAAGTAAAGGATGAGAGACAATAGTCTCCTGCTAGCAGAAAATGTTCACTCTCTGACCATCATGACCAGACTGAGGTAGCTGGGAGTCTACACCTATAGGGAAATTACACTGCACTGGACAGTACTATATGGACGGATATGGAAAATGAATGATCTGTAGCTCCTAATGGGTCTTACTAAAGAAGGAATAGAATATATATATATATATATATATTTTTTTTTTTTCTGGTCTTCCCTGCCTGGACAATAAAATGAATGATACCACACAGGGGTAGAGCTAAAGGGAGAGAGGCGACCAGCTTTCTGAGGGTCAGAGAGTTTGGCGTTCCTCTAGAACACTCTTTGGTATTAGAAAATTTGCATGAGTAAGAGAATTGTATAAATATGTTTATACATGTTGGATCTAACATATTTTAACATGTATAACATATATTGCTTGCCACCTAGGGGAGGGGATGGGGGGAAGGAGGAGTTCATGCAAGGATCAATGTTGAAAAATTATCTGTGCATATGTTTTGAAAAGAAAAAGCTTTTAAAAAATAAAATAAGGGGCAGCTAGATGGCTCAATGGATAGAGCATCAGCCCTGAAGTCAGGAGGACCTGAGTTCAAATTTGACCTCAGACACTTAACACACTTCCTAGCTGTGTGACCCTGGTCAAGTCACTTAACCCTAATTGCCTCAGCAAAAAAGAAAGAAAAGAAAAGAAAAAGAAAGAAAGAAAATTTGCATGGCAGGTTGGATGAACATCTGGTTGATGGCACCTGATTGTTAATAGTGACTACAATTAGGCACGGCCCACAGCACTCACTGGGAACTACATGGCCATCTAGTCACCTTAAATTTTCTTTATAAATACAGGAAAAACATACTGTTGCAGTATGACTGCATATTGTTCTCTCAAACCAAATAAGGTTTTTTGTTTTGTTTCTTTGTTTTTTATAAACAATAAAGATAACAAGCTATTATATTCTCTACATCTCATAGTCAATTGTATAACTGTGAAAACATGATTTACAGTAGAAACTCATTTTTAAAAACTTGTTTGTTGCATTTTAGATGTCATTTGTAGTGAGATTTACCAATATGTATGAAGTTCCTTTCTTCTAGTGGTGGGAAGGTAAAAAATATTTCTAGAAAATGAGTTATAATGATAGGAGGCAGTTGCCTTGTTTTATAGAAGAGTGCTTATCAGCAACAACAATAACAACATTTATATAGCACTTACTATGTGCCAGCCACAGACTTAGAACACATCTGATTATATAAAGAGCTTTGGAGTCCCAGGGGACTATTTGTATCTTTTACTTTTCCATTGAATTCAACTCAATTCAATTCAACAAGCTTTCATTGACTACTGATTATATAGGAAAGGCTGCTGAGTTCTTGAGAATGTATTAGACGTGGATAATTTTTGCTTTTTTGTTAAGTTTTAAAATTCTGAACTTATCAACAAAAGCAATTTGAACAAACATAATTTAAAAATATTATACACATATTTTGTTGTTTTTTTTTTCAGTCGTTTTAGACTCTTTGTGACTCCTTTGGGAGAGGGTTATTGGCAAAGATACAAAGAAGTGGTTCTCTATTTCCTTCTCTAGTTCATTTTGTAGATGAGGAAACTGAGGCAAACAGGGTGAGTGACTTGCCCAGGATCATACTGTGTGAGATCAAATTTGAACTCATAAAGATGAATCTTCCTGATTCCAAGTCTAGTATTCTATCCATTATATAACCTAGTTGTACCCTGAATTATTTACATTTTTTAATATTAAGTACAGATGTGTACATTAATTTTTAACAAAGTACTTAAAATGCCCTGCTTGTTTTAATGTATCCTTATGGACTCTTTTTCTTCTGTGTATTATAAAAGCAAAATATAGGAAGTTCTCAAATTTTATGGATAATTTAAATTAAGGCAGAAGGCTGAGCTGAAATTTAGTAGGCTTCTATATTTTAAAGAGTTATCAGTTCTTAGCTAAGACAAAAAAGCTTTTGTGCAAATGTTAGCATACACAACATCAGAAGATATTAATTTTTTAAATTTTTATATGACTAGACAAAACTAAGGCTTTTTAAAAAATAGAGCTACTATTGTTCGAATCTTTCTGATTTGCAGTCCTTTTTATCTCATCCTGAAAGTCCTTGAAGTAATACAGTATTAGCTACTATGTTCTAGCATGATAAAAAATATTTTTAATTTTTTCCCTTTCTGTTTTACATTTACTGTGCTATTGATTTGTATCTTTAATGACTACCCTTTAGAAGGAGGTAATTTCTATACTTTTCTGAAGTATTTTTCAGGAGATACGCAAGTTCTAGACTTCTTATGTCAAAATAAGGACACTCAATTGATAACTTTGTTAGGTAACCATCCTCAAAATAGTTGTTCTAGATACCTGACCAATATTGTTTCTAACAGATAGTATCACCAAATACAACTCTAAATGACTCAGTTTATTTGCTATGACAATATATAATTTGTGTATTTTGATTTGAACAAATAAAGGCAATCTGCTTCTATGTACCTTTATGATTTCTTTTTCTCCTATTTATTTTGTAATTATTATTTTACATAGTTATCATTGTATATATTCTGATTTTGCATTCTTTTATTTATTTAATTAGTATAGAGTATGTCCAGTGACAAAACTCCATGCACCAAAGAAGACCTACATGTACACAGTAACAGCAATATCATACAGTGAAGAACTCTGAATGATTTATTTTCAGTAATAAAAAGATTTAATTTAAAGCCTTGAAAATTATCTGGAACCCCTAGAAGTTAAAGATTTAGCCGGGCTTATTTGGCAAACTAGTCCAGTGTTTGTTTTTTCGCTAAGAAAACCTCAAAATGGGCTCATGGAAAATTGTAAACAAAATGATCAGAAAAAAAGACAATACAGTCATATCAAAAACAATGGATAGTTTGATGAGTAACTCAAATATTAAGGAAGCTTCTAGTGTATTCCCAGTAGAGATCCTGGATGGGGACAGTATTGTCCTCAGTTTATTTAGGTCCTCCTCAAGGGAGGAAACTCCCCAAGAAGCAAAAAACAACAGTAAAAGAATAAGCTATCACATCATTATTGTCAATTGTCCTACTATTGCTTGTATTTCTTTGTAGTTGAAAAAGCTAGACCCCAATGAACATAGTATAGCATCTCCCTATAGTGTTTCAAACCAGTTACTTTTAGAATGCAATTCTCACTCTCTTTAAAACATATATCACCTTTGAAGAAAGAAAAGACATTTAAGTTCTGTCTATGCTGCATGAACTAAAGATTCAGTACTTTCTCAATTCATTTTTATAATGCAACTTTTATCCTTCAAATTTTCAAGAAATATTAGGGTAAAAGGATATTCAAGAACTTGAAATAATGGCCTTACCATTTTCTTTTATTGCATCTTCCTGAAGGGAAATGATTTTATTTGGCTGGTGTGAATTTTCTGATTTCTATTTAAAGATGATTAATTATGTTACATTACTAAATGGCTTATTGTTGAATCTACAATGCACCTTGTGTAGTTTAGATATAGCCTCAAGGTACATCAGGAAAATATCATCATTAAATATTTTCCCCATTGCCCCACTAAATAAAATTCAAACTACTTAGTGTGGTATCCAAGGTCCTACACAATTTACTGATTAACATACTTTGCCAGCTTTATTTCAATAACTCTCTTTCACCTATTATGAGCTGCCGCGAAACTCTGCCCTATGCCTGGAATTCTTTATCCTTGTTAATTCCTTCATATCCATTTAAAAAAAATTCCTTCCCATCCTTTAAGCCCTTCAAGACAACTGAAGTCTCTGGGGATCCCTATAGCTGGAAGTGATTTTGATCTCTGATCTTATAGCATTTTATTCTCTTATACAAGTATCACATTCTATTACATTTTATCTTCATCCCTGTCTTTTCCCATGTATATGTCAAGGTCTGTTAAGGAGAGGGACACGTAAAATTTATCTCTATGCCTAATTGCACTGCTTAGCATAATGTGTTTATTTTCATTTTAGGTATTTAGCAAATATTTGTCAAATAAATAATTTTCTGAGTGAAATTTTAGAGAAATCATAGGCTTTTAAAAAAATGAGTTCCTTAACAATCCAAACCTAAATATAAATAAGAGAATATAAATGACTTTACAACAGTCACAGACCTGGGCACTGGCTTTGGAAGCTGTTTCTATCTGGGCTTTTAGAATGTTGCATTTTAGTTGATCAGGAACAGGTAAAGGCAGAAGTGGGAACTGAAGACTTTTTTCAGGAACTTTCTTTTCTTCTACCTGTGAGTACCAAAAATGCAGGAAGGATTATGAGGGGGGGAGGAGAAAGAAAGGAAAAATATAGAATGACTTTGTAACGGTTTTAGTAATAGGCGACTATAATTGTTGAATACAAAAAAACACAAGCACAACCAAAGATAGCTTGCATTTATACAATAACAATATATTAAATATAGTAATATATTACATATTTATGTGTCATATACATTATGATATTATACATAATATATAACTATATATAGTAATATATAAAGATAATTTATGATGGTGATAATAACTCATAGCTACATAGCATGTATTTTGTTGTTCCAGTTTTAGTATTTCATGAGACTATAGACATTTCCTTCCCTAATATGTCTGCCATTTTTTCTCAGCATTGCCTTGGACACCAAGAAATTAAGGAGAAATCCCAGAGGTCAGAGGAGAACTAAGGGATAGTAGTGACCTGAAAACCAAAGGAGAGAGTATCCAGAAAGATGGTTGTAAATGCTGCCAAAAATGCAGAGAAATTAAATAGAATACAGACTAAGAAAAAAGCTTTTGGTCTTAGTAGTTATGACATCATTAGTAATTTTAGAGAGCTTTTTAAGTAGAGCAATAGGGTTGGAAGACAAACTGGCAGGGATCATGAGATCATAGATTTAGTGCCGAAAGGGATCTCAGAGGTCATCAGTGCAGCCCCCTCACTTCTCCAGATAAGGAAATTGCAGCTAGAGAGATTAAATGACTGGCTCAGGGTTACAAAGCAAATGTTTAGATTGGGATTTGAATTTAGATCTTGGTTAAAAAATTAATGGGATCTTTCTAGGTAGGAGTCTGACTGTGGAATTACAGAGAGACAAAGGATAAGACCTTTGTGAGATGTCAGGGTCAGGTGAAGGTTCTTTTTTTCTTTAAGGATGGGGGTTACCTGGGCATACCACAGGGAGGATTCCATAGATAGGGAAGACTAAAGAAGAGAGAGAGAGGAAGAAAAGGAGAGATAAAGAGACAGATAGATAGAGACAGAGACACACACACAGATATACACACAGATACAGAGAGACACAGAGAGACAGAGACAGAGAGATTCACAGAGAGATACACATACATATACAGACAGAGACAAAAACAGAAACAAAGAGAGAAAAAAAATCACCTGTTGTTCAGACTCCTACAAGAGACAGCAGGGGGTAGGATTGAGGGAACAAGTAGAGAATTGGCAAAGAAGGAAACAAAGAAGTACAAATCAGAAGATGTAGAAGGATTTTGAGACATGGATTAGAGGTCATAATGACATGTATAACTGGCCTTGGTTTTCTCAACAAAGTGGGAGTCATGGCCAGTGCTCAGAGGAACTTGATTCTGAACATGCTCTACAATATCAACTCTTCCCAAAATGTAGTGCCCAGGGCTACACCAGGACTCCAGATATGGGTAGGATAATCATCTCCCTTATTCTGAATAATGTTGATATGTAAGTTAATGGACCAGCAGGATACAGTCTAATTGAGGAATAAAATGTAAGTTACTCTCCTACAAAAAAAAAATCTGAATCTGGCAAAAATTAGAAAGTCCACCCAACCAGCATTTATAAAGCGCCTTCTAGGTGCTGGGCACTGCGGATACAAAGAAAAAATTAAATAGTCCACTTATGTCACTCCCAAAATATGTGCTGTAGTCATTCGCTAGAAATGCCCAGTCCTGGCTCCAGCATTCTCTCTCCTTTGGCTGGAGCCGTGCCATTGTGCTTCCCAGTGTTCTGCTACAACATTCAGACTGTGGAGAGGGGTTGGGGCTGGCAAGGGTTCCCTTTTCACCTCTGCCTCTTAGCATTCCTAGTCTTTTTCAAAGGTCAGCCCCATTGCCTCCTTCCACCTACTACAAGAAATGGCACAATGGGAAGAATTCTTTTCCTCGACCCTCTCCCTTGGCCTAGCTGACCATTTTCCACTGGGGAATCAGGGTGAGTAGAATCATGGTCCTATCCACCCATGGGGTGTCCTTAGCCTCCAACCTTCCTGCCAGGTTCATCCCCATTCGTGATTGAACACAGACTTCCTCCCTTAAACCCACTTCTGTGAGAGGAAAGCCATTTCTCTCAGACCCACTCCCTGTTTCTCAGTTTGTGGACTGGGTTCCTTTAGATGCCTTGCTTTCCCCACCTCCAGAATAGATATAATCCCCAATTATCCCTTGGGAGGAGCTGAGAATTACCAACTACCACCCTTCCATTAAGACAGAGGAACACCGGTTGTTATCATCAGCTGTACAAATCTTATCTTCATCCTTGCTACTACATCTGACGGACACTAACCAGCAGGAGCAACCTTGGATCTTGCTATCTCCCCTTCCCACTGAATTCAGGATTTTGAGGCCTTTCTGGTGACCGTAGAGCCCTTCTACATGTATCATTTCCCCCAATGTGACCTTCCCAGGGACTCTTACTTTTTATATTTTATATTTATATTTATATTCTATTTGTAGATAATAGATAGAACACCAGGCCTGGAATCAGAAAGATAAGACTTCAAGCCTTACTTCCAACATTTACACTAGCTTTTACTTTCTGCTTGAGTTAGTGTTCATATTTGTAAAATGGGGATAATAATATCACCTACCCTTCAAGGTTGTTGTGAGGATAAAAGAAATATTTGTCAACCACTCAGGCATATAAATCAAGTGCTATTAGGTGTTAGCTATTATTGCTATTATCAATATATTTTTTTTTGGTGAGGCAATTAGGGGTAAAATGATTTGCCCAGGGTCACACAGCTAAGTTGGAGACTGGATGTAAACTCTGGTTCTCTTGACATCAGAACTCTGCTCTATCCATTGTGCCATCTAGCCATCCTAATAAATAAAAAACGAATTGTTTGCCTCCTCAAGGAGGGGGAGAAGAAGGAAAGGAGAGAGAAAATTTGGAACTCAAAAATTTTTTTAATTAATTTAATTGGAAAATATGTAATTGGAAAAAACAAAAATATAAAAATGAATTTTAAGAATTGTTTTTATATGTAATTGGAAAAAACAAAATATAAAAATTTGTTTTATTTTGTATTTATTTACAAGTGTAAATGTCATCCTTATAGAATGAGTACTTTTCTAGGACAAGGACTACTTAAGTTTTAGTTTGTATCCACAGTGCCTAGCACCTAGTGTGAAAGGTACTTTTAAAATTCTGGTTAAGTGGACTTTCTAATTTCTGACAGATTCAAAGATTTTTGAGGAGAGGAAGTTAAATTTTATTCTTCAATTAGACTATATCCTTGCTAGAAAGGCTTTTGTATTTTCATTTGCCCTTGGAAATTCACTGGAATAAGAGATTCCTGACAGGGAAACTCCCTCTTTCACTACAGAGCAGCACCTGCTCTTATATTCTTGGACTGTTACTGGGCATATAGAATAGTTAAATGATTTATCCAGGATCACACAGACAGGAAGTATCAGAAGTATCCTGGTTTCCATGTTAATTCTTTTTCTGCTGTGGTATTCTATTTCTCATCAGAAAACCATATATAAAGAAAATCTTTTTTCATAAAATGTTTTCAACTGTCTCATTTTAAGTAGGGCTAATGCTCAATCCTTTGAGTCACATCTAACTCCATGATTTCATTTGGGGTTTTCTTGGCAAATATATTGGAGTAGTCTGGCAATTCCTTCTCTAGCCCATTTTACAGAGGAGGAAACTGAGACAAACAGGGTTAAGTGACTTGGCCAGGGTCACACAAGTACTAAGTATCTGAGGCCAGATCTGAACTCATGAAGGTGAGCCTTCCTGACTTCAAATCTGGCACTCTATCCACTGTGTCAAGGTATGCTTGAGTAAAACTGTCATTTATCATTCTCATGTGTCCATTTCCACAGACAAGAAGTCTATAATCAACTGCAGAAGTTGGTTCTTGGGCTCTCTGGGTAGACAGAACTTTGCTGGTTTCCTTGTAATATCTTGCTCCCTCCCCACAGAGGAAAGAAAAACAATCCAGTTCTGAAATAGAACGTTTTCTTCTTTCCATTCTTCAGGCAGTTGCTGTATTTAAAAAGGCCAGCAACAGTGTACAAATGATTAATGAGGGACAGCCTGACTAAAGCAGAGATCACTGATTGTCAACACAACCCAAGCCTTGCTGTATAAAGTAATTATTAACTGTAAGATTCACTTAGGCAACTATTAACATGTAAACCTGTTTCACCCAACCAGAAATGTTGGTAATTAGAGTGAACAGGTAGCAGAGAATGTGAATGCATCACTGACCAGGGAGGTGTAACTATTCATGAATGTTTGGGGTGTTACCTAAGAATGGCCAAATCAAGTGTTTTAAACACAAAACACAGAGACACAAAACCGAAGTTAGGAGATCACGAGATTTGGAATATGAAGGGACATTAGGGATCATCTGGTTCAACTTTCTCATTTTAGAGATGGGAGTCAGGAAGATCTGAGTTAAAATCTAGTCTCAAATACTTACTAGCTGTATGATGCTAGGCAAGTCTTAATGTCTATTTGGAATCAAGTGTAGACTAGAGTTTACCATTTACAATCTGACCAGGTTGTGTACCCATTAGGTGGTCTTAACCTGGGGCCTGTGAAGTTTTTTTTAAGAGTTTGATAAGCTATATATCAATATAATTGTTTTCCTTCAAAATTTAATATCTTATTTTATGCATTTGGCAATCAGATTGTCAAAGAAATTCATGTTCCACAAAAAAGGTCAAGAACTCTGTTTTAAGACTGAGTCCTTTGGTGAGAATTTCTAGAGCTGTAGGATGAAAACTAGAAGTGGTTGAGAGTATGGTACTTGCCCAGAAGCATAAAACTTCATTGTTTATGAGTAAAATTGAGGGACAAATGAAATCCCATTTCTGTTTTTGTTTTTTTAATCAAGATATGTTCATGGCTAAGACATCAATTTTTATTATATATCCAAGAGGTAGTTGAAGTGATAGTAGTTTATCTCAATCCTTTTTATCTCAAAAACATTTTTTGAGTTATCTGTACTTTAAGAGCAATTGAATTTGTGGTTTATGGTTTTCCTGGGTAAAAACTATTTCTCTCTGAGTAGCCAGTTTGGGATTCCCATGTCATTAATGAGACTAGATATGTCTCTTTATGGCATTCCCAAGTTCAAGGGAGAGGTGAAGCTTTGGAGATGAAGTGAATCAAAATGGACTATTTGTATGGCAGAAAATTCTAGGGTTGGTTTCAGAGGAACTGGAGAATCCTGAGGAATATAGGGAATGGGGCCTTTGTGACTTTCACTTAGATAGGTTTCCTCTTCCTCGTTATGGCTATCATGAGAGATGATCAGGTAAATCTCAGTGGGAATGGCTCAAGTCATAGCGGAAGTCCTAAAGTGTACCATTACTTAGATAAACCTTTTCCCTGCTGGACTGGGAGATGAAAGCAGGTACAAATATTAGTGTTTGGATATATTAACCCTGATTGACCCTTCTTTCACCAAAACTAAGTGGAGTGAAGAATTCCTCCTTGGGTTTGAGAGCTGTGGAAGTATAGAAACAATTTCACATAGTGGCTTAGCTGCTCATTTCCTCTGTACAGTCTTGGTTAAGGTCCAATCTTAAATTATAGCATATGAATGTGACTGTACTTCAAGAAAAGGCAAAAGGTTTCAGAAAAACCTCGGAAGATTTGTATGAACTATGCAAAGTAAAGTGAACAAAATCAAGAGAACAATTTACATAATAACAAGAACACTAAAAATAAACAAATCTGAAAGATTTTAAAATGTTAATTAATGCAATGATCAACCATGATTCAGAGGACAGATCCAATGAAACATAATACCTACCTCCAACTAGAGAGATGATGGATTCAAAATGCAGAATGAAGATATGCTTTTAGACATAGTAAATGCAGGAATTTGTTTTGCTTGATAATCACATTTTTACAAAGGTTTTCTTTTTGTTTTGAAATGAAGAGGGAGTTAGAAAGAAAATAAATATTTATTACCTGAATAAAATAAATTTCAAAAATTTTCAAGTCCTAGCCTAGCTACTTACTATGAGATTCCAGGTAGTCTGTGCAGCCCAACTCATATTTGTCCGAGTTTAAGTTTGAGTGAGAATTTCAGTGTTTCTCCATATTTGTTCCAGAGAGGTAGGTGATTCCTGGGACATGTTGTGAGGTAAGATAACTGAGTCTTTTGGCTTTACTTAACTTTTTTGGAAAGTACATCCCAAGGGAGCACTCATTTGGGGGTAAGAGAAAGGTAGATAGTATATCCAGAAATGACTGTGAGATAAAACAGAATAGACAAGACTTGGAAGGACTCAGACAGACCCTGAAAGCCATGAACATATCCTGGGCCCAGTCCAAAATTGGGGCTTTCTTCACTCTTCCATGCTTAGAGACTGCTACTGGTGAATTATGGGGTTGATGATCCCTGCCCTGAAAAATTAGCTGATTGAAAGGGTCTTATGAATACTATATGTTCATCAAGTATGGCTTTAAGGTTGGGAAGGAGGTATCAGTAAGCTAAGGACAGCTAGATGGCTCAGTGGCTAGAGTGCTCAGTCTAGAATTAAGAAGACTTATTTTCTTGAGTTTAAATCCAGCCTCAGATGCTTAGTAGTTGTAAGACCCTGGGAAAGTCAATTAATCTTGTTTGCTTCAATTTCTTCATCTGTAAAAGGAGTTGGAGAAGGCAGTGGCAAACCACTCCACTATTTTCTTCCAAGAAAATACCAAATGGGGGTCACCAAGAATTGGACATGTTTGAAACAACAATGACAATAAAATCAATGAATTTAGGGAAATTCAGCAGATGAGATCTTGCAAATCTGGCAACAAAGAGGGTTTCAGAAAAAGAGGAACAAAGATTCCTTTCCGAACTATCCAGAGATAATATCTTATCTAAACTTTGTTTTTACCTTAGCACCTAGCTCAGTTTCCACCCCCCCAAACCTGCCCCTATGTGGGCAAACACACACACACACACACACACACACACACACACACACACGCACGCACACACAGATGTTTAAATATTTGTTGATAGTGGATTGAACTGAATTGAACAAGCTGGAGTCAGCATCAAGGAATCAAAATTACGTAGGAGGAAACAGACTGACATTAATTCAATAAATTCATCCAAAGAACACAGATTGAACATATACAAGTGTGCTAGCCACTTTGGGGGAGACAAGATGAATAAGATGCATTTTTTTACCCTCTTGAAAATCTCTTGGTTTAGTAAGCAGTGATCACACTCACTGGGTAGCCATTTGGGCTGGACATCAAAATAATGGTGTCTAAGTCTCCAGAATTTTTTGTTTGTTATAGAGTATTTTAGTTTTTTGCTAATCCACTTTTACCTAGGAGATTATTGATTGGTAATTTCAATGAAACTTTTTGTATGGTCTTTGGAACATTGTTACAATCTGCATACAGGATCATGAACAAAAAAATAAGTGCGATTTCTACTCTTTAGTTTCATTCAGTTTCTTATCTCCTAGCACTTCAGGAATTCACAGAATGCACACAGAGAAGGAATTCTTGGCAAACATGAGTACACATCAAGTTGTTCTTTTTTTTTTAAATCTGTAAAAGTCTCTGAGTGAAATGGGGAGAAAATAATTAGTTGATATGGAAATGTTTTATACAAATTTTTTCAGATTTCTAACCATCTTAGGAAGGAGAAGGGGAGGCAGGAAAGGATAGAATTTGGAACTCAAAACTTAAAAGTTTAAAAATTACTTTTACATGTAATTGTGGAAAAATAAAATATTATTAGAAAATAAAATAAAATAACTGTGAGAAAGACCTGGAGAGACTTAAAAGGAACTGACACTAAGTGAACTGAATAGATCCAAGAGAATATTGTACATAGCAACAATAAGATTATGTGATGACTAACTTTGATGGACTTGGCTCTTTTCAACAGTGAGATGATTCAGGCCAGTTCCAATAGACTTGTGATGGAGAGAGCCATTTGCACCCATAGAGAAGACTATGGGGACTGAATGGGGATCACAACAGAGTATTTTTTACCTTTTTTGTTGTTGTTTGCTTGCTTGTGTTTTTCTTTCTCATGTTTTTTTTTTCTTTTTTGATCTGATTTTTCTTGTGCAGCATGATAAATGTGGAAATATGTTTAGAAGAATTGTACATGTTTAACCTATATTGGTTCACTTGCCATCTAGAAGAGGGGGGAGGTGGGGAGGGAGGAGAAAAATTTAAATGCAAGGTTTTGCAAGGTGAATATTGAAAACTTTTACATGTATTTTGAAAAATAAAAAGGTATTAGTATAAAAAATAAAATAATTGTAAATAGTATAAAAAGAAAAAAATTGATATGGAAATGTTTTACATGATTGCACATGTATAAACTACATTAGATTTCTTATCATCTCAGGAAAGGAAGATAGAAAGAAAAGGGATAGAATTTGGAACTCAAAACTTAAAAAAGAGTTTAAAATCATTTCAACATGTAATTGGGAAAAATAAAATATTATTAGAAAATAGAATAAAATAACTGTGAACATTATAAAAAAATAATTGAAATCCCAACAAATAAATAATTCCCATTTGGATAGTGTTTTGACATTTTCAAAGTATCTTCCTTTAGAACTCATGAGATGCTTTAATTAATTTAGTTAATTTAATTAATCCTTTAATATCTGCATTTTTAAGAAGAGGTAGCAGGTACAGAAAAGAGCTACCCAATTGTAATAGACTTGTGATAGAAAAAGCCATCCCAAGAGAGAAGGCTGAAGACTGTAGGTGGATCAAAGCATAGTATTTTCACCTTTTTTGTTGTTGTTTGCTTGCTTTTTTTCTTTCATGTTTTTTTCTCCTTTTATCTGATTTTTCTTGTGCAGCATCACAAATATGGAAATATTTTTAGAAGAATGACACATGTTTAACCTATATCAAATTACTTACTGTCTTGGGGGAGAAGGAAGAGAGGGAGGAAAAATTTGGAATACAAGGTCTTGCAAAGGGGGATGTTAAAAACTATCTTTGCACATATTTAGAAAAACAAAATACTATTAATTAACAAGAAGAAAGAAAGAAAGGTTCTGCCCAATAGAGAATGGGATTCTAACCCAAGTCTCCCAATTCCATGAGCAACAAGCATACTCCACTGCCCTTTACCTCTCTGCCCGGCTGGGAAGGAACAGTTTCCATTAGAAGTTTAGAACAATGACAATGTCCCCCAATCCAGAAAAGTAAATGATCAGGTGTATGCTTTGCTTCATTGTACCTTGTTTATATTGATGTGAAGAGCAGGCCACGGGGAAGCTACCTTGGAGGTTTCCATTTCCATCTTCTTCAGGTGGGCAGCAGCTTCGTTGTAAAGAATGGGAGGCCCGGGGCTCAGTTCTAAAGAGAAAAAAACATTCATAGTATAAAGCAATTTGAAAGAAAAATTAGGTTTTTAAATTAATTTACTAATTACTAATTTGCTTGATTTAGTAATGTGCTGATGAAATTATCTCATTAAAATGAACCATTGGGACAAGCTTAGCAAATCGTTTGCTGTTCAGTTCTTTCAGTCTTGTTCTACTCTTCATGACCCTATTTGGGATTTTCTTGGCAAAGATACTGGAGTGGTTTGCCATTTTCTTCTCCAGCTCCTTTTATAGATAAGGAAACTGAGGCAAATATTGTATTTGTTTGTTTATTTTTTGTGAAGTAATTGCCCAGAATCACACAGCTAGGAAGTGTCTGCAGCCAGATTGACTTCAGGTCCTCCTGACTACAGGGCTGGCATAAGGGTATACCCTGGCCACAGATTGCCCCTGACTCACAATTCCATCTCTTAATGAGCTCCAGGGAAATATCAGGGCTAACTAGCTGAACCAGGGCAGGACATTCCTTGAGCTCAAGAAAAGCTCTGGGTAGTGGTTAGATAATACTTCTAGACCTTAGATTTCTACTGGTAAAACATTGGGCATTCTAGAATAAACTAGATCTCATAACTCCCAGAAGTGAGTAAAAATCTTGAAAAGATCCCAAGTCTCTTAATAGAGGAACTGGAAAAGCATGATGGGAGAGTGTATAAAACACAAGATTGAGATAAGCTTTACCTCATAAGCAGGGAAGTAGTATGGAGGGCAGAGTGCTGACCGTTGGTTCAGAAAGATTTGAGTTCAAGTCCAGCAGCAGACACTATTTGTGTAGCCCTGTCAAGTCACTTAACTCTATTTGCCTGTTTCCTCATCTGTAAAATGGGGATAATAATAATACTGCCTATGTGATAAGGCTGTTGTAAGGATCAAATCAGATATTTGTAAAGCACTTTGCAAACCTGAAAGTGTTATGTAAATCTTATTGTTATTAATAAATTAGAATCATAGACTTTTAAAGCAGAAAAAGACTTTAGAAGCCATCTCATTCAACTCTCTTGTTTTAGAGATGAGAGTACTGAAGTCACACCTTGCCCAGTATCAGAGGCAGGAGGAGAACCCAAATGACACATTCTCTTCTCTCTCTCTTTCTTCTGTCTCTAGCCTTTATCTCTGTCTTTCTCTGTGTGTTTCTCTGTCTGTGTCTCCCTACCTCTCTTTGTGTCTCCCTGTCTCTCTCTGTCTCTCCTCCTCTCTCTCTGTTTCTCTGTCTCTTTGTTTTTCTCTGTGTCTCTGTCTCTCCCCACACCCCTGAAAATACTTTTTGTGAAAATGATTTCAACTAATGCAGATCAGCAATGTCAACAATGTCACAACATAAATCACAGAAATTATAAGAGGAAGTTAGTGGCTCAGCATACAGAAGGCTAGGCTTATAATAAAAAAAACCTGAATTCAAATCCAGTTTTGGACTTTTCCTAGCTGTATGACTTTAGGCAAGTCACTAAACCTTTATGTTTCTCAGTTTCCTCTACTGTAGAATGAAAAAAATAATATGATCCACCTTACAGAGTTTTTGTGAGAATCAAATGAGATAATTTTTTTCATTATTATTAAAACTTTTTACTTTCAAAACATACATAGACAATTTTCAACAGTCACCTTTGCAAAACCCTGTGTTACAAATTTTTTCCCTTCCTTCCCCCCATCCCTCCCCTAGACAGCAAGTAATATGTTAAACATGTGCAATTCTTCTATACATATTTCCACAATGTTCATGGTACACAAGAAAAAATGAGATAAAACTTGTAAAAGCACTGAGTACATATAGTAGACATGTAATAGATGCTATTTAAATGCTTCTTTCCTTCCTTTCCATTATATAGCCTTGGAGATTTTCATGGGGAAAATGTGAGATTAAGAGACCTATGTGTGGTACATAGACAGTATTTTTTCAGAGGCAGGATTTGAATCCAGGTTATCCCATCTTGTCCTTTATCCCCTGGGTCACACTGTCTCTGTAATATAATCTACATTCTTAATAACAAGATTAAAATAACTGAGTCCATAGCTGATGAACACTCTTTTAGATCTTGATTGTCATGGCCAGTACAATGACCCAAACAGCACTTTGCCCATTACATCAGCTCAGTGTTAGAAACACTACAGTGAGAATGTGGTATGGAAGTTGGCACTATTTAGTCCCGAAGACAGACTTCCCTGAGGGGATTGAATGAGTGCTGTACACTGTGGTCATTTATTGAGACCAACAATGGCACATTGTGTCCCAGTAGGTCAAGAAATACAAGCCCCAGCAGAGAAATGAGAACATATTCTTCTGAAACCTGAGGAACATGAAATCTCCATCCCACTCTAATTATTATTCCTCTTTTGGGTCAGAGCTCCCAATAGTCTCCAGAGAATTTTATGCTTACATTTCAAACCCATCATCATTTCCCTATTGTCATCAAATAAAACAATTAAACTTACAAAACAGGTCACAAAAGTGCTGGGTTTGGCATTAAGAGCATCTGTGTTAGAATCATAACTGCTACTTTGCTACCTCAAGTCTCTTCTCACGCCAATACATTCTTAATTCAGCCACTAAAGTAGTTTTCCTGAAACAGATCTGATTTTTCACTTCCCCAGCCCCTGTACACTACATGCCAGTAAACTCTAACGGCTTCCTATTGCCTCCAGGATCAAACACAAAATGCAGGTCGGCATTCAAAGCCCTTCATCACCTAGCCATCTCCCACTTTTCTGATCTTCTATAAGTACAGTACACTTTACAACAGAACTCCAATCACAAAGAAAAGATCCAGATGGTCAAGTTTAATGAACTTACTACTGGGGGTTGGGATTCCGGCAGTCATCTCTTTGCTTTCAAGAGGGACTGGTATTCCATAATTGGAATGGTGTTGATGTTGGTGCTGGTGCTGGTGCTGGTGCTGGTGTTGGTGCTGGTGCTGATGGTGGTGATGGTGGTGATGTCTTCCTGGTGCTTTGGTGGTAAATGGGGTCCCCCCATTTTCTTCAATGTTGAATAGCAGCAGATTAGAATTGTTGAGCACTGGTGAGGGCAAAGGATAACTACAGGAAATAGAAAAAAGTTAGAACTTAGACAAACAAAACCCCTCAACATTCTGGTCACTGTTTTTGCCCCAACTGAGTAACTGCTTTTTTCTCAAGTGAAGAGGGGCTGTAGGAAAGAAGTGATTTTTTTTTTAAAGATAATGTGTCATTCTTTAAGTTGTGATAGTGGCTCCCAATCATTCTAATTATGAGGACATATATTCATATATATATATACATATGTATATGTGTACATATATATGTGTGTATGTGTGTATACACACATATATACATGTATTCAGTGATTAAGGCTAGATAGCAATTAACATAAAGAATCTCCTCTTTCAAATAAATAAATTTGGGAGAAGACCAAACTGAGACCCATTAAAGACCTTAGCTTTAAAAGGGTGAGGTCTCCCATTTCATCCAGGGCTTTCTCCAGTCATCCTGATCTATTACCTGACCACTGAATTCAGGTGGCTCTGGACAGGAAAGTGAGACAGGTGACCCTGCACAGTCTCCCTCACTTAAATCCAATTCACTTGCATCACCTCCTTGAAGTCATGGTGCTTTTTGAGAAGGAAGGACAAACAACAATAATAACCACCACCACCTCTGTGATACATACATACACATACTATCTGTCTATATACACACACAAATGTATATTGCATGTATATATATGCATGCACACACACAACATATATATACACATGCATGTACACAGACATTAATTTTCATATATTTGTGTATACATGAATGTGATATTTTCATACATATGTATATATACAGATTTTCATATGTGTATATATGTATAGTTATATGTATATATACATATGTATAAACATGTAAATTTCTACCTATCTATCTACACATTCATAAATCCCAACATGAGAATAGGTGTATCAATTGACTAAGGAAACATATGATGACAAAAGGCTACTATAAATTCAATAATGCTTTGAAATGAACTAATATTTTATTAATCACAAAAGTGAGAAGGCATGGGATGTGGTGGATAGAGAGACAACTTGGAATTAGGAAGACCCATTTTTCAGTTTCAGTCTTTGATACATACTGGCTAAGTGACCCTTGACACTTAACCTCTCAACTCCCTAGACAACTCCCTAAATTAGAGATGACAAAACATTTAGTTCTGAGGCCCCAGAACTCCCAAGTACAGACAGAAAGAAAGCAAAAAAGTAGTTGGAAAATATTCAACAAAATACCACAATCCACAGATAATGTTAGTATATAGTTTTCTAAGTTGATAAGCCCCAATAGGGATTTTTATATACAGTTGAGTGTCTCCTTCTTATCTCCTTTTTATTTGGATTTGTTACCACTGCTCTACATTTAACAAATCACAGTACTGTTTTTTTTTTTGTTTTGTTTTGTTTTGTGTTTTTTTTTTTTGTTTGTTTGTTTTTTTAGTTTTTCAGTTGATTCACTTTGTCTGGCTCTTCGTGGCCCCATTTGGGATTTTCTTGGCAAAGATACTGAAGTGATTTGCCATTTTCTTATTCAGCTCATTTACAGATGAGGAAACTGAGGCAAACAGGTGGAGGGACTTGGCCAAAAGTTTTAAAACTTTTAAGTGTCTATGAAGATTTGAATTCAGGTCTTCCTGACTCCAAGTTGGACATCCTGCTTCATCTAGCACTCGGTATTTCTTCCATAAACCCCCAGTGGAGTTGGAGAGTTGGAGATGACTGACATGACTGAACAATAAGAAGCACTGACTCCAGGCACTGAGGTAAGTACCAACAATACAGAGAAAGGTGAGAGACAGTCCTTGTTCCCAAGCGGCTCCCACAGGACCAGAAATCAGGAGATAAGAGTTCTAATTCCTTTTGCCATTCTACGATCCGATCCTCGTTCTTCCCTTCCAGAATCAAAGAACACTTCTTCATGAGCTACTGGGCTAAGGTTTCTCCCTGTTCCAACAGCTTATGCTTTTCTGTTGCTAAGAGAAAAGGGAGGACCTAAGGAAGTTAGCCTGGCTTCTGGCTAAAGCTATTCCCCATTCAGGGCCAGGATGTGTGGATGTTTTTATATCCATGTGTATATGATTACAGTGAAGAATGCAACTGTGTTTCTAGATGAAACAGTTCATTCTTGTAAAACTAATCCCTAAGCAATGAGCAATAACTCTGAGTGGAGATAGTAATCAAATATTTGCTTCCTACATAGCAGGATAAAACCATAACTAAGCATCAATTCACTCAGGGCAAAAACAGTGGGGGTCCCTGGGGTGAGAGGGGAGAGTAGCAACATGTTAACAGCTCAGCTATGAGTCATTCCAGGAGACGGCTGGACCCATTGGAATGGAGGGAAGATGGGTAAGAGTTATGGGACTTAACTCTTTAACTTAAGACCCTGGAAGTGGCTGGTCCAATGAGTGATTGCTTTTATTTTTTTTTAATTGAAGTTTTCTATTTTGAAAATATATGCAAGGATAATTGTGTTCCAATTTCCTCCCCCTTCCCTCCACCTCCTCCCCTAAATAGCATGTAATCCAATATATGTTAAACATGGTAAAAATATTAAATCCAATATATATATATATACATATTTATACAGTTATCTTGCTGCACAAGAAAAATTAGATCAAAAAATTTAAAAAATGAAAAAGAAAATAAAATTCAAGTAAACCACAACAAAAAGAGTGAGAATATTATGTTGCGATCCACACTCAGTTCCCACAAGTCTCTCTCTGGGTGTAGATGGCTCTCTTCATCACAAGATCACTGGAACTGGTCTGAATCATCTCATTGTTGAAAAGAGCCACGCCCATCAGAATTGATTACCATATAATTTTGTTGTCATGTACAATGATCTCGTTCTGCTCATTTCACTTCACATCATTTACTGTAAAATCTCTCCAGGCCTCTCTAAAATCATCATCCTGATTGTTTCTTATAGAACAATAACATTCCATAACATTCATATACCATAATTTATTAAGTCATTCTCCAACTGATGGGCATCCATTCAGTTTGCAGTTTCTTATCACTACAAAAAGGGCTGCCACAAATATTTTTGCACATGTGGGTCCCTTTCCCTCCTTTATGTGAATTCAGGTCTTCTTGACTTCAAGTCCAGTTTCCTATTCACTACTTCAATCAATAAATAAATTTTTATTAAGCATCTACTATGTGCCAGGCACTGGTCCTAAGTCCTATGAATACAAAAAGAGGCAAAAGACTTTCAAGAAACTTACAAGCTAATGTTGCTTCTCTTAGCTTTTGCTGTTCTACTTTGTTTTTAAAGATTTTCCCTTGTCACTTGCAGAATTTAACCACTGTGTGACTTTAAATTTAACCACTGTGTAACTTTAACTTTGTAGTCTTGGAATTTTTTCAGGAGATGATCTATGATATAGACTCTTTCAAATTGGCACTTTTTTCCTGTTTACAGAAATCCCAGGTAGTTTTCTTGTATTGTTTCTTTCATTATGGTATTCAAGTTTTTCAATTTGTGTTCTTATGAGAAACCTATAATCCTTAAATTGTCTCCACATACCCTGTCTTCAAGATCAATAGTTTTGTATAGAGAACATGTTTTCTTTTAATGTTGTTGCTTTTTGCTTCTCTTCTTCCAATGGTCCTTCACTTCTGTGTATTTGCATTCCCAATCAATTGTCCTCTTCTTTGTTTCTTAAGTGAGATTTGCTACCACAGATTCAAGTTTCTCTATTCTACTAATTATTTCTGCCATATAGGCCATAAATTCTGTTCTCAATTTTCATTTCTCTTTTAAAACACTCTTGAATAGCATATTATAGTTCTATGTTCTCAAAATCCACAAGGATATCTGCTTCATCAGGTATTGAGTCATTTTCCTTTGTTTTGTAGTATTTTTCCATGAATATCTATATTTGCTTACTAGATCTGGAAGGCACATTTCCTTCTGCCTCTAGTGTCTTCTCCATTAATTTATTTGCTTTTGCTCAAGGTCTTTGCATTTTCATCTTCCTGCGATCTTTGGTAATTTCAGTGTCTCCACCCATCCCTTACTTCTCTTATTGCTTATTTTCTGACTCCTTCTCTTCTGACAGGGCTTTCCCTGGAGGTTGGATCTCAAAGAATTTCAGCCTCCATCCACATTAGGAAATAAGCCTAATTTTCTGCCCCAAGTGACTTTTCAGGGGATAAAACTAACCTCAGCTAAATGCTAGACTCTGTCTCTCAAAATTTACTGGAATTCCATATAGTACTCCATTCATGGTGTCTTTTCTTATTCCCTCTGTTCCTTAGGTGTCTGGTCCAGCAGTACAAGGTGCTGCCACACCAATACTATCACATCCTGCAAACATTTCTACCATTTGAAATTTGGATTTTTGTGGAATAGGGAGAAGGGATGGGGTATCAGGCTATAGGGTTGAGCTGTCTTACAAGCCCAGATATGTACTCTTATTGCTCAACTGTCCTACAGAATTCTATTGCAGCATAGAATACTGCTGAGGTGCTTTGTGAACTCGACAAATTTCTGTATTTGGGAGCTTGTAATTCCTTGGCATTGGAAAGGGGAAAAGGGAGTCAGGAAGTGGACTCACATTTTGTTCCAAGTCCTTGGGTCAATTAATCCTGGAAATATGATGGTAGGTTGGGGAGAAGGTGCTGATTGAGTATAAATTTGGCATTAGTTCATGGACTTTTTAACCTTCTTTTGGGTTCTTCAGGTTCTGTATCATGCAGACAGTTGAAATTTTTATCTTTGGTACATTACTTATGTTTTGTAGAGGTTTGAGAGATTGTGAAGATCAGAGAAAATATCTAGCCCTCCATCTTGTTGGTCACATAATCTGGAAGTACTAGTTTTTGCTTCTTATTCTACATTCTGCCTTCCTTCCTCCCTCCCTCCTTCCTTCTTTCTCTCCTTCTTCCCTCTCCATTTCTCCTAGAATTGATTTTCTTCAATCCTACAATCTAAATGCTTCCCCTTCATTACTCATAGCCCTTCATAATGGTATCTACTTAGAACTTCCTTTTCTCCTCATTACATCTCCACTTTCATAGTCTTCTATTATCTCAAAGTTAGGCTTTAAGAAGGAAACAGTTGAATGTTACCTTTCACTACCCATAGTCTCATATAATAGTGTCTCCCTAGAACTTCCCTTTCTCCTCATTAGATCTCTACTCTCATAAAATCTTCTATTATTTCAAAGCTAGGCCTTAAAAAGGAAGCAATTTGAATTAATTTACATCAAGCTGTGAACTAAAGTCCCTTTAATTCTGGCAGGTATATTGGCATTTTAAAATACTTGGCTAAAATACTTGTTAAATCCAAATGAATCTCTAATTGGTGAAATATTAGCAAGTATAAAAAAAATGTGAGATGCTGCCTGATACTAGTATATAGACTGGGAAGTAGGAGAACATGTACTCATGTCTTATCTTTGACATATATATAGACTGGTGGGCCCTTAACTATTCACTTAAATTCTTAATGCTCTCAAATCTACACTGGTGAAGTTTTCTTTCTGTCAGTTCTATACACAGACGAAATCACAGATATAAATTCCCCCCCAAAGTAAAGAATTTTAGAGGTCAGCTCCTTTAAAGCAGGGCTTCTTTTTCCACTTGCAACACCTTTTCGCCTGAGAAATTTTACATGACCCTGGATACATAGGTATATAAAATAGGCATGCAAATCAAACATTTGTGATAATAAATGATAATTTTGTGACTCCCACATTCAATTACAAGACTCCATATGGGATTGAAAAACACAGTTTAAGAAGCTGTGTTTTAGGGCAGAGACTCTTTTTGTATCCCCAGAACTTAGCCTGGTACATAGTCAACACTTAATAAAATGTTTATTAGTTCTTTGATTGTTTGAATGAGGGCAAGCTTGGAAGAGAACTGGGAGCAGTTCCTGGCACTTCATGCTTAATAAGTGCTTGTTTATAATATGGATAATGCTTAGTGACACTCATATCCTATCACAGGTCCCAAGCCTTAGGCTTCTAGGGGAAATAAAGATCCACAGAGTGATAGGTAGAGTTTCTTCCAGCATACTGAAATTCAGGGGATCTGACAGTATTTTCAGTCTTTTAGCTATCAGATACACATGATGACTGTACTTAGGAATATATGAACAGGAATAAGAGTTAAAATGAGAAGCAAGAGCCAAGGTCCTCTTCCACCTGGCCCTTCCATCCCTGCTGTGAGCTTCCTCAATCCCTTCCCTATCCCTGCCTGCCCAGAAGTGCTAATTATAGAGGGCCTGTTCTAAAGGGAGTCTGCTCTTTCACACATTCTGAAATTCAGAGAGTTAGAAACCTAAAAGGCTCTGTGCATCTAGGAACTAGCTACAGAACTGAGTACTTGCTTCATATGTGTAATCTTTTGTGGGCATGACATCCTCCATTGGCTTGGGGTAAAGCTATTGTACTGACGCTGATTCTGAGTCTTGAGTTCAATATCTCCATGGTTGTTCAGTCAATTCAATAGAGTCCAACTCTTTATGATCCTATTTGGGGTTTTCTTGGTGAACATACTGGAGTGATTTGCCATTTCCTTTTGCAACTCAATTTACAGAGGAGGAAACTGAGGCAAACAGTGTTGAGTGACTTACTGAGGGACACACAGCTGGTATCTGAAACTGAATTTGGACTCAGATTCTCCTGAATCCAGGTTCTGTGATCTACCCACTATGTCATGTAGCTGCCCTTCCACCTTTCTAGACAAATTGTTATAGCAGTAATTTACTGATCCAGATTTCCAGACATCTGGATGCCCCCTCTCATCATCTGCAGTCTCAGCTTTTCTTCTTTGATCAGCCACAAAAACTCCTCATACTGATCCCATGCTCCAACATCACAGCTCTCTCAAGGGTAGAGACCAGAGGGAATCAACTGACTATTCCCTTTTGCAGTGGCAGGCAATTTCCTTTCATTGTGTGATAACAACAATAATAATTAATATTTATGTAACACTTTAGGACTCATAGCATCATAGCTAGAAGAAATCTTAGAGACCACTAAGTCTAAACTGCATTTTACAGATGAGGTAACTGAGGCAAAGAGAGTGTAAATGATTTGCCCATTGTCACAAACTATTAAGTGGCAGGATTTGAATCCAGCTTTTCCTGACTCCAAGGCCAGGACTCTATCAAATAATAATGATAATATTTGTAAATCACCTACTATGTGCCAAGTACTGTAAAATGCTTATTATAGCCTTACAGCAACCCTGAGGTAGATTATTATTATCTCCATTTTACAGAAGAGAAAACTGGGTTAAATACAGTTTAAATCACTTGCCCAGAGTCATATAAGTAGTGTATATATCTGTGGTCAAATTTGAATACAGGTCTTCTGGACTTCAAGTGTGGCATTCTACCTGCTGTGCAACCTAGGTTACTCTACATGCCAACTTCTTAAATTGTGCATCTTGATCCCATACAGGGTCTTGTAATTGAATATGGAGGTCACAAAATTATGACTTGTTATCAGTAAATGTTTGTTTTGCATACCTATTTTTTATTTTTTTTAATTGAAGCTTTTAATTTTCAAAACATATGCAAGGATAATTTTTCACCATTGATCCTTGCAAAACCTTGTGTTCCAATTTCCTTCCCCGTTCTCCTCACCTCCTCCCCTAGATAGCAAGTAATCCAATATATGTTAAACATGGTAAAATATATACAAATCTAATATAAACATAGTATTTTGTTTACCTATTTTATATATCTATATATCCAATGTCATGTAAAAATTTCTTGGGCAAAAAAGGGATCATGAGTGGAAAAAGTTTAAGAAGTCCTGATCTACACCATATAGACTAACCAGCACAACAAGGAGTACCCTGGGTGGGGGGATGGGGCAAGGGATGGACAGAAGCCTAGGGCCAAAGTGAAGAATGTATTTCTATCCTGCAGATGCAGGTGGGCTGCTAATCGCTTCTCCAATAGTCTGTCACACTCCTCTGTTGATTACAATTCTTTGTTGATTCTGCACTGCCCACTGTGATCATCATGGAGAAGCAACCCCCCATTCCCCAGGTTTCAGGTAACCTGGGTGGAAGAAACAAGCTCCTATTGATGTCAAAGCTCTGGTTTCCTTCTAATAGTTACTATTCTGGGAATCACAGTTTGGTCTCTTCCTGTGGTAGACAAATTATTGGATCTTACAGCAACACCACATTATCCTTATGCTCCTGTGAGAGAAAATGTAAATATAGAGGTAATGTAGAAAGACTACCTAAAAGAAGAATACAGAAAAATGATTTAGTCTATTCAGCCAGTTAGAAAGTAATCAATAGTGTTAATAGGAATTTTACAAGGGATCACCCACCAATCAATAAAAAGGCAAATGTATAGGGGTTTATTAGGAAGATTGAAAAAAATTGAGAAATGTTTTAGCACTGGTCTGAAAGTTTAAAAATTTAGGTACAGGGGCAGCTAGGTGGCGCAGTGGTTAGAGCACCAGCCCTGAAGTCAGGAGGACCTGAGTTCAAATCTGGTCTCAGACACTTCCTAGCTGTGTGACCCTGGGCAAGTCACTTAACCCCAATTGCCTCAGCAAAAAGCAAAAAAAAAAAAAAATTTAGGTACAAATCCATTTTTACTACTTATGAGTAAATATACTACAGATTTACTACTTATGTAACTGACGGTCAGTCAATTATTTTCTTAGCCTTAGCTATTGTTATTAATATACCTCACAAATGTGAGTTATTATTTGGGGTTAGGAGGCTCCCCAAGGAGAAAAACTGTCCAACGACTTTCTCTATCTTTTAACTGCCTAGGGAGCATAGTATATGGCAAAGATGCCTACATTAAGTCAAAAGACCTAGCTTCAAAGCCTGCATCTGCTTTTTACTGAACCTTGTTAATGATCATGTAGTAGAAAGAATACTGACTTTGGGGCCAGAGCAGTTGGGTTCAGATCCCATCCCTATTATATTTGTTACCTGTGTGACTTTCACCACTTTACTCCTTGAGTTCCTTATCTGCAAAATGGGGAGATGATATTTGTGTAGCCTACCTCATTTGACTGCAGTGAGGAAAAGTCCTTTGTAAATTGCAAAGAAATTTATAAAGGAAGCTTTTGCTATCATTGAGCTATTTTTCTTTTTTGCTATTTAGGAGAAAGAATACCTGTGTCATCCTTGACACATCTTTAAACTTCTTTCTTTATCTATAAAATGGGGATAATAAGGCTTTCAATTCAACAGAAATTTAAGCGCCTACTATGTGCAAGGTATTGTGCTATGGTGTTGGAGAAACAGAGATGAAGAATGAACCTCTCATGACATACCATTCTACTTGTACTATCTGACACTGTAAACCCTGAGGCGCTACAACAATGTGAAATATTTGCTAGTTCAAACATGGAAGACCAGATTGTTCTGGCTTGTAACATTCAGCCCCAGATAGGATTTTTGCTCTTCCATTGGCCATATGCATGCAACACTGGAAATGTTTTTATCATAGAAAGGTAGTGAAATGGTGATAATTTCTTCTAGGGACATTGGAATGAAGCTGATTTTCAGGGTCTCTTCCTATAAAAGCAATGCTTAGAAGCACTATCTTTTCTTGGACCCTTTGTCCTATAGTCTCTCCATTAACTATAAATAAACACATCCTTTAAAATGTATTGGAAACACTGGAAAATTGCCCAGTGTCCAAGGGATGGCAAGCACAAGCTCTTTTGAAGTATGGGGTAACTAAAGGAACACTAAGTAACCCTGATAAGTTTGACTATACTGTGTTAATATAAGAATAAAACTTATTCATGCATACAGAAAAGCTTGGAAACTAAGATGCAACAAATGATAGCAAGACAGAAAGTTCACTTAGATTTTTACAGAATGAATCATAGATTCAGATAACAGCAGAACTGGAAGAGACCTTAGAGATCAGTCAACTTATCTAATCCCTACACAAATAACAAAGCTTGTGTCAACATCCCCAACATGCAACTTTCCAGTAGTCAGGTGAACATTTCCCACAGTGGGTAGCCCTTCACACTTTTTTAAGAGTTTTAATTAATAGAAGTCTCTGTGTTTATTGAAACAAAACTTCTTTCTCAGACATTGTGGATATGATTTACTAATGAAAATTTGAGATATGGAAAATACCAAAGAATTTATACACTATACTACTGTGTATGGGAATGTTACAGATATCTGAAGATTAGAATTAGGATCCCTTTCTTTCTTTTCTTTTCCTTCTTTATTCCTTCCTCCCTTCTTTTCTTCTTTCTTCCTCTCTCCCTCCTTTTCTTCTTTCCTTCTTCCTCCCTCCATGCCTATTTCTTTTCCTTCCATTCCCTTCCCTTCTCCCTTCATTCCTTCAGTCCTTCCTTCTTTCCTAGTAACTAGGGATTAAGTGATTTAGCTAAGTGACAAGTGTCTGAGACTGAATCTGAATTCAGGTCCTCCTGACCTCAAAGCCATTGCTTTATCTACTGCATACTTAGCTGTCCCTTAGAATTATTTTAAACAGTTAGTACAGTGGATAAAATGCTGAACTTAGAGTCAGAAGCCTTGAGTTTAAATCCTACCTCAGATATTTCCTAGCTGTGTGACTCTGGGCAAGTCACTTAGTGGTTATTTGCCTCAGTTTCCACAACTATAAAATAACAATAGGAATAGTCAATATTAATTTATTAAACATCTATCATATGCCCAGCACTGTTCTAAACACTGGGGATACAAATAGAGACACAAAAGAGTCCCTGACCGCAAGAGGCTCACAGTTTAGTGGGGAAACCTACAAATAACAAATATGAGCAAACAAGCTATTTACAGAACAAAGAGGAAAAATTAGCAGAAGGAAAATACTAGAATTAAGAAATCTTCAAGATTTTGAAGATCACACATGTGCAAAAATGTTTGTACTAGCCCTTTTTGTCGTGGCAAGGAACTGGAAACTGAGTGGATGCCATAAGTTTGGGAATGGCTGAATAAGTTATGGTATATGAATGTTATGGAATATTATTGTTCCATAAGAAATAATCAGCAGGATGAAGAGAGACTTATATGATGATGCAAAGTGAAGCAAGTAGAACCAAGAAAACATTGTACACAGCAAGAAGAAGATTATAAGATGATCAATTCTGATGGATGTGGCTCTTTTCAACAACGAGGTGATTCAGATGAGTTTCAATGGTCTTGTGATAGAGCGCCAATCTGCACCCAGAGAGAGAGGACTGTGGGAACTGAGGGTGGATAACAACATAGTATTTTCACTTTTTTTGTTGAAATTGGTTGCATTTTGTTTTATTTCTCACTTTCTTTCCTTTTTGATTTGATTTTTTTGTGTAGCTTGATAATTGTGGAAATATGTATAGAATTGCACATGTTTAACATATATTGGATTACTTGCCATCCAGGGGAGAAAGTAGGGGGAAGGAAGGGAGAAAAAAATTGGAACACAAGGTTTTACAAGGCTGAATATTGAAAACTATCTATGTATATGCTTTGAAAATAAAAAGCTTTAAAAATTTTGAGTATCAAATGAGATATTTGTAAATCATTTCGGCATAGTGCAGACACACAGGAGACACTTAAATGCTTATTCTCTTCTTCCCCCTTTACTCACTGTATATGGAGATGGCACAGATATCAAAAGATTAGAATTAAGATATCGTAAGCAAGTTTTAACACAACATGAGGCAAATTCTTATAAAATAACTCTGTTGATATATATGATTATGTTCATAAAGTATTTTGTATCGGACATAAATTGGGAACAAGGTAAATGGGATGTTACTAATTAATAATAACAACAAAAGACATTCAGGAGATTGGCAAGTATGATAAAAACACATTCTAGTTATAAGAATGTTTTAAAGTATAGAAAATCTGCCAATCTTTTGGAAACAGAATTGAGCAAGAATAGCTTTTTTTGGAGCCCAATTGCATCTTTGTACATTTTTAGCAGTTTTGGTTTTGAAACCAGGAGAAAAATGACAATTGATTTTAGGCTGTCTTCTTGGGGCTTAGGATGGGGTAGAGTGCTGGGGTGAAAGAAACTATGTTTAATCACCAGGTGAGGTAATGCTGCTAGCCCCTAACATGATTGGGAAGCATTAAGGTGAGCAAATCTCATGCTTACCTGGCACTTATGGTGCTTCCCTGTTAAGTAGACAGAGTCACACAGTATAGGAAGGTACCCATCTCTCTATGGTTCTTAGAGATTCCCAACTCCACTAGATCATAGAGAGCTAAAAGGCTCCCCAAAGTTAATTTAGTTCAACTCATCATTTTACAGATAAGGAAACTGAAGCTCAGAGGCCATGACTTGTCCAAGGTTACACAGGCAATTTTTTTTTTTTTTAATCAGGGGTAGGATTAAACCCCCGAGAGCTAGTATTCTATCAAGGGTGACTATGCAAATTCATTTTTCTAAAGTGGATTTACCCAATCAGAATTAGCTTGGAGTGTTCAACCTACTGGCAAAGAGCTCTGTGTCTGCCCTGCAATTATTATATTTCATTGTATCCTGACTACATGACCTTGATATAATGTAGTTGTCTTGCTAAAGGGTAGACAAAATATGCTTTCTATCTATCTATCTATCATTTTAGTCAACATAGAAGAAATAACTGTAATAAAATAAAACATAAAACATCTTTGCTATTGTTGTCCTTGATACTTCTGGTTCCAGGAAGCACTTGGATAGTCACAAATTGCCCCAAATCTATAAGTTTTATGGCAGACATGGATTGATTTCTTTAATTCTCTATGCTACTCATGTGAGGAGGTAAATAAAATAGGAAGCACAATACAAACCCTCAAGAGATGGTCTCACAATGCCAGTTGGATCAGTCTGTTGATGAAGGCTTAGGAATTCTAGATTTGAGATTCCTTCTCCTCATGGTATGGGACACAGATCTGAGATGTATTGAGAATTTAAATTCCTGATGGCCAGGGTTTTTCCATTTGGCATCCAATCACTTGCCAAGATGGCTTATTGCCTGGGAAGTTAGGGTATATGCACTGGCAAGTCAGATATGGAGAAAAACTAACTACTTAATTCACCATCTCACTTCCTCACTCTCCCCTATCTCTGAATTTAAGCCATTTAGTTCAGATTCCTTGTGGCCTCGAGGCATATCATACGATCACTGACCATGCCAGTGAGCAATAAACTTGATATTTGCTTCTTCTTTTCTACTTTGTTGTTACAGGGAATATGGAAAGGAAGATAACAAAGGCATTTTATAATTGAATTCAAATCACTGGTCAATCTCTTACAATGTGAGAAGAGACAAAACACAGCTTTAATAATAGTTTGGGAAATGTAATACAAAAATATATAATAAAGCCAAAATATTGCCCCAAGTTGCAGACATATTCTTGTGGACACAGGTCCTGACTGTGACACCAGCTTTTTATCTATCACAACATGTATTCATTGATTGCTATTAAATTACTAAGAAGAAAAGCTGGGCACCCATGATTCAGATAAATCATATACTCCATCTGTCTTTGGCCACTATTCCATTTATCTCAAATGGCTCCACCCTCCAAATCTTCAAAATCACCCAGTCTCTATTGATAGGAAAAGGTCATTCAGAATCGGGGTCACTCTGAATACCTAGAATCAAGATGTTTCTAAATGCCTCATATACTAGAAAGGTTGTGAACCAGAAGCATGAACCTGGGAACCTTCACCACCCCATCTCAGAAATGTATCCTTAGAGAGTCTTTGTTTTCCCATTAAAGTTGGTTGTGATATATGAAACCATCTTTATTACATCTTTTTGATAAATTACTTTACTAGATTGGTGAGCATTATAGATGGGTAAAAAAATTGATTCACTATCTAATGGGCAGTCCCAACCAGAGGAACAAACCAGTAAGGATGTAGGTGACCCAGTGTCAAAGAAGCACCTTCAAGCATATTTTGAAGACAACCTTAATGTCCAGAAGTTCCTTCTCCCACACCACATGACATTCTATCATGGTGAATTTTTGGATAAGTACAAAGGAAGCATGAAGACTCATGATAGCTTTTGGAAATATCAATCTCTACATTGGACTGCTGTGAATCTGAAAGGATGGAAATCAAAACAAACTAAGGCTTTCAGTTCAATGAAAGGCTCCTTACTCTCAGGTGGTCAATGGAAAGGATCAATGTCATAAACTCAGAGAAGGGGGCTAAGAAATTGAGGATATATGTGAAATTTTTAGCAGTTTCTTGGCACAATTTATAAAGCATTGATCCAGAAGTAAAAAACACCTGAGTTCCAATCCACCTCAGACACTAGTTCTGTGATTGGGGGAAAGTTACTAAACCTGTATCACTCCATTTCCTCACTTGTAAAATAAGGATAATAATTAACACTTATTTCCCAGGGTTGTTGTGAGGACCAAACTGATAATAATTACTAGCACATAGTAAGCACTATACAAATGTGAACCATTATTTATTGTTACTGTCATTATTATTTTGTATATCTGAATTTTTAGAGAATACAGAAACATAAAACATTAGAAATAAGAGGATCTTACAAATTTATTTAGTCACATACCCTAATTTAACATATAAGGAAATTGAAATCCAAAGAAATTACATGGTCAGTGATGTCAAATTCTAATAGAAATAGGGCCACTAAACCATACTTTAGGATTTCTGCTACATATTAGCCTAGAAAATCTGACATTATCATTATCTGTTTTATTTTATTTTTATTTATATTGTAAAATATTTTTCAGTTACATTTTAATCTGGTTAGGGCTGCTTTGGGGAGCATTGTGAATTGTGTGTGACCTGTGGGGCACATGTTGGACACCTCTGGCATAATGGATTGAGAGCTGGACTTGACATCAAGAGAATCTGGATTTAAATATCATCATAGATGCTTCCTAGCAGTGTGACCATATGCAATCATTTCATCTCTTTGCCTCAGCTTCCCCATTAATAGAATGGTAGCAGTAATAACGCATTTCACAGGGTTGTTATGAGGATAAAATAAGATACACAAAAGGGGCTTTGCAAACTTTAAACACTATATATTAGCCATTATTCCTATTGTTAATGATGGGACTGAACCTCAAATCTAGTTTTCTTGATTCTCCATTCAGGGATTCTTTTGCCATTATTTTTGTTATGATATTTTTTATATCACCTTGATTTTTACTTATATAACTACTTATTCCTTCATTGTCTTATGAGTTATCATTTGCAAAAAAGAACAAAAGAGGGGGGGGAAGGCCTTTAAGCAAATATCAATGGTTTATTATATATATATATATATGTGTATAACTATATATATACTGCATGGGCGCTCTTTCTCTATATACATATATATATAGCATCATATATAGTTTTCTGTACCCATGGTTCCACATCTCTACTCAGAAAAGTCACCTTTTCTAAACTCTTAGTTCCAAGATTTTAATTATAATTACATTTTGTGCTATATTATGCTGTCTCTCAGGTCCTTTCAGCTGATTAGGATGTTTTCTTTTCCAAGGGATGCTTGAGAATGCCTCACTTTGCAATTATGTACCTCAGAAACTCTATTTTTCCTTATCAGAATGGTAATGGTCCAACCTCACAAAAAAATAGATACTAAAAGTAATACTAAAGACAGAACGTGATGGTCCTGACATGGGTGTAGATTGATTCTGTGAGCAAGTTAAATTGTCATTATTGGCAGCTAGGAGATAGATATAGAATATCGAGCTTGGAGTCAGGAAGATCCAAATTTAAATCATGCCTCTGACACCTATTAGCTGTGAGACTCTGAGGCTAATTTTTTTGGTATCTCTGTGCTTGGCACTCCATCCACTACACCACTGAGTTGTGTCAATGTAACTGCTAGCAATTCACTAGAACATGGAAGGGTCATGGCAAGACATCAATCTCATATAATGTACTCATAATGGTCATATCTCAGAATACAGATTTTTAGCTCCTGATGCTCATTAAATTTTCTGATCTTTGTGGACTCAATCTGGCAAAAGTACAAGCAGGGGCTGGGCCATCCTGATCTCTGCCTGTGTCTCATGACCCCTGACAGAGACATACCATAAAGAAAAGGAATGATTCAAAATATAAGAACTTAGCTATGGCTGATTTTGTCACAAAGTAGTAATGGCACAATCTTTTTTGGTAACCTTAAGAAAAGAATAGGAAAGTGACCTATATTGACTTGAATTCTGATTTCTTTTGAGATGAGAGCATCTATTTTGTATTTACATGGTTTTCTCTCAGTAGAAGAGAAAAATAAAATTAGTTGAGTAGTATGAGATCTGGGTGGAGAACTACAAGTCTGCTAAACCATCAAAATACATCCTAATTGACTAAATGAGTGAATCCTGAATTTGACCTGGGATTGAAGAATGGATGGATGAGATCAAACTAGAAAGCCCAGGGAGAGAGATGCCTCAAATCTTGCTAGGGTTTTGAAGAGAAAAAGTCCTCCTTAACTGAGGCTACTGGCATCTTAGAACAGGGAAGGTCTTAGCCTGCATAACTTTGAAGATTTTATTAGAAATCTTGGGTATCACTCAAAAAGTAAGTAGATTTCTTTTTTGTTTTTCTAATAACTTCTAATTACCTCATCCTTTTAAACAGTTTCTGGAGATGCATATTCTTTTCCCTTGTAAATAAAACATAGAAAATGTATTCTTTTGGTCTGTAAGGTATATAAAAAAGTAGAAGGGAAAGACAGAAATGATGATTAAAAAAGAGCATTCAGAAATGGTAGCAGTGATAGAGACAGGCAGTCATTAAGGTTCTATTTGGACATTTCTCTAAATCAAAGGAGCCCAGCTGGCTGAAGCTCAGTGCCTAGAATTGAAGTCCAATGATCAAAGAAGTTTTGAAGTTACTAAAAGCTTGGGGCTGGAAAGTACAAATTCTTTGGAATGGTTCCAAATAAAAGTGTTCCTGCCCCAAGAAGCTGATTTTTGTTCACTGAAGCACAAGGTTTCAGGTTAGAGATGGAACAAATCTTGGAGATTACTTGGTCCAATTAATTTTACAGAGGAAGAAACAATCCATCCAGAGAGGTTTTTAAGCTTCAAGTTACACAGAGTTTCACTTAGCTCTGGCTGGTGCTCTTTCTCTCTTCCTTTTCATATCTCCCCCATCTCCAGTTGCTCCTACCAGGATAATCAGTTGTGAAATCATGTTATATGAAGTCAAGTTTAGAAACATCAGCCCAGAAGTTCTGGTTCTCTGCAAAAAGCAGGGTTTGAGTGATGGAGAAACTATAGCCCCTGCTAAGGTGATTTGTAAAGAGCTGCAACCTTCCTACCCCATTACTCAATTGTTCTGACTCCCAGATTGTGGGAAGAGAATCCATGAAAGAATTCAGCAGACCAGGGAATGGTATCCAACCCACATCTCTATGACAGCAAAAGGCGAGGTAATTATGAAGGAGCTAGAGCTCTAGGCATGATCTTTTACTTTAAAAACAAGACAAGGCTTCTAACTCAGGGGACAGGTTCACTGGTCAAACAGGCACAAGAACTTGTGGAAGCAGGTGAGTAAACTACTGTGGAATCTTGTAGGTTGAAATGTTTCACTAATACTTAGGCTATTAATTACCACACAGAAGGAACATATGCAAAATGTGTGGGAAGGACTCTGTTATATGTTGTGTCCAAGAAAAAAGAGGTCACTTTTGTAGCAGTTTACCAGGGAAATTTTCAGGGCCTTCTACCTTTAAATAAATTGACTCTAAGACTGAAAGATGGAGCTGCAGGCTTATTTCATCTGTTGTTCAGTCACATCTGATTCTTCACGATCCTGTGGACCATATTATGACAATACTGGGCGGGGGGGGGTTTCTTGCCAAAGATGCAGAAATAGTTTTCCATTTCCTTTTCCAGTGGATTAAGGCAAACAGCAGTTGAGACTTACCCAGCTAGTGTCTTGAGGGCACATTTGAACTCAGATCTTCCTGACTCCAAGACCAGCACCTAGTTAACTGAGTCATCTAGATGCTTCCAAGGCAATGAGGAATTAAATAATTTACCCAGGATTACACAGCTAGTAAGAGTTTGATGTTGCATTTGAATTCAAATCTTCTTAACTCCAGGTCCAGGACTCTTATCCACCAACCCACCTGTCTCCTAGATTATCTAGTCTAGAACAAAGTTTATTAAACTTTAAGTTGCAACCCCATATGGGATTTTGTAACTGAAAAAGAAGGTTGCAAAATTATGATTTATTATCAGTAAATGTTTGATTTGTATGCCTATTTTATATACCTATATATCCCGGGCCATGTAATAAATTCTCAAACAAAAAGGGGTTGTGAGTGGAAAAAATTTAAGAAGCCCTTTAGAGATGCACTAAAAAAGAAACTTAGTGAGAACTATTCAGGTAGCCCATGGAAGCATAATCAAGATTAGCTTATTTGCTTCAAATGATCACTAGTCAAATTTTGGGCAATAGAAGATGGAAATCATGACCCCAGGTCAAGTGTTATAAAACAAAGGAGTTGCAGCCTTACATTAATTAGTTCAAATAGTGTCAAAAAAGCAGCTATTGAATGAGTGAGCAGATTGAACAGAAAGTTATCCTTAAGGGTCTTTGTATTAGACCCTAGTAGTTATTGAATATGACATTTTTGGGTAGAATAAACAAAAAAGCTAAACGGAAAGCAGACTGCTTGTGACTTCATAATTAAGATTTGGTTGCTTCATTTCAAGCAAAATTTGCACTCATAGTATGGCATTAGTGAGAGACAAAATAGCTAGAAAGATTTAGAAATCCTTTGCATAGACAAAAGAGGTCTCAAGATAGATGGTGCCTTGGGGGATATTCTGACTTAATGTTCAAGAAGAGAAGGATCTGTTGCTGAGACAAATGAGAGGAAATGGTCACACAGGCAAAAAGAGAACCAGATGAAGACCAGTGTCATAGAGGCCCAAAGATCAAAAGTATATTCAGGAGAGGAAGGAATATACAGTGTCAGAAATTGCAGAAAAGTCAAGAAAGATGAGAACTAAGGTAAAATCACTGAATTTAATGATGGAAAAAAACTGGATAACTTTGGAGATAATAGCTTTAGTCAAGTGACAAAGTTAAAAGGGTTGAGAAGTGAGCAGAGATTGGGAAACAAATGGTAGGACAGACCAGAGATGTAAAATATGATGTATCATGGAAGTCCAGGACATTCCCCACTGCAGCCAAACCAGATTAAATGCAAATATTTAACAAAAAATACAATAACATATAAATGTTGTTAATACGTAGTTTCTAAGACAGCAATGCAGTCCAATTTCTACTAGCTTGGTGCCACTAGTATAAGACAACTTTTTTTTAGGAGTTGAGCTGTGAAAGGGAATTAATGAAAAGCAGTGCCAAATGAAAAATTTATTTTTATTTTTTTAAAAGATAGGTGACAGTTCTTTGGCAACTGAAAGAAAAATGAAGCCTGATTTAACACTAATAGGTATATAATATTGCACTTTGAAATTCCATTTCTGGTACCTTTTAGAAATGTTGGTCATTTTTCATTATTATAAGTTGTCCAGCGATAAGATTGAGGTTTCAATCTGTGGGGCATGAATAGTACCCCAAGGGAGATCATTTGAATTAAAATCAGGCTATTTCATTCCTAAAAGAAAGGACCAAACTCAATCTATTGACTACTTTCTTTTGTGATAGTGAATTATAGAGATTGCCTCTTCATCGTTCCAAACTGCTCAACTTAAGTCTTCCTCAAATTCACCTTACACTTCTGTGTCTTGGGGTTTTGCTTGTACCATACTCTCCACTCTCTTGTACCTGCCCATCTTCAAGGCCTTCCTTAAATTTCCCAAGATTTGAATTCTCTCCTTCCACCTTTTGGAATCTCTAGCTCCATAAAAGCTCCAGATCAAGAGCCCTTTATTGCAAGAAGTCCTTCCTGGTCCCTCCAACTTGTTAGCACTTCCCAAATTACTTTGTATTTATTTTGCGTTTACTTATCCCTAAATATATTGTTTATCCAGTAGAATGTAACTTTGAAGGGAAGGTCCATTTTCTTTGTAATCTCACAGTACCTAGCACATAAGAGTTTAAGAAATGTTTGTTGAATTGAAAATGTCTCTGGAATGTAACATAGTAGAATGAGTACTGGCTTCAATCAGGAAACCTAGGTTTGTTGGGTCCTAGCTCCAACATTAATCAGTTGTGTAACTCTGAGCAAGCTATTTTATCTTTGCTTCAGTTTCTTCTGGGAAATACTACTTTGCTTACCTATGCCACAGGTTTGTTTTAAGGAAAAAGCATGGAAACCTTAAAAGTGTTATGTAAATGGTGTATTATCACCTAAACAGGGTACAAACTTTACTAACACTTTAATTGACTTAAATTTAGTTATAACAAGACAGTTGTTAGTTTTTGGGTAAATACTATTAAATACTATTTTGATTTCCTGCTGACACTGTGACACGAAGCATTACTGGTCACCTTTTAGAGGGAGCAGGAGCATCAATGCTAAAGTCACCGAAGGTCCATTTGTCAGATGAGGACATCAGTATCTTCCCAGTTATCAGGATTGCAACCTCTTACTTTTTCCTATTCTCTCTCCCAATATCCTATCAGATGCTAAGTTCTTCAGAACTCTCAGA